>VDFB02000003.1:250243989-250344149 GCA_007258455.2 Sequoia sempervirens
GAGAGAGAGAATGGTGAGATAGAGAGGAGAGAGTAAGAGAGAAAGAGGGGGAGGGAGGGAGGGAGGGAGGGAGGAAGGGGGAGGGAGGGAGAGGAGAGAGGGAAGGAAGGAGATGAGAGATAGAGAGTTGAGAGGGAAGTAGAGAGTGAGAGATAAAGAGGGGGAGGGAGGGAGAGAGTGACAAAGAGAGAGAGAGACCTATTGTCCAACTCCTTATTTTCTCTCAACCTGTTGTCCAACTCCTCCAACTAGTACCTATGTGCTTGTAGCTATTCATAACTTCTTAAAACTACCATAACCCCTTCCCATGCTTTTAGGAGAAGTGCGAAAGATTTAAACCTCTTAGGGACATGGGAAATATTCTAGAGAATTTTTTTGAAACATTTCATTATCATCAAGAGTCCTTTAATCTTCACATATTCAACCATTATAGGTTTAAGTCACTAACAACTTATAGCTACCTCAAAACAGTCAACATATTCACATATAGATCTAAACTTCATGACACATTTTTCTATCATTAGTATCATAAGGATTTCCATCCTTTATCATTTTAGCTCCACTAGGAGATTTTTTCAATTGGATTTTAAGTTATCATTATTTAATCTTGGCCTGTTACATTTTTCTCTTTTCATCCTTCTCATATTAGGACATTATTTTCACTTAGTATTCCTTTGATAACACTCTATTTACCATTAACATTGATTTGGGAACAATATTATCCTAATTTCTTATGCATATTAAGATTGTCATACTTATGTCCCTTAGACTGCCATAAAATTCTCTCACCTCTTAAAACCTATACTTAATAGGCTTGGAGTCTTAGTGCCCTAAATTTTTCTTTCATGTTCATAACTTCCCTATGAGTTTCATCTTTTGATTCTAGTCCTCTAGCACTATGATTACTAGGGATTTTCAATATTTAGAGCCCTTTTAATATATTATTCACAATGATTATGTAGCAATTTTTTGGCTTTCAAAAACCTCTACAAAGTTTTATGCTCATCCTCAAACATTTTCATGGCACCTCTACTTTTACGATCATCACTATGGTTTGTAATTGATATATTCTATGTGTACAATGTTAACTAGGATTGTAGAGATATAAAGATACTCTCATGATTGTTATTTTCTTTTTGAAATCATTCTTTTCTCATAAATTGGCATCTAAATCTTCCATTGTCATAAAGAAGCATAGAACTGGAAATGCAACTTGATTTTTACTTCTACCAACCTCTATACCTCTAACATATATCTCATTTCCTTTGTCATTTCATATCTATGATCATGACTTGACATTGATCTATACCTTTCCTTTTGGAAAAACGATACTACAAAATAGATTTATGAAGAAAACATGTGTACAATATCATCTCACCACAATCCATTGTATATGAAGAACTTCTTAAGAACAAGGAAATGTTGTTAATCATGCCTCCTTTTATATATGGTTATCAACTCATCAAACTTTATTTTTAGAGCACTCTAATTAATTCATTAAATGTTCGGCCGCCAATCTCAAAAACATTCTCCTCCATTTTTATTTTTTAGGACTTGATATCTAGCCACAACAAGATATCTCATCCTATGACCTATAAAATTATCCATGGTACCATATACTTTCTCATATCTTCCCCAGTATTACAAAGATCAAGAATCTACTAAAGAACTCCATATTGGCTTGATACTATTTTCCTTGATAATCAATATAAGTGACTATTGTGCAGTTTTTTACTAGATTGAATGGTAGTAAATGGACTTCCCTAACACCTTCTTGAGAATCCTTAAGTTATATTAACATTTCCCCACAGTTACATCAATGGAATCTTAATTCAACCATATCTTCTATAGAAATCAATCCCATTGTGATATCCCCATATTGTGAGAGATTATGTGATACTATAGCCATGGCTATAGAAAATACTATAAGGATTACAATTGGAATCATTCCCTTTAATAACACCAACAAATCATTAATTTTATCTCTATAATTTTTTATAAAAATAAACCACTTGTTTTGTACTATCAATCAAATGAACAACCTTTCCAAATAATGTGTTGACTCCAATAGAAATAAAAACTATATCAATCTCTCCTTGCTTACATATAGAATCAAGGTACAATTTATCCTCAAGATTCTTAGTTGTTGGGAGGGATTCTCCTATCAGATAAAATTGATCAATCTTTAAATGGTCTTCTTCAAGCAACCTAGCATTAATAGGAATGATGTCTCCCAACTTAATGCTAATTACATCCCTAAGAAGAAGAAAAAAATGAATATTAATACTATCATTTTATATTCCTAAGTACCTTTGTTTGGGGGGATAAATGGGTCATGAGAGTAGCAACATCATTTCCTACATTGTTTTCTTCAATTAAGCTTATGGTTGAGTTAAACAAAAGCAACATAATTATTCCAATGTGAAGAGCTCCAACCTGATCTTTCAACCCTTTTTATTTTTGAAATGTCCAATAATTGTACACAAATATCAAAAAATACCTTAGAAGATACTAGTAGCTCATATATGGGGTTAGATATAGGTCAAACCTATCAACGATGTTAGAAATTCAAATTCTACAAATCTGCTATGAATGAAAAGTAACTCTCAATTTCTTACTATAAATTGATCAAATGCGTTGTGAAATGTATAAAATGTGTATCAATATCTATCAAATGTGCATCATGATCTATCGAACATGTGTCAAGATCTATCATATGTATTTCAAGATCTATCAAATGTATGTCATGATATACTAGATGCACGTCAGGATCTACCAAATATGTATCAAGATTTATAAGACGTGCATCGAAGGATGAATCAAATGTGCAACAAGTCACTTCAGAAGCACATCAAAAACCATCAAATGCGTAGACCTATAACTTGATTGCAAAAACTTGTAGTGTCAAAAATAGCATACCCTTATAATTTCACCTACACTTTTGTATCCACTTTAGTGTCCACTCCCTTAGTATTTGTGTAGGCTCATCTTAGCCCTTGCATAAACCTTTTTCCCTTCAAGATGCTCAAGATCCCTTTTCAGCAACTATTTTCTTGCATCATTTTTCTCTTAACCTTGTGTTTTCCTTGTTTCCCACTACTTTTTAGCTTTATTTTTTGGACACTAGCATGTTGTGCATACATCTACATGTTGTACTAGCATCCCATGACATTTTAATGTTCAAAATTTCATTCTCGAGTTTCTTGCCACTTGTCACCAACCTTGGTTAATGGAAATAGATCATGATGGTTTGTAATGACTTGGGAACCTCTTTTTCTCTCCTCTTCTCTCTTTAAAATCTATCTTTTCACTTTAGTTGAGCTCTCTTGGATAGTCTCTCTCTCAAAATATTTCTTTCTCTCAAGCATGCAGAAATCTCTACAGCTTTCTACAACAACTTCAAAGTTCTCACAACATTCTCTACAACTCTCTTGTCTCTCATAGCTCTCTCTTTCTTTCTCTCTCTTTGGATTCCTCAAGCCTTGCAAGTATATCTATTTTTCTTATGTCTTTGAGCATCTTGGAATTTATCACATCCTTTTTCTATAAATTTCCTATCTATTCTATTTCTCTCATTTTATCTATATATCTATATGGTTTTTCATTACGGTGCAAACACCAAAACGAGGGTTTGATTAAGGTGATCCCCTAAAAAGCCCCAACATTTTCTCTTATTCTTGTGTGTGTAGGTACTGGAGACATTCCTTCACTGGATGATTTGTTTCTTAGTTCATTATGAGAACTTTCTTTCTATTCCTTTATATTATCATTTACATTTTACTTACTTTATGTTATTATAGTTATTCTAGTTCCTACCACTCAGTTATTTCCTTGCATTTTTAAAAGTTCCTAGAAATCAGAATAGAAGTAGTCATCTTTCTATTTTATGTGACATTCTTGATTTTTGGTTTGTATGAGATGCCAGTGCATCATGTTGTCATCCTTGGCCAAGAACTGGCTAGACTGTCTAAAAGACCTCTATGACCTACTCTTTCTATTTTTAAAACTCTCATCATTTTATCCCATCACCTAGGAATTGATCCTTGATGTAGTTGAGGACCATTTTCCCCTTTAGAACCTATCATCTCAAGGGTGTCGAATTTCCTCCTCTACAACACCTATTTTGGAAGTCAAATGTTATGTAATATATATATCAAATGTGTCTTGTGTTAGCTCAAATTCAATGCAAGTTAGATCAAATGTGTATTGTGTCATCTTAGATGCAATGCATGTTAGCTCAAATGTGCTACAAGTTAGGTGAATAATTCTACAGGTTTGGTCAAATTTACCAAATTATTTAAACAAATGCATTGATTTGCACTTGTAACCTTAAAATTTTGAATTTCTTGCTAAACATATTGTTATAAAATCAATAACATGGATCACACTAGGCATAACAAAAATGTGGATGATGAAAATGTGAATTGTGTAAAATAGTAACAATGTAATGAAAGTACTAAATTCACACTAAAAAATCACTAAATAAAGTTTAAGATTATGCATGAATCAAATAATAAATTGTTATGTCATAGCAAAGACCTCAATTTTCTCTAGTGTTTGTTTGATATTTTCTTGAATGCTTGATATGTGGGTTTTTAAGTTTAGCATAACCAAGATAGCACAATGATAATATGATAGCATAAATTTTTAATGATAATGATATATGCTCAAAGACACTAGATAAATAAAAGAGCTAGATAAAAGATATTGATAATGATAATGATAGACAACTCTTGATAATGATTGTGCTCTTTCTTGGTAATAATAATGCTCTAGTATATAATGTTTGAATGGAGGTTTTTATTTATATGCTTCACTTGATATTTGATCAATGGTGAAGATTAATTAGAAGAATCAATTGATAAAAAAATTAAGATAGGGTAAGATCTAAAGTTAGTAAATGGATTGGATTGTTGAGATGTAATAGTTGAAAGAATTAAATATTTATTTAATTTATAAGATATAGCTGAAGAAATAAATAAATATTAGTTTTATTTATTTATTTTAGAAGGAAAAGGTAATTAAATAAAATATTTTAATTTATTTAATTATGAAGGAGATACTAGTTAATTGAATAATTTTTGAAAATTATTTAATTATAGAGGACCAAAATTAATATTGGAGGGAAATGATAGAATAGTTAACTAGTTAAAACTATTTAATTAAATAATTAATTATTTAATTAATATAGATATAAATATGATCCCTGCAGTCTATATATACATATATTCAGATAATTAAATAATTTGAAAAATTATTATTATTATAGATGAAAAGAGGAAATATTAACTTAATGAATTACTAAAAAAATATTTAATTAATATATAGATAAAGGAATTTATGAGAAAATGATAAAATGAAAAGATGAAAATGTGTTAGTCATTTTTAGGTATCTACAGTTTGGTAAGAAGAAAACTACTATGTGGACACATGTGATGTGAATCACCAAAATCTAATAACCACTTATCATTATATTTTGAATTGTTACAAATAGATAGTACTTCATCAATCATACCTATGCTTGGCTCAATTTAATTAACTTCCTTTGTGGAGTCATCCTTAGCTTCTTTCATCATCTAATAATTTTTTGAGATGCCTCAATTTGTTATAATACTATCATTTTCCTTTACCATTTATACCTTAAAATAATAGGAAAAGGATCATAGGTCCTTAATGCAAAGAACCTAGGATTTGTAAAGGGGGGTCCTTTTTCCACTGTTTCATTAAAGAGGGAGATCAACAAGGTGAATAGATTGACTATCAACCATGAAGGTGAGCTAATTAGACTTGGATCTCCTTTTGAAGGATCGTAAATGAACTAAAATTATTTGAAATTGCTTAATCTAATTAGACTATATGGCCTAATACATAAATGCAAGATCTCAACAAATAACATACTGAAACAAGAATTTGTAGGTAGATCTGGAAAGTACAAGAGGCAGTGTACCTATCCTAAAAAATTGGTTATGAATTGAATAGGAGGAATGGGATGACTAAGGTCATATGATTCTCTGATAGGGTATCCTACTCTACTTTTGGGGTCCTCTAGTGATAGATCTAAGCTTCTGATTTTTGTCTGCAAAGTTTTAGGAATGTTGTCGGACAATTTTGTAGGTGACTTTATGTGGCTTGACAAGATTTATGGATTTGAACTCAACAATGAACAACTTGTCTTCAATATTTCTTCAATCCTCTTCAAACTTATAATATGCACATTCAAAATGAGAGAAACTTTTGGGTCATTTAGGGGCTTGCTTCAGTCAAACCCTATGTAAGTGTTTCCACTTCCACAATGGCAGTGCCAATGATAAATAGATAATTGAAATGAAAGAATGATGAAATCATAGAGTTTATTAAATCACCACCCTTTAATGGCTTCCTTGAAGGATTGAAGTCATGTACATCACCTCAAGGTCTTGAATGCTTTGGAGACCTACAAAAATGTTAGCCTTCATAATGCAATGATAGCATGACAGCATGAATTTATATATACTTTGACATGATGGTTGGATCTTAATTGTTGCAATAATGCTCTGAAATGTTACTCTTCACATGCTTGATAGTGCTCTTGACCATAAGTTTTCCAATAATTTTCTTTTTAGATTTCAAATGATGAAAAGACTAGGTATTTATAGGCATTTATTTAATTTCCCAAAAATTAGATTCTAAAAGCCAATACTTGAAATTTGAATGTTAAAATGTTGACATCGACATGCCCAAAATTGGGTCTTGGCTAAGAAGGGTGACCCATACACCCAAGGGTGTATGGGTCTTGGCCTGATTTCTAAGACATTAAGTGTTGGGGGGAACATATGATTTGGATTCATTTATTCAATACTTTCAATTTATTGAAAAGTGGTACAAATGGACTTTGGAATACATAATTTTAGGAAATTATGGGGTAAATTAGGCTCAATAATTTAGGGTAAGAAAAAAATAATGTGAAATTTCTAAGGATGAAAATTTGTGATGCCACATTTATCCCCCACTTTAGTGAGAGTATGAACTTACACTCAAACTCTTACTAAGGTAGCAAAATTTATCAAGAGGGGTTCAATTATCCAAATGTTGAAGAGATAGGATGACTAAGGATCTAGGGAGGTGACCAAGCCCCCATCAAGATCCGATGGTAAACCAACATAAGCACAAAAGAGAACACATGTATGAAATGCATCAAGACCACATACACTAACATACAATGTCAACATGGCATGCAAAAGGAGGGTATGGACTAGTAAGTTGTGTTATGGTAGGATCCATACCAAAGGAGTTCATAACTCACACAATAGAAAAGTCCAATATTTTCTAGGTGAATCACAAACAAGAAGAAAACATGGACTAATGAAGTTTGATATTCAGACATAGGTGAGCCCCCAGAACAAGGTATCAAAATGAGAAATGCACTAGGTCTAGTGAGGACTACTTTTCACTAGATGTGTACCCATGAAAACCATACCAAGAGTTATACTCCATTATAACTCTAATAAGGTGCCACAAAATTATCAAAATTTTATGCCAATGCTACACTAATTTCAACACCTATGAACAAAGTGAAGCAAAAAAGTCAACATCAATGCACCACTAAGTCCAACACTTGTGACCAAAGTGAAGCAAATAATGCCAATGTATGCCTTTGCTTTAAATAAATTGCAAAGAACCATACTGTGTACAATTAATTTAAAGTAGAAAATGATAAATTTCATGCTTTAAAAGATCATAAGAGATTATTTAGAAATCCCTATGCCAATGATATGTTTCCAAATAAAGCTACATCATGATAAGGAGTTGCCTCCAAATGTAGTGCAACCAAAAAAATAGAATATGAACATATGATGGATCCATGGATCCAAGGTCAGTATATGTCTTTTCTACAATGATATAATAGAGCTTGTAACTAACATCATTCCACAAATACTCATGGAAAAATGAACATAATGGAGGAATGAAATATAGAGAGAAGATAAAAAAAAAATTTGGGTCAACATGGAAGAGACCTAAATGTCTCAATGCCTTGCATCGTTCCAAAAATGAAAAAATAAGACAAAAATAAAAGAAAATTTTTAAAACATATAGAAGAATGAAGATACAAATAGAAGAATGTCATGAAAATTATGGTTCCTTTGTATCCTTGCTCCAATAGAGCAACAAGGTCATCCAAAGAAAACTCACAAACACTAAGACACACCAAGTAACACAACATGGGAAATCACATCACATACAAGAAAACACAAAGAACATATGAAAAAAACATAATAGAGTACCACACATGTGAGTCAACCTAAAGCAGGTCATCTACATCCCAATTTTGGTCATCATATAGGGAAAGTAGAAAACTAGCTAAAGGGACTACATAAAGTGTCGTACTACGAGCATCTCCAGGTTCAATAGGTGGTGGATCAATCTAATTGAGAGGATCATCATGGTTTCCCCCATAGAAATTCATCTTCTTTGAGAATAAAACATTAAACTCATTATGCACCTCCTCATCAATTTTTGCAGTTTCATCATCATCCAAATTAATCACAATGGGAGGTTTTATGACAATAACAATTGAATTTTATTGTTTCTCTTCTTGTTTTAGTGGAAGTTGTATTTCTTCTTGAGTTGTTTCCATAGGTGTTGGATTATCATGTGTTGTTTTATTCTTTTCTTCCAATTGGTGACCAATAGCATGACATCTACACCTACACTCTTTAGCATTTCAATATCTTCTTGCATGATTTTCAATTTTTGATGGGATAGGAGTTGGTTTCTCAACCATTGGTTTATTTTCTTCCTTTCAGGAAGGAAATGAAGGAACCACTAGAGGTTGTGAACCCACTATCTCTTTAGGTCTATACACTTGTTTTATCTTTGGAGGAACAAAAGGAATTATTTGATATTCTCTTTTTCTTTTAAAGGAGATGGGTGGGGGAATTGAAGCATATTTACCTTATTTACTTGTAATGGTTTTGGCTTGAGGCATATATTCATCAATAATAGGAGGGGGAGGAGGAACAACCATGGACCTATCATTCTCGGAAATATTGCTAAGAGATAACTTTGTTATGCACTTTTCCTTGAAATTTTGGTATGATTTGAAAAAGAAATCTTCATGAAGCTTTATAGGTTCTAAAGGTTGGGGCCAAAATAAATCTAATGAAAAGTTCCCATGGGAGGATAAAGGATTAAACCCACTATGATGCACTATAAATATCTCATTTTTAAAAGGGAACTTTATGCACTTGTGAATAAATGACAAGATGACATTCATGGAGTGTAGCCATGGGTAGTCTAGCTTCACACGAAATTGGTTCAATGTCGGGATAATGGAGAATGAGACATAATTATTTTGGTCCAACTTTAAGAGGAAGAGTGATCGAACGTATCGTAGGGTGAGAAAAACCATCATTATTTTTTAACCATGTTTTTGATTGTTCATAAGAATATTGATAAAGCTCTTGCACAAACTAGAATTCCTCAGTGATCACATTCTCTACACACTCAAGATTAATGAGTATTACTTGTACACAGGTTTCTCATTGATACAACCGAAAATGTAGAGAGGGCCATTAGGTGCATGTCTAGGTGCATCATTATGAGTGAAAGAAAATTAAATTAACATAGTACTTTGGCCCCAGTATGAGGTTGAAAATATATCAAAGATATCATATCTTGTAGGCCATCCTCATTAGCATTGTAACATTATTCATGTCATTAGTTGTATCAACATTGATCTCATTGTAACATTATTCATGTCATTAGTTGTATCAAAATTTATCTCATCACTCCTAACATCACAAGCTTGCACAAAGTTGGATGAATGGTTTGGAATTGGATTGGTAAAAAATTGAATTTTTTTGGTTAGGTGGGGAAATAGAGCTATTCCCTTGATATTTAACACCACCCAATTGGATGTCATTAGAATCATTGAGGTCTTGAACTTGATGTTTAAAACACATGCATCATTCTGTATCATGTCCACTTGTGCAATGATATTGACAAAAGACATTTGGATTGTAATTTTGAGGTAAAGTTGTTTTTATGTCTACAGGTTTAACAAGAGGCGACTGGATTAAATTCTTACTCAAAATTTACAACAATATCGAATAGAGAGTGTTAGGTAATTGGGTGAATTGTTTATCTCTCAATCTAAATTGGTATGGAGTTGAACTTATGGAAGCAACTTGAGGTTCAATATGGTTGGTTGTTTGAGATGGATTTATCTTGATAAATTTCTTATTTTTCTTCTTGAATGGATAGTAGTTGTTTCGAGGTATGGATTCAAACTTCTCAATATGATCCAATGAAGACATATCTTTATATTTACTAATTGAATTTTGATAGCCATGTAGAGTTGTACATAAACATATGAAGGATACAAATTTCATTAATAATATTTTTTTCCTTATGTCATAATGTAAATTTTTAATGAACACTCTTTGGACATCCACGTCAAAAAGATTAATATTGATTTATGAATGAAGCAATTGATAGCGGCTTATGAAATCTACGACATTTTCATTTTTCTTTTGTTTTCATCACATTAAATTAGTTATGCTAATCTTAGGACCAATGTTTACTTGGAAATGATTGAGGAATGCATCAACAAGCTCATTGAATGAATGGATTGAATTATTTGTTAATGAGAAAAACCATTCCAAAGACATGTCCTTCAATGACCTAGGAAAGAGTTTATCTAGGAGTTTATCCTCCAAAAATGAAGTCACTAAACAAGGTTGTATATATCGATATGTGATTGCTAAGGTCTCCCTTACCAATGTACGTGGGTGATCCCACAATAGTGGTTTACAAGTTTTGGCCAAACTAGACATTGAATTTTTTTTTTAACTAAATCTTCACATTCTGGCACCTATAGCAGCTAAACTGTGAGGAATTTGAAGATGATGCAAACTAGAGTCTCGTCACTTTTTGTCTATAGATTCTAAAAATATTTTTTTCAAAATTTTTGGAATCAGATTGCACTTCTTTTTCCATCTCCCACAAAAACTGGTTTTTTTCAGAAAACAACGTTTTTAAAAAGTGACTCACACCATATAATGCATAAATCTTTTTCCATGAAGGATAAAATTTTAATTCTTTCAAATTTAGATTTGTAACTCTGATATCTAGTGCTTCCACTTGGTTAGATAGTTTTTATTGAATATTTTTTCTTTAATCAAGTTTCGAAGTCAAGCCAATTACAATTTAGACATAGTGTGACCGTATAACGCATAACTTTTTTTGTATATATTGAAATTCAACTTTTTTGTTGGATCAAGGACTTCAATATTTGGTGCACTCATATTTTTTAATTTTTTTTTGATAATCTGCTATTTTTCCACATGTGCAGAATAGAGACCTTCATTTTCAATGAAAAACCTTTGTTTAATAAAAATAAAAAAACAAATACATAATAAATCCAAAACATATTAAAATTATATTCGTTGGATAGCTCATTCTGAGGACTACCTAATTCTACTTGGGTTTGTGAATATTGCTCCATTTTCATCCTCGACCTAAGCTTCAAAGCATAAAAATTTAGGTTTTTTTTGTGTTTTAGGGGGAGAATGAGGAATAAGGGGGGTTCGTACAAACCCCTAGGGGTTTGAGTGAACCACCTTGAATATGCATTTCCTTTTGTTATTTTGGGCAAGAAATGTGGGCCTAGTAATTAATGGGTTCACTCAAACCCTAGTTTGAGCGAAACCCTTTTGGGTTTGGTCAAACTTGTAGGTTCATTCAAACCCCTAAAACCATTTTTTTTTCCATGGGCTCATTTTTTCTTAATTTTCCTTCATCAAATTGTAAACCACTATTGTGGCTTCACCCACTTTTCAAACTAGGGTATCTCTATGTTTTGTGGCCATTTTTTTTTTCAATATTTCAAATGACAATGGGCTCCTTTTGACATATTGTGATGGCTATCCATTTTGGTTGTGGTTCAAGTTTGGGATTTGTTGTTGAAGTGAGGTGATGTTTTACAAAAATTGGTTAATGACAAAATCATTGTTTGACATGTTTTGAGAGTGTGGTGAATATGGTGGAATTGTGTATGTACTTGGTGGGATACTATGTTGTAAATTTATGAGAGGGGATGAAACTTGAGGTGTGACTTTTGAAGACCCAAAACCATAAGGATTTCTAGTGGAAATGCCTTATGTTAGAGTTATACAAATGATTTTTTGTATCATTGAAGCAACAATTAGATTTGTGTATGTAGGAATAGAGGTTATGGTTGTAGGGAGCCTGGAGACTTGACTTCCTCCTTGAATTTGAGTATATCCCAAAGCTTGAGCACAACTAGCCATTGTAGGTACATCATTATAAATTCTTTTGGCTAGGATACAAAAAACCTCTAATAAATGATCATCATTAATCAATTTCCTCATGTTATCAATTATAGGAACTGTTGTACTTGTTAAGTGTTCGGTACTCACAAAGTCTTGAATTATTTCTAAGTCTTTGTCTAGTTTTTGCACTTTGTCTTTGGGAACATGGAAAACCGAAGACTCAACATCTATAAATATAGGTGTTTGTAAGGTTTTCATTGGTATGGTAGCATCAAGGATAGAGTCCAAAATGGGTTGAGTATTGACAACACTTTTCATGAAAGAATTAGAATACTCAGATCCATAGTGGATGTGACAATAGTGTAGGATGTCATAAGTCTAGAACTATGTATAACTAAGGTATTGTCAATAGGACACTAGGTTACGAAAATCATGCAAGTTTCACAACACCAAGTGTACCCAAGATGAGCATCAAACTACTAAATAAGCACAACAAACACTCAGAAATAGAAATCAAATAGTAGGAGCACATAGGAAACACATTAACAACTTAGATCTAGAAAAAAAATTGTCTTGTCAAGAATAGCAGGACAAAGGTGACCAAGGGAATTTTTCATCCTAGTGAGGGGTTCTAAAAATTTAAAATCTAATTGTGTATTACACTACTTCAGGATTTTGATTATACTGAACAATAAATATTTTTTTAGAATTTTCTTAATTTATGCAAATACAAGTATGCAATAATGTTGAAGATGTTTATTTACAATTTTTGATGCAAATTTTAGATCTAAAATACAATAATTAACTATTGCAAAGACCTTTAAATGATGGTTTTGATGCAATTTCTTTCACCTTTATGAACTATATGCAAAATACCTAAAATACATGCAATTATGGATTCCAAAATAAAGATCTGTAAGTGTATACAAACTTAGCAGATAGGGTCAGATAACTATGAAAGAGTTTGTTGTTTCAACTATACAAGGACATAGTCGCCCAAGGGCGTCTAAGTCCTTTATAGAGGTTTTGAAAACTGAAAAACTGAATGTTTAAGTTATTGTTTAAGGTTGCTATTTCTATTTGCAAATAGGTTTGACAGTGACTATTTTTCCATTATTTTCCAATGTAAATGAGATGCAAATGTGTGACAATGTGTAAACAAAAATGTACAATTATGAGTGCAATTTTGGATTAAAATATGATTTAAATGACTAAAAAACAACCTAATGCAAGCTATGATGTAATATTATTGCAATTTTTTTGAATTATTTTGACTTTTTATGATGCAAATATGAAACCCTAAATGAGAAATGCAAGACAATATAAAGAAAAACCTAGATCTAGGGTTTGAAAGGCTTCCAATTTCAAAAAAATTATGATGTTAATAGGTCAAGTTCACCAAAATGAAATAATGGAAAAAAGGATCCTAGGTCCTTAATACAAACAATCTAGGATTTATAAAGGGGGGACCCCTTTTCCACTATTTCATTAAAGAGGGGGATTAGCAAGGTGAATAGATTGACTATCAACCATGAAGGTGATCCAATTAGACATAGATCTCCTTCTTTTGAGGGATTAGAAATGGACTTAAATGATTTGGAATTTCTTAGTTCCTAATTAGACTATATGACCTAATACATAAATGCAAGATCCCGACAAATAACAAACTGAAACAACAATTTATAGGAAGATCTGGAAAGTGCAAGAGACTGTGTACCTATTCGAAAAAGTTGGTTTTGAGTTGAATAGAAGGAATAGGACACCTAAGGGCATATGGATCTCTGATAGGGTATCTTGCTCTACTTTTGGGGTCTTCTTGTGATAGATCTGATTTTTTTATTTTCATCTACAAAGTTGTTAGAATGTTGTCAAATAATTCTATACGTGATTTTCTATTGCTTGACAAGATTTAGGGCTTTGAGTACAACAATGAACAACTTTTATTCAAACCTATAATCTTCACATTCAAAAGGAGAGAAAATGTTGGACCAATTAGGGGCTTGCCTCAGTCAAACCCCATGTAAGTGTTTCCACTTCCACAATGACAATGCCAATGATAAATAGATAATTGAAAGGAAGGAATGATGAAATCAAAAAGTGTTGCAACTCACCACCCTTCAATGGCTTCCTTGAAGGACTGAAGTCATGCAAATCACCTCAAGGTCTTGATCTTGCTTGATTGATTTGCTTGAATGATTTAGAGACCTACAAAAATGTTAACCTTCACAAAACAATGATAACATGAATTCACGTACACTTTGACATGATGCCTGGATCTTGAATTGCTGTAATAATGCTCTAAAATGTTGCTCTTGACTTTCTTGATAGTGCTCTTGATCATAAGTTTGCCAATAATTTTCTTGTTAGAATTCAAATGATTAAAAGACTAGATATTTATAGACATTTATTCAATTTCTCAAAACTTAGATTCTAAAAGTCAACACTTGAAATTTGAATTTTGAATGTTAAAGTGGTGACACCGACATGCCCAAAATTGGGTCCTGGCTAAGAAGGGGGACCCATATGCCCAAGGGCGTATAGGTCTTGGCCCTAATTTCCAAGACATTAAGTGTCAGGGGCAATATATGAGTTGGATGCATTTATTCAATGCTTGCAATTTATTGAAAAGTGGTACAAATGAGCTCGAGAATACATAATTTTAGGAAATTATGAGGTCAATCAGGCTTAATAATTCAGGGGGAGCGAAACATAGTGTGAAATAGTCAAGGGTGACAATTTACAATGCTACATGTCTTTTGACTTAGATTTGGATGTACCTCTCAAATCCTTCATTTTTTGTGGACTAACCCCTAGCAACCATTGCTTTTGGTTTGAAGGTTTCTATATTAGATTTTCTTCACACCATCTTAGGCAAAAATTCTCTCACAATCGAATCAAATTCCAAGATTAGATTTTCTATATTGTGCTAAAGCTAATGGAAGTGACTAAGTGGTTCTAGGATTAAACCAATGAACACAATAATGTGATCATATTATTTTCATATTTGATTTTACATCTATACTAGTTAATTGGCACATAAGAGTATTGAAAAAATTTAAATAATCAATAATTTTTGTGCCTACCTTCATTCACAAACTATAAAACTGCCTCTTCAATTAGATTTGGTGTCTCAAGGATTTCCATAGAAGAGCTCTCCATTATGCTACATAAGCTTAATGTTGTTACCTGTTAAACTATATTGAAAAGTACATCATCTATCAACACAACTAGATTGTGTTGAAAGCTATTAGATCTAGATCTTCCCAATCCTCATTAATCGTATTCATAAGTTTCTTACCAATGCCTTGGGTGGTCCTTCATTGATCTGTTTAGGATCTAGACTAGATTGCAGAATTGAATGCTTAATTTTTACAATGATTATTCCAAGTTTACAAAATTTGAATTCATGCATACATTAACAAATTTATGCATTAAAAACTTCAAAAGAGAAACTAAATACGAGAGATAGAAGAAGAGAAAGTGCAAACAGTGTTTGATTACGGAGTTCGTCACAAATGTGACTACGTCTCCGGGTCCACTCCAATAGAGAGACCGATCCGATTAACTCCAAAATCAATTACAAATGCACCACAACCATTCTTCAAGCACTTCGGCAGCGTAACGACACTCTGACGTGCAAGAATGACTCAAAATAATCTCCACAAGACCTCTCTTTCATGTCACCTCAGCTTCAAGAATTCATCACCTGAAAAAAAAACTTAATCTCTACTCTCACCTCACACCCCTTTAAATACATAAAATTTACCAAAGTTGGGTAATAACTACTTGATTTTTATAAATCCCACATATCACCCATATAAGGTAAGATTTTCAAATATCTTCCTTATTTAAAAATCTCAAATCCCCCACAATAATCTTTTTAAATAATTTGGAGCCCTTAATTTCTTTTCATTTCTGGGCTTTTATTGTTGGGGTTTTATTTATTTATTTTAAATTCAATTTAATATCTAACTAAATAACTATTTAGTTAGATAGTTAGGAATTTTGGTCCAAAAGGGGTTATTAAAAACCAACGCCACACATAATTCAAGTTGAATCATTCGCATGTTGGTGGCTCACCGTTTTGGTAACCCGGAGGGTGCGGGTTCAAAACCCGTCGGTGGTTTTGTTTTAAACAAACTTCTAAATCAAACAAATAACAAAACCAACCGATGCACACATATAGTAAAGCCCGCTATGTTTGGTGCAACGGCTACGCGGGAGTTTCGGAAATGGGCGGTTGGGAGTTCGAATCCGTCCACACACATTTTTTAAACAAACTTATCAACTCAAACCGCTGGATGGAGGAGAGAAACCATGAGGCCACGTGGCATGCCGACGAGGTGCCACGTAGCGAAGACTGATTCGCCCAACTCGATGATGTGGACTCTGAATCAATGATGGCATGGATGTCGACAGGTGCTAACGTGTCTGCCACTGGATGATGACGTGTCGCTGACTGTGATGCTGACTATACCTGCCACATAAACTATTGTGTATGGATGCCACGTGTCATCATCCGATTGGTCCCGTACAATGTCGACAAGAATGCCATGTGTCAAATTCTGGTTCATCCACTTCATCGTCCGTACAGTACGGAATGCCGACGTCAGCATCCGTACGGTCCACCTCAAAAGTCAACTGAAAGCTTTGACCACTGATAACTCTCGCGTACGATGTCGGATTTCGATGAAATGAGTTGCGTTGGAAAGCTTACGATGAGCTCTTCGCGATGATGCGAACTTCTACAACTTTTGACAATGCCATTTTTTTCGCTTCCTGGATCCCCCTGATCCCAGTTTGACCCAAGGTTTGACTGGCCATAACTTGCACAAACGGGCTCCTTTTTGCTCCGTTCGAGTTGCGTTGGAATCAAGACGCTAAGATATTTTTGATGGTGTAGATTCTGGAGAGAAATAAGACACTTCAATTTTCACTAAAAATATCCACCAGATCAGGCCTCCCCACTGAAGACCTTTTGGACCTCCAAAAGTGGCATTTACTTTGACAATAAGTGAGGACTTGGCCTCCCCACTTGTCCTGTATCCTCTGTACATCTGAAAACCTGGCTCACAAACACAATGAAGACTGCAACAACATTGTTGAACATAAACATAACTTTATCACTTCCATAAGCATCTACATCAAATGTCGTAGCCACTAACCAACAAAAATTGACTAGCATCAAGCTGAACATCAATGCAGAAATGAAAGAGAATAAATCAACAATATATCGATCCTTCACAACAGGAACATTTTTACCCAAGGATTCATCAATGCTTTCAAGCATCCTTTTCTCATGTTGTACTGCAAGTACATCCTGCAACATCTGACCCTGGTTAGCTACTCCAAGTTCATGTTTAGAACCACCTGTACTGACAGAAATAAGAGTCAACTCTTTACTTGCGTTAATTACCCTCTTTAACTGTCTTGTGTTTGCAAAAGAACGACCAGTCTTAATCCTGTGAGAATGTACAATATACTGAATGCCATCTTTAAATAAGTGATAATGATTCTTTTCCCTATAGAAAATAGCTTTCCTATCATATAAATAAGGGCCACCAAGCACTATCCCACAGATATCTAGTGGAACCACATCAAACTGTACTTCATCCACAAATTTACTAGTGATTGTGAATCTTAAAGTGCGTTGTCTTGTTACTTGCAACTTATCATTTTCACAAACCTAGCCTAGTGGATAAGGTTTCTTATGTTGTGTAGTTTTTAATCCCAAGTTCTTTACAACACTTTCTGAAATTAAGTTTACTTGAGAACCACTATCTATGAGTGCATCAATTTTACTGTTCTTAGCAACAACCCTTAAATGAAAAAGCTCATTCCTCTTCACATCTTCAGAGACATCATTAACTTTAGATGAAGAAGCACAACTATGAACAGAAACACTAGAAATAGGAGCTTTACCTTTTAACCCCATAGCTGTTATCTTAGTCTCATCATTTGAATCTGAACCAAGATCCATAACAACATTCATGGCATTCTCCTTACCCTTCGGTTTTTGATTACGTCTGTGAGCCCACTTAGGCCTCAGTTCTGGATGTAACTTCCAACAGTGATCTTCATCATGACCATTCTTGTCACAATGAGTGCAAGAAAGTTTCTCATCCTTCTTAATTGTAGCTGCCTTCTTTCCTTTCCCTGTCTCTGCATTCTTAGAAGATTTCTTTACATCATTATCAAACTTATCAATAAAAGATCCTTTACCCCTTGACTCTAAGTGTGTAGCTTGAACAGACACTTCATCCAAATTACAAGGGTTCAAAACTAGAATAGAATGCCTAAGGTAGGAATGTAGACCTCCAATGTACTTCAACAACGTGTCCTGGGTGTACAAAGGAACATTCAAAGCAATAGCCCTTTTCCTGAATTCATGGGTGTACTCTTGGACAATTTGACCTTTCCCTTGCCTAAACATTTTCCAGTCCATCATTAACTGTTGCATATGTCCTAGGGGATAAAACTACTTTTTAAGAGCATTAACAAACTCTGCCCAAGTTAAACTGACTCTACCATGCCGTGAAACTTCTGCCTTAGACTTACTCTCCCACCAGGTTAAGGCTGTACCTCCTAAACGAAGAGTAGCTAATTGGATCCTATCAACATCATCTAATAGGTTTTGGACTCTACAATAAACCTCAACTTGTTGAATCCAATCATCCAATTTTTCAGCATTAAGTTCTCCACAATATTTGGGCAAGTCAAATTTTACATCCAATTTAATTTTAGGCTTATACCCACTTTTGAAAGGATTAGAAGAAATAGAATGAAGAGAAGATGGAGAAGAAGGAGAAGAGGGAGGAGAAGAAGAAGAGGGTGGATATGGTTGCTTGCCACCATCTCCATGTTGTTTCCCTTCCTTCTCTTTGCGATCTTCTTGCTTCGACGAACCTCCTTCACGTTCTTTCCACTCTTGTCTCTCTTGAAAAAGAATGTCCACCTTAGCCTTCATCTTGAGAAAAGCTCTTCGAAACTCCTGCTCACTAATTTCTTCAGGAACCTCCATTCCAGAAATTGACATCTTTGGAAATGTTCTACGCTTCCCGATCTCAGGATCAAAGTCTTTGAGCTTGCCTTCGCCCTTCTGAATCCTGGATCTTGTTAGCATTCAAGAAAACAAATAAATGCAATAATAGTCAATTGTGCTCTGATACCAACTTGATCTGTATAGGATCTAGACTAGATTGCAGAATTGAATGCTTAATTTTTACAATGATTATTCCAAGTTTACGAAATTTGAATTCATGCATACATTAACAAATTTATGCATTAAAAACTTCAAAAGAGAAACTAACTATGAGAGAGAGAAGAAGAGAAAGTGCAAACAGTGTTTGATTACGGAGTTCGTCACAAATGTGACTACGTCTCCGGGTCCACTCCAATAGAGAGACCGATCCGATTAACTCCAAAATCAATTACAAATGCACCACAACCATTCTTCAAGCACTTCGGCAGCGTAACGACGCTCTAACGTGCAAGAATGACTCAAAATAATCTCAAGACCTCTCTTTCATGTCACCTCAGCTTCAAGAATTCATCACCTGAAAAAAAACTTAATCTCTACTCTCACCTCACACCCCTTTAAATACATAAAATTTACCAAAGTTGGGTAATAACTACTTTATTTTTATAAATCCCACATATCACCCATATAAGGTAAGATTTTCAAATATCTTCCTTATTTAAAAATCTCAAATCCCCCACAATAATCTTTTTAAATAATTTGGAGCCCTTAATTTCTTTTCATTTCCGGGCTTTTATTGTTGGGGTTTGTTTTATTTATTTTAAATTCAATTTAATATCTAACTAAATAACTATTTAGTTAGATAGTTAGGAATTTCGGTCCAAAAGGGGTTATTAAAAACCAATGCCACACATAATTCAAGCCGAATCATTGGCATGTTGGTGGCTCACCGTTTTGGTAACCCGGAGGGTGCAGGTTCAAAACCCATCGGCGGTTTTGTTTTAAACAAACTTCTAAATCAAACAAATAACAAAACCAATCGACGCACATATATACTAAATCCCGCTACGTTTGGTGCAACAACTACGCGAGAGTTTCGGAAATGGGTGGTTGGGAGTAATCCTTCCACACACATTTTTTAAACAAACTTATCAACTCAAACCGTCGGATGGAAGAGAGAAACCATGAGGCCACATGGCATGCCGACGAGGTGCCACGTGGCGAAGACTGATTCACCCAACTCGATGACATGGACTCTGACTCAATGATGGCATGGATGTCGACAGGTGCTGACGTGTCTGCCACTGGATGATGACGTGCCGCTGACTGCGATGCTGACTGTACCTGCCACATAAACTGCTGTGTGTATGGATGCCACGTGTCGTCATCCGATTGGTCCCGTACAATGCCGACAAGAATGCCATGTGTCAAATTCTGGTTCATCCACTTCATCGTCCGTACAGTACGGAATGCTGACGTCAGCATCCGTACGGTCCACCTCAAAAGTCAACTGAAAGCTTTGACCACTGATAACTCTCACGTATGATGTCAGATTTCGATGAAACGAGTTGCGTTGGAAAGCTTGCGACGAGCTCTTCGCGATGATGCCAACTTCGAAAAATTTTGACGACGCCATTTTTTTCGCTTCCTGGACGCCCCCTGATCCCAGTTTGACCCAAGGTTTGACTAGCCATAACTTGCACAAACGGACTCCTTTTTGCTCCATCCGAGTTGCGTTGGAATCAAGACGCTGAGATCTTTTTGATGGTGCAGATTCTGGAGAGAAATGAGACACTTCAATTTTCACTGAAAAATATCTACCGGATCATTCATGCAACAAAAAATCACACATCTTGAACTTCCATAGCTCTAAATTATAAGTCACATAGAGCTTCTGAACCTTGAACCTTGCATTCAAAACTTTCATTCATTGATTCTATAGAACAAACACCAATCGAAACAAGTGACGCAAGCATCGAGTTCCTACCAAGAGGTAAAATTCATGTAGCTATGAGTTAGGAAAAGTTTTTAGATAGCAAATAGGAATATGAATGTATTTTAAATAGCTAGAAAATTCTGAAGTTATTTTTAGAAGTGTACGAATGTATGGAATTTTTAGGGTGCATGGGGAACGAGGTCCATAGGGACATGTGAACAGGTAACACGTGTGGATGGATGCAAGGGAATTTTTTTTATGGGTACTATGTTTGTGTGGAGTTTTTTAAAGATATACCAATGAATACTTGTTTTTTTTGTGTGTGTATGTATACATTTGTGAGAAGGAAGATTCTTTATCATCTTTATTACGAAGCAAGAATGCAATATTAATTTGTATTAACTATTGGATGCAAACAATCAAAAACATCTGTAATAATGCATGAGACATATATGCATACATGTATCCACGTGCACATAATGCGTAGAAGAGTGAGATGCATAGTTGGCATGTTAACGGGTCTTAAAGCAAGAGGAGACTCAGCTCGCATTTACAGTATTAAATGAAAGAAAATAGGAGAAATAAACTATTTATGACTAGTGCAATGTTTTTTAATTTTTTTTAATTAGAAAACCTTTTGATTGAAAAATTCATTAGTCATTATAAATGGAACAAAGTTTTGATGTAGAGATATTTCCAAAGCATCAAATATCATTTGCAACTATTTACAAAGAACATGTGTGCAGGTAAAAAAGGAAAATGCATTCTTTACATGCCACATTTTTATATGCATGGTGAAACAAAGTTTACCATATTTCTTTATTTTTCTTGTATGTCTATTTGTAAATAAAGTTATGTTTAGTGTACTGTTGTAGAACACATGCTATGTTAATTAATACTATTGAGTTATTTTAGTTTATCATATCACAATATGCAAGTGCTAATAGAAACAGTAGTGTTAGGTGGAAGATTGATAGAGGTAGCTTATTTGAGTATATACTTTTGTAAGATTAATCAATGTTTTTTTTAATGTAGTATGAAGATTAGTATTATATAAAGCTATTGTTTTTATTATAAATAAGATTTAAATCCTGTGTATGTAATATGGTAAGATATTTTCGTGTATAGAACAATGTAATTATATTACAATAAATTGTTAGATGAATGACTAGAAAGCTATTGATTTTATTATAAATAAGATTTTAATATTGTTTATGTAATATGAATAAAAATTTGTGTTTACATAATAAACAGTAAGTAATTAGCAAAAATATAATAAAGAACCTTACTAACTAAGATTAATTTTGTGTATATATAAAATAAAATGTAATAGTTTAACTTATGAAAATGTAATAAGTGGAATAAATATTATGAGAAATTCTTAGATGAAATTGTACAAAGGTATTGATTTTATTATAAATTAGATTTGAATGTTGTTAATGTAATACGAATGAATATTTTTTTGTGTATATATTTTAAGCAAAAAATAATTTGAAAAGATATAAAGAATTTTATTAGGTAAGATAAAATGTAGGTACAGTAGAATAATCTACGTGTTTGTAGCACTTTGCATGTAAACATTAAAATATTATAATAATCTATAGTAAAATAATCTTATAATGTTTGTAACAATGCTTGAAGCATTTAAGTATACATGGATGCATGTACACATTTATCGACGTGCACATAATGCATAGAAGAGTGAAAAGTATCCTTGGGACCTGAGCAAGCCTGAAAGCATGATGAGACTGAAGCTGCATTTGCAATATTAGATGAAAGAAAACAAGAGAAATAAACTAGTTAGTATGAATGCATAAATGAAAGGAAAGCATTAAAATATGGATCCATGTAAAGACATATGCATGTACGGATGTGTACATGTGTCCATTTAACTTGCTATGTTAAGAAGAATTTATATATGCATGCGTCCATAAAGTTAGAAATGTTAGAAACAATTTGCAGCTTAAACAAGAAGTAGCAAAACATTATTGACTGAAACAAAGCAGCAATACATTAGTGTTTGTGGAACAAGTGTATAAAGTATATCTAATAATGCATTTGGATGCATGGATACATGTAAATATTTGTGAAATCTGAATGTACATTATAGCCTTGGAGGAATTGTCATATGTGCTTTTAGGAATCTGTAGGAAATAGGATTTAGAAAAGACGTTTTGAAAAGAACTCTTGAAAACAACTGTATTTTAACAATGAGACTCAATTTGCATTTGTAGGATTAAATGAAAGAAAACAGGGAAAATTAATTATTTATTAGCAATGCAGATATCGAAGGAATGCATAAATGTATGGATGAAGGAAAACATTAATGCATCCATCTATGTGTACATGTGTCCATGTAAGGTGGTAAGCAAACAAGAATCTATATGTGTGTATGTGCACAAAGCTAGAAAATGTCAGAAACAATTTGCATTTGAAAGATATAAAAAGAACATTTATGATCGAAACAAAAGAATAATACATTATTGTTTTTTGACCAAGTGTATTAAGGATATCCAACGATGCATTTGAATGCATGGATACATGTAAATATTTATGAAAACTGATTAAACATTTTAGCCTCCAAGAAACTATGATATGTGCTCTTAGTTATCTGAAATAAACAGGATATAGGAAAAAACATTTTCAAAGGAAGTTCTGAATATAAGTCTCTGTTGTCATAGTTATTTTCAAAGCCCTCAGTGTTTAATTACATAACCTTGATATTTTTTTCAATTTTTCCTTTGGTATGGTGTGAATTTTGTTGTAATGGATGAAGGTATATTTGAGCTATAGATAGATAAAGATATGTAAGGGTGGTAAAGAAGAATGAGCGATATAAGTGCAACAAAGAGAAGGAATTGAGAGAATGATGTGATGCAAGTAAGGTATATGAATGGCTTATGGAAAGTATTAGATATGGGAAGCAATGATATGTGAAATTGGATGTGAGAATGAATGGAATGTAAATTATATGATTTTATCATCTTCGAGTTATATGCTTAAAATTAAATGCAAGATATACAAATTTGAATGAGTGAGCTGGATTGAGAGAAAAAAGGAATGCAAGACATTGGTGTGATGCAAGAGAAGCATATAAATAGATTTTGAAATGTATTCCATTTGAGAAGAAACGATGTGCACGGGTGGAAATGGAAATCAGTGGATTCGATAGGGTATGAAGTGAACTTTTGTTCCAAGAAAGGGAGGAAGAATGTCTATTTTGTTATTGGTTATGGTTTTTAAAATCATCATAGGGGTGAGTGTCTCAATACAAATACAAAAGAAAGACTAGTGTCTCATTTCTCACTCTCCTTTGGACTAAACAAAGTTCCAAGATCCTTGAGCTTGCTCGAAATGTGACAAGAGATTAATAGATATAAAAATATAATGATATTAAAGGATGCAAGAGTGAAAAGAGAAACACCAATGAATACTAGTACTATTACATGGGTGCATGTTTACATCTGCAGGAAGAAATTTCCTTTATGATCTTATCCAAGAAGAAAAAATGTATCATTATTTTGTCTCAAGAATTGAATGCAAATAATCTTAAACATTTGTAACAATGCATGCATGTTTACACTTTTGCATGCATGCATGTATACATGTATCCATGTGCACACAATGCAAAGAAGAGTGAAAAGCATAAATGACATGTGAACGAGAAATTTGAATGGAAAAGACTAAAATCAAGTAGAAATACAAATCTATGAAAGCATAGTGATGCTCAAGTAGCATTTACAGTAGTAAGTGAAAGGAAAAAAGGGAAAAGAAACTATATATTAGCAAAGCATATATCGAAGGAATGCATAAATATATGGATCCATGTAAACATTTATGCATGGATGGATGTATAGATGTGTCCATGTAATTTGGTACACAAAGAACAATCTATAAATGCATGTGTGCATAAAGCAAGAAATATCAAGAACAATTTGCATTTGAAACATATACAATATTGTTTTTTGAACAACTATATAAAGGATACCTAATGATGCATTTGAATGCATGGAAACATGTAAATATTTGTTAAATCTAATTACACATTATAGGCTTGAAGAAATTGTTATACATGCTTTTAGGGATCTGTAATAAAAAAGGTTTAGAAAAGACATTATGAAAATAACTCTTAAATACAATTGTATGTTATGAGTGTTATTTTTGAAGCCCTCAGTGTTTATTTGCATAACCTTGATATTTTCTTCATCTTTTCCTTTGTTTGGTATGGTGTGAATTTTGTTTTGATGGATGAAGGTATATTTGAGGTGTAGATAGATAAATATATGTAAGTGTTAAAAAGAAGAATGAGTTATGCGAGTGGAACAAAGGGAGCGAATTGAGAGAAGGGTGAGATGCAAATAAGGTGTATGAATAAGTTATGAAAACTATTTGACATGGGAGGCAAGGATATGGCATGGTGGATATGAGAATGAATGGGAATGTAAATGGTATGAATTTATCATTTGCAAGTTATTTGCTTACAATTAAATGCAAGAAATGAAAAATTCAATGAGAGAGCTAGATTTAGTGAAAAAAGGAATGCAACACATTGGTATGATGCAACACAAGCAAATAACTGGATTTTGAAATTTATTTGATTTGAGAAGAAAGGACGTGCAAGGGTGGAAATGGAAATGAATGAAATTAATAGAGTATGAAGTGATTATTTCTTGCAACAAGGGGTGGAAGAATGTCTAGTTTGTTATTGGTTATGCTTTTAAAAATCATCATAGGGCTGAGTCCGTCAATATAAACACAGAAAAAGACCCATGTTGCATTTCTCACTCTCCTTCGTATTGAACAAGGTACTGAGATCCTTGAGCTTCCTCGAAATGTGACAATAGAAGAGTGGATATAAAACTATAATGATATTTATGGATAGAAGAGTCAAAGCAAAAGACAAAATGGAAGTTCTTATGCATGTACTATGGAAAAAAAAATATGGAAGATCATAAAACAAAGAACATGTAAATGTTGATGTAGTGGAGAACAGTAAATACATGGAGAGAGAAATACGTAGAGCTATTCACAGATATATGCATAGATGCATCAACAGACACATGTATACACTGAAAAACAGAACTACATGGAGAGATGGAGATATGAACACATGTATACATGGATGTATGCACATTTGGATATAGGTACAAATGAAAATGTTACATGGAAGGATGTATTCATATACATATGTAAATATGGATGAAGGAATATATGCATATATGCATGTATGGACAATATGCATAAATGTATGTCAACATATAACTTTTAATTTTGTTATATTGGAAAACTAGCACTATTCTGATAAATCAATATTGGAAAATTAGCATTTAGCTGTTTGTATTTATCAGAATAGCTTTAAAAATTATTGTTGCTATTGAAAATCAGTGAAATGCGATCACATAGATCGATTAAATAAATTTAAGCAAAGGCATAGTTTATAAAAATGGCGAGTAGAGATATGTAATCCATGAGTGCAAATTAAATGCATTGAAATATCAAGAAAATGCGAACACATGGAGAGGTCAAAATAATTGAAGCAAATGCATTAAATGGCATGTGGCTGGTGGGGAAGGCGCTGGAATTGCTTGACGGCCATGGGTGGCTAGGATACTTTGGCCATTAGGGGCCATTTGGCCAAAGACAAAGACAAATACATGGATGCATGAGTCCATACATGCATATATACATGTATCCATGCAAAATATCGATAGATACATATATAGATGGATGTGTGTATGCAATTCATAGGTTCATATATGCATAAATCAATGTATACATGCACCCATAGATACAGTCATACATATATAGACAGATGCATATAGAGATGGCAAGATATGCATAAATCAATATATGCATGGCTGCCTCTATGGATACATAGATACATAATGAAATGGAGAAAAAGACACATTTATATATGCATTTACTTTGGGAGTTTGATTTTGAATCCATATGCATACCTTGATTAAAACTAGTGGCTGAAGGTACATAGTTCATTCAGACAAAATTAATGCATTGAATGGCATTTGAACAAAGGGGAGACTGTTTGGATTGCCAAGCAGTCTTTGAATATATAACAGTTAAAAGAGATAAGTAAGTATAAGTATCCTTGGGGAAATTCCACATTTTGACCTTTCAATCAAAGTCAATTAACAAAATAGCAGTGAGACCTAAAGAAACTTCAAGGACTATGCCGATAGAAAACTATATTTTGGACAATGGCTAGACAATCTGTTGAAATTGCTTTGGAAACTTTGAAGCAAATGCATTTTTACTTCTGTTTATTTTCATTGTACATCTTAAATGAAAGTCGGCTTTTGCATTGTTACAATGTATTTGTATACTTTGATTATAAAATCATAGTTTAGATCATTTTAAGTGTTATCCATTCGAATATTTTCTTGAAATATGAAGGATTCATGTGAGTCTTGGAGGCAATGCACAGCTGTCCTATAAAGAGAGCTTTGGAACCAATGAGTTGTCATATATACATGGGTGCATGAGCCCATAGATGCATATATACATGTATCCATGCAAGTTATTATAGATGCATATATACATGGATGTGTGTATGCAATTCATAGGTGCATATATACATAAATCAAGGTATACATGTACCCATAGATACAGCCATACATATATAGACAAATGCATAAAGAGATGACAAGATATATGCACAAATCGATATATGCATGATTACACCTATGGATACATAGATACATTATGAAATGAAGAAAAAGACACATTTATATTGAGAGTTTGAATCTAAATCCATATGCATACTTCGATTAAAACTAGTAGCTGAAAGTACACAATTCATTGATACAAAATTAATGCATTGAATTGCATCTGACTAAAGGGGAGGCTGTTTGGATTGCTAATTAGTCTTTGAATATATAACAATTAAAAGAGATAAATAAGTATAATTATCCTTGGGAACATTTTACATTTTGACTTTTCAATGAGAATGAATTAACAAAGTAGCAGTCAAACCTAAAGAAGGTTCAAGGACTATGCTGATAGAAAACCATATTTTGGACAATGGCTAGACAATCTGTTGAAATTGCTAAAAAAACTTTGAAGCAAATGCATTTTTTCATTCTGTTTACTTTCATTGTACATGTTAAATGGAAGTTGGGTTTCGGATTGCTGCAATGCATTTGGATACTTTGATTATAAAATCATAGTTTAGATCATTTTTAGTGTTATCCAATTGAATCTTTTCTTGAAATACCAAGGATTCATCTGAGTCTTGGAGGCAATGCACAACTGTGCTATAAAGAGAGCTTTGGAATGAATGAGCAAGTGAGCCACAATTTTTTTTTTCTCACATTGCCAATCTTACTATGTGCTTTAAACCTCTAAAGTAAGAGAAAACTGAGGAAAGAAAGTATTTATTGCCTCAAGTAACTTGTTTCTAGTTCTGGATACTGTAATTATTGTCCTCATAGGCACACATGCAAAGTATGGAACCATATAGAAAGCAAGTGAACTCTTTAATAATCCCATGAAACATAGTCTTTCTATGCGTCCATGTATACAGGTTTGCATGTATATATGTGTACATGTAATTATGTATATATGTTAGACAGTATATATTTGTGCATAGGTGCATAAGGATGGTATGTATCTTTAGATTTTAGATTGCATAGGTAACATGTAGTTCATAGTCATCTAGTTAGAGTAATTTGATCACTTTGTGCATATTGGTATTTAATTTTGGAAGTTGATGTTTGCAAACTTGTTTTTTTTTAATTTGGAAAGTGGTATTTAGTTGTTTTCTTGATTGTGTTTCAAAGTGAATGCATTAAACAAAATGTGGATTTATCATGTGATATAGATTTAAGTGACTAGAGATGCATTGTGATTACTTTGAGCGTTTCATTTTTTGTTATTCTACAGATCTGTGGTCACAGGAGTTGATGTTGTTGTAGAGTCAAGACCTGGAACCAAGCTACTTGATACATGTATCCATAGAAACATGGATGTGGACATCTATCATGGTATCCATAGATGCGTAGATACATGTATCTATGGATAGATGTATTCATAGATACATTGACACATATATGGATAGATGCCTGTATACATTTGTACATACAAAGACATACATATATGCATGGATGCATCTATAGGTAGAAGAATACATAGAAACATAGTTGCATGGATAGATAGATAGATGCATAGCTGGATACATAAATGCTTAAATATACATGTATGGAAATATCCATGGATTGCATATGAAGTTGCATAGATACATATATCCATGGCTGCATGTGTACATAGATGCATGTATTGCAGTACACATGGATGCATGCAGAAGTGTATCTGTGGGAAAGATGTATGGTTGCATGTGAGGCTTGTAAAGTTTGTATATTTTTTATTACTGCAAAGCGGTCTCATAAAGAGAGGTTTGGAACGAAAATTATGTCAACATGTGTGGTAATGAGAGTTTCTTCCTTGAACCTTGTTATATATTCAAAGAGTAACTAGCAATGCAAATAGTGTTCCCTTTAGTCAAATGTCATTCAATGCATTGAGCTTACATTAGTGGATTATGTACCTTCAACCACTAGTTTGAATCAAAGTATGCATATGGATTCAGAATCAAAAGCTCTTTCCTGTGAATGCATTTTCAATTTGCCTATGCATTTGCCAGGAATGCTTTTAATCGACAGCATTGGCCAATCACATTTTTCCATTGAACATATTACTTATTTTTTTGTACAGTTTGCATTTGGAGAGCTATTTTATATATTGGAAAATTAGCATATATCTATTTTTCTATTCGACTGAGTAGCTTTATAAATAATTTTTGTTTTAAAAAAGCGGGAAAATGCGAATGCATAAATTGATTAAATAAATTTAAGCAAAGGCATAGTTTGAAAGTTGGTGGCTAGAGGTATGTAATCCATGAATACAGATTAAATGCATTAAAATATCAAGAAAATGTAAGCACAATGCATGAATGCAAATTAAATGCATTAAATGACATATGGCTGGAGGTGAACGCGCTGGAGTGGCTTGGTGAGCATGCATGGATAGGGTACTTTGGTCATTTAATATAGAGTTAAGCCACTTGCTATGCATCTTTATTACTTTGTGTGTGTTGTTTTTGTGTTTTGTAAGCCTGTGTTGTCAAAACCTAGATTCTAGAATTTCTTAGAGCTTTTTTGCTATGATGAAAGCATTCAGGATAAAGGAATTTTGTGACCTGTTATAGTTAATGTGCTCATAGGCACATATGCAAAATATGGAAACATATAGAAGGGAAGTGAATTGTTCAAAAAAAATCATCAAAGAAATGTGGTCCCATGGAATGCAATAAGTGTTCACAATGGACACTTTGGTTTCTGCATGTTAACTTTTTCAGATAATGCAATATGGCATGAACAATGTTGAAGCCATCACATGAACAGTAGAACTATTCAACACTAAACTCTATGCTTGTAATAATTATTGGAAAAGCTGTAAATGCCATAGATGAAATAATATGAATAAAATTCTTGTTTTTGGTTTTCTTGAAATGCAATGAAAAAACTGCTATAAAGGCATAAGACAAGGTTTTGTAACATATTGCCATTCCTGTATCTAATTTCTTTGGACATGAATGCTTTACACACTTGATTGCAATAGTAACATGTCTACGAAAATTGGACAATAGAGATCATAATTCAGTAGTTTTCAGTGTGAGTATATATGTATCTTGATACATATAAGCTTGATCTGGCATTCATGAAAACAACTGCTATGTATAGTGAAAGAGCTAATTAGTGTTACTATATGCGATATCCAAATAACATAACAAATTGGGACAAGGCTAGAGTGGCAGATCCATAAATACATGGACACATGTATACGCAGTTGCATACAGGGATACGTAGAAGCTTAGATGAATACATGGACACATAAGAATCAGAAATTGATTAAATAAATTTAAGCAAAGGCATAGTTTAAAAGTTGGCGGCTAGAGCTATGCAGTCCATGAATGCAGATTAAATGCATTAAAATATCAGGAAACTGTGAGCACATAAATTGATTTATTCAAATTAAGCAAAGGCATAGTTTATCAAACTGGCGGGTAGACATACGTAATGCATGAATATAAATTAAATGCATTGAATGGCATCTAGCTCGAGGTGAAGGTGTTGGAATGGCTTGAAGGCCACACGTGGCTAGGGTACTTTGGTCATTTAATATAGAGTTAAGTTACTTGCTATGCATTTCTATTACTTTGCATGTGTTGTTTTTTGTGTTTTGTAAGCTCTTGTTCTGAGGAAGAGTTTATAGCCACTGGGCAAGAGATGTTACAGTTGCAAGGCCCAGACCTAGAAATGAGTTACTTGAGATGATAATTTGTTACTCTCCATAGATCCTTTCCATTAAAGTGCATCGTGAAGCTGTGTTTCATAGTGCTTTAGTTCACTATCACTATCACTTTTTGCCTTATGTGTCAGTGCATGTATGTATGTATGCATGTTTCTATGCGCATATGCATTTACCTATGTGCATATCTATGTAGACATTTGTAGATGCATATATGCATGTATGCATGTGACTCTGGATATATCTATGCATATATGTATTTATGCGTATATGTATGTGTGGATAGATCCATAACAACTTCTACTTGGTGACCATAAATTCTTGAAAACATAAGAATCAGAAAGCAAAGATTGGAAAAGCTAGGAAGGACATAATGCAAAAGGGAACATTTAAACTATATAGTTTGAATGGCATTATGCATGGAGGGATACTAATTATTTAACATATATGTCAGATGTACATAGAGAACCATTTTCTTCATAGGTGCAAAAACAAAGCTAGAGTTTCAGATGTCCATATTCTAGAAGACTTTAACATAGTAACCTATAGAAGTGTCTAAATGTATAATAGCAATAGAGTATTTGAAAACCAAAGATGTCTATAACATGTGAAAAATAGTGAAATGTCTTGGAGCATGGAAATGCAAAAAAGTAAAAGTCTAAACAATGTAAATTTGTGCTCCTCTATTCCTAGTTTCCTGTAAAGCCAACAAAATGCTATGTATTAGAAACATAGTTTGTATGGATAGTGATTTGAGGTGCTAGTTCAAAAGAGAAAAAGTTTACATATGAATGACTTTATTACCTTCTGGTGATGTTTCCTGTCTATTTGTCAATGCAAATGGCTTCAACGATGGCATTGTTTTGGTCAAGGGTAAAATCTCCTTCAACACTGAAGTCCTGTAGGATGAATATCACTGCTGACTTGTCCTTGATATAGTCTTCATAGCTAAGCCTTTGTAGTGTGGGAAATAGACAATGCATGGTGGCCTGGTCAATTGAAGACTGAATTGTTTGATTGTCATAAGTTGTTATGGTAGTTTTAAGTTGTAAACAGAATGTATAATTGACTTGCTGGTTGCATTGTTTACAGTGAGCAGTTTTTTCTTGGAGTGTGCCATAAGCAGTAAATTTGAATTTGCATTTTGTACAACATGCATGAAATGGATTGGAAAATGCATTTGCTGCTTTTAGAGTACCAGAAACCTATAGAATATGGTTCAAAATTGTTAGAGGAGACAAAAAATACAAGTTTGGATGCACTATATTTTTTAAAAAAGAATGTTGTTACCTTGAAAGTTGAATGTAGTAGGCTGTTGAGTTTTTCCAAGCTTCTTTTGTCATTCAAGGTACAGATGAATGTTGATCGAAATGTGTGAAATGTGTTCTTTTGATCTGTTTTCCTTACAACATTCTTGAAAAGCATTGCAGGTGTTTTATTTGTATGCAACTGGTCTTCAAGTGCAATGTATTGTTGCTCATATGTTGACCATAATAGCAGCTGCAATTCAATGAGAGGATTAGATTTTGTTATGGAAATTGTTATAGGGACCACTGTAGAACATTAAAAGCTTGAAACTAAAAGAAGAGGTAAAAGTTCTATAGACCGAAATATTTGTGCCTTATCTATGTCAGTGTGGCCATCTTTGATGTCAACTGCAAATTGGGTACCCATTTTTCTGGCACCAACTACTAGCGCAGCTATTGTGCCAGTTGGGTACTCATTTATAGTTGTTAGCAATTGGCTGATAGTCGTACTTGGGATGAATTTGTACTCTTGACAGAGGCGGGGGATGTTTTCAGTGGTGCTTATGTCTGTTAAAATAAAAACACAATCACAGTCACCTCTATCATAATCTGTCCTAGGTGCAACTTGGAAATCTGAGATTGAAATAGTTGTTCCCGGGACAATTTTAGGCTCATGTTGATACACAATGTTTCCACTAACATTTAACGTGATTGTCATTTCTACTTTATGATCTGTCAGATCAGCATGTAGCATTTCTCGTGTTTTGTTGGCCTTATCCAATGTTGCTTTGTAGACAACAAGGACATCACCTTGGAAGGTGTCTCCAGCTCTTCTTGCATTTAGTTGTTCGATTGAAACAATCCTAGGTTTCTTGACTCTTGTCCTACAAGGAACAAGGATAATGTCAATTGAATGCTAATTTTATATTAGCAAGTTGAGCAAATGGCGGTACATTGTAGAACGAAGTACTTTACCATTGTGCTGACTCTTCTTGTGCAATTTGCACCTGTTTGGCTTGTCTTTTTGATACATCTTTTGGTGTCCTACAAAGAATTGGAACAATGTTATTTGAATTTGTCATTTGGGTGAATGAGTATGAAGGAATAATACTATGATCACTTTACCATTATGTTGATTCTTCTTGTGTGGTTTGTATTCGCTTTGACTGTCTTTTAGTTCCATCCATAGATCTCCCGCAAATAATGGATATAGCATTGGAAAAGACATTGCAATGCATAAAGGTGATATAAAGCTATAAGTTCTATAAAGTTGAATTTGTCTATTGTGCAACATGCAATTTTAGGAAAATTGGATTGTGATCAGTCCAATATGCTTCTGATATATAGATAGGGCATATATTTGTAGTTGTGTTGGACCAAACGTGATCAATGGCTGAGTTGCCCATGTTGTGTTGTTGGTTCAACATAAATTGTATGTTGTTCTGCTGCATATAACTGTGAAGCATTTTTTTTGCTTCTGCTTTCTGAAGACATGTCAACATTAAAATTGCCTAAAATGTACATGTTTTTTGAATTTGTGGACCCAATAATTATTTGCAAGATTGCGATTACTTCATCTATGGCAGTTGCAGGTCTTGCATAAATATTACAAACATTGAGTTCATTGTTAGATAGCATTACTGTTAATGTGATAGCTTCAATATTTGAGGTTTCATGTTGTGTTGTTTTTGACAAGAGTAAATGTTTCCTGGTTAAAGTTGCTATGCCATGTATGTTATGTACAGAGAAGCTATCAAAATTCTGCAGCAAGGTATTTAGCTCAAAGGGATGCATATGTGTTTCTTGGAGACACAAGATATCAGATTGTATTATGCCATAGTCATTGACAATGTCCTTTGCATGTGCTTTGAAGCTATGGTCTATGCATGGGCTTGTAGACAAGCGCAACTTGCGGAAGTATGTTTCTTGATCATGTACTTTGTGCAATGCATATAGAGTACTAGGATTTAGTTCATTGTTATATGATTTAATTGCTTCTTTGTCCTTTTTTTTGAAAGAAAGCCAGGAAATAATCTATAGCTCCATTGCATAATTGAGTTGAGGTGTACTGGTTGTTAAGTAGCACTTGAATCGAATCAAACAAACGATCGCCAACATTGTATGCAAATGTGCTTAATCTACGAAGGTCTTCAGCTCTAAGGACATTGTCAATGTTTGATATTTGAGGATACTTTGTGCACAATTTTTTTATTTCATGTGAACTTATGGGCTGTTTTGAAGTTATGTTTTGTGTTTCAATTTCTAACAATGGTTCAAAGTGTCCACTTAAGGAATTCATGTCATGAAATAGTATGGAGACTGATTCTGTGTAATCAGAACTATTGAACTGTAAGTACCTTCTTGATGTTGTTCTTGACCAAAGGGATATTTGTATATTCAACGATTTGGATATCCAGTGAATGCAAAATAGGTCACTGCACAATCGAATTTCTGTGCAATCTGCTTGTGGCTTTGTAGATAATCGCATTCTGCAGAAATATGTTTGTGGATCATGTACTTTGTGCAATGTATATAGAGTATCAGGGTCTAGTTCATAGTTGTATGATTTTATTGCTTCTTTGTCCTTGTTTTGAAGGCAATTCAAGAAGTAATCTATAGCTCCATTTCATAGTTGAATTGATGTGTAACGATTGTTAAGCAATAGTTGTAATGAGTCAAACAAATAATCACCAACATTGTATGCAAAAGCACTCAATCTGCAAAGTCCCTCGTCCTTAAGCACATAGTGAATGTTTGATATTTGGGGGCGCTTTGTTAATTCATTAGTGTCAACGTCTATCATTTTCTTTGTTTCTCGTGTAACCTAGTGTGTTTGGGAATAGCAAATGCTAGGTATGAATAGCACCTAATGCTAGTATCTAGATTACAAAATCTATAATTGTTTACATCGTCGCCTATGTGCTTTTACTCAATAGCATTCCATAGTATTAATCATGTTGCCGAGGATCTTGGAAGTCAATAATCTCTATATATGTTGGAAAATGGATCTTGAGTAGTAGCAGAAGCTTACGCAACATACCAGACAACGAATAATTTAATAGACGCACAAGGGGAAAATAGTATTAATTCTTCAACTTGACCTTGTTATCCCTTGTCCCCCAGCAGGATTGTATGTACTTATTCCTGGTACATTGCCAAAGTGGATAAATGAGTACAACACATGATGTATACTTTTAGTGCCACAAACACAAAACAATATTTTCAGGTAGCTTTGTTTGCATGCAACAATTGGTCGACAAGAATCTTTTTTGCTCACATTGTCAATCTCAGTCTATGGTATTTAAATGTTTTGTGTAATTGGATTCCTTTGTTTCTATGTACTTCTTAGCGACTGATTTTTTTCAAAGAACAAATGATTTTAAAAGCTATTCAGATAAACATGAATTAAGTGGCATGTAGAGAATAGTTTCACAAATCTTTTTTGTTTAAAGAAAATCAGGGAAATGCAAAAGCATTGTTTGATCAAAGAAGATCTATGGCTTTCCTTATTTGTGGGAATAGATTTTAAAATCATTTGTGTTTAAAAAATTTGAGGAAAATGCAAAGGCATAGGTCCATTAAGCAAAAGTGAAGGCATAGATTGATTAAATAATTAAAAAAAGAGATTGAAACTCAGAGGTGCAGGCACACAGTGCATACATGCAAAGAAAATGCATTAAATAGCATGTGGGTGGATGAGAAACTGCTGGAATGGCTTGGTGGACATGTATAGCCAGGTTGCTTTGTTCATTTGTTATAAACTTAAGTCAGCTGTTAAGCATGACTATTACTTTGTGCATATTGTTTTTCTATTCTAGAAATCTTTGTTCTGGGAGAGTTTATAGCGATTGAGCAGACTTTGTTATAGTTACAGTATCCAAAACTAGAAACGAGTTACTTGATGCAATAAATAGTTTCTTTCCTCAGTTTGCTTTTATTGTAGAGGTTTTAAGCACGCAGTGAAATTGGAAATGTGAGCAAAAAAAAAACTGTGGTTAATGTCATTTTGCATGTAAGCAAGACCATGGAAAAATATTGCATCATGTCTATGAGTGACGTAGTACATCATTCATTGTACTCATGTGCCATGTCAGCTTTTGAAATTAACTTTGTAGGCTTTTATTTGTAAAATAGGAAGATTAAACATACGTTAACTTGCACACTGCACAACAACTTGCCACAGATATAAGTAGTCCTATGAAAAAAATTGCCTTAAATGCATATAGGTAAAAACCAGTTGACATAAAACAAAGACCTATGACTCTAAAGGCTATTTGAAACTACAAACAGGGTTTAAAAATTGCATGCTAGCAGTTCATTCTATTCTATGGATATTGTATAGAGGAAGTATAACTTATTAACACATAAGCAAAACCTGTTCTATTGCTCGAAGACAAATTACTATTGCAATTGTGGAAAAATGCATTTTCCTGTATGTATATGTGGAAGCAGCCCTCTAAATCATTTATGTTCAAAGAAATGAGGAATACAAGATGACAAAATGAATACATGGAAAAGAACTTTATGTAGTTATTATATTGAAGAATTTCAATTGCATTTCAAGAAAAGGAAAAAGACAATTTGGAAAACTGACCTTCTAATTTGCTATCAAACGATCAAGTATACTTGTAGAAATGTACAAATTGTGATAGGGACAAGCAATGTTTCCTAGTGTAGTTTGTGCGTGATTGTTTAAATACAGTTGAAAGCATTGATCCCTGTTACAAGGACAATTTAGAGAAATGAGTATAGTGAGTGACATATACTATGCTATTCATAAAAACAAAATAGAATGCTTATGTAGATTCATTTGAATGAGAAACAATCCAAGTAAGAACTTTTGTCTATTAAAATGCAAATTGCATTTTATAATTTTTAAATACTTAATGCTATTTGTGTATCTTATAATATAGAACATTTTTTTGCATATGCATGCACTAGGGTAATTTTGTTATTGCAATGGTGGTATAAGCTCTTTATGAGCAATCAATGGAATAGACCCCATATTTGCTTAAGCACCTAAAAAAGTGTAAATAGGCCACGGAAACTAATCAATACTAAGCCAAAAAACAACACAGACTTGTGCTAGCACTGTTAAGTTATGGTAAAAATAATTTCTAGCTATTGTTTAATGCCAAACTAGCTATCACTTAACAGTGAAAGTGACGTAAATATTGATTTTCTAACTAAATGGGGTCATTTCATTTCCATATGCATAAGTTTATTTTTTACCGTTATGTAGCACTTACTATTACTTGTGCAATGAAGCTACATGCAAGTAGAATTCATAACTCATGGCATTTAGATACACCCAAGGAGAAATACAAATCAAGGTTGTTAGCATCCTAATAAGAAAGATGATGCAATACATCCAATTAATATATGCCACATCTTATTCAATGAAGATGATTTGGATAGGAATGTTACAAATCAGAATCCTTATTGGTGTATGAGTAATCCTCTTTTTCAAGACTTTTCAAGGAAATTGCATGCCAATACTATCAATGAATAAGTGGAATCAGATTTTTTAATTGACTTTGTTTGATTGGTCAAATGTGCACAAGGATAGTTATAATTATTTCTTTGTTTTAATTATTATGTATATAAATACTATTCAATAGTTATCTAATTAATTTGATATGAAATGACAGAAGGAAAAAGAAAATTAATTAATTAAGATAATTTGATTCATTAATTAATAAGGTGAATTATCATGTAAAAGTACAAATATTAGAAGTTGCGAAAAAATCCTCTTTGCTTTATGGTTTAATGACAATGAGAGAGATGAAAGCAATTGTGGAGTTTAGGCTTATATCTGTAAATTGCATTTGCCTGATAGTTTGTAAAGTGCTCTCAACACATTGTCCTCATATTGTTTGTAAGGTCCTATTATGGGACATGCTAACAGAACAGTGGCTCTAAAGCTTGCACTATGGAACAGTTCTGCAGTAATTGAACATATGCAATCTTTAGAGAGCTCATAAGCACCAAGTTATTCTTAAGCTCTCACATTGTACATTGGACAAAAGACTATTGCTTGTCTAAGGAACTAGTCTCTAAAGAATAGCGTAGGCTTGGCACTGTGAAACCCAATGTGCTTATGGACATTAAAATAAAAGAAAACTGATGAGAGAAACTATTTATTGCCTGGAGTAGGTTGTCTGCAAGTGTACTTTTTTGGAACCATGACAACCTTTGCCCTGTCACTGTAAACTTTTTCATAGAAAAGACATATCGACACACACATATATGTATCCATATGTATATATATGTACAGATACATCCATGTAGAGATAGAATAATGCATCTATGGACATAAACATATATGCATCCATATGATTACATGCATATACACATACATGCACCTATACACACATACATATATGCATAAATACATATATCCATAGATATATCCAGAGTCACATGCATATATGCATATATGCATCTACAAATGTCTACATAGATATGCACATAGGTAAATGCATATGTGCATAGAAACATGCATACATACATACATGCACTGACACATAAGGAAAAAAGTGATAGTGATAGTGAACTAAAGCACTATGAAACATAGCTTCACGATGCACTTTAATGGAAAGGATCTATGGAGAGTAACAAATTATCATCTCAAGTAACTCATTTCTAGGTCTGGGCGCTGCAACTGTAACATCTCTTGCTCAGTGGCTATAAACTCTTTCTCAGAAGAAGAGCTTACAAAACACAAAAAACAACACACGCAAAGTAATAGAAATGCATAGCAAGTAACTTAACTCTATATTAAATGACCAAAGTACCTTGGCCACGCGTGGCCTTCAAGCCATTCCAGCGCCTTCACCTCGAGCTAGATGCCATTCAATACATTTAATTTATATTCATGCATTACGTACGTCTACCCGCCAGTTTGATAAACTATTCCTTTGCTTAATTTGAATAAATCAATTTATGCGCTCACAGTTTCCTGATATTTTAATGCATTTAATCTGCATTCATGGATTACGTACCTCTAGCCGCCAACTTTTAAACTATGCCTTTGCTTAAATTTATTTAATCAATTTATGCATTCGCATTTTCCCGAACTTTTAAAATGAAAATGATTTATAAAGCTACTCGGACGAATAGGAAAATAGATAAATGCTAATTTTCCAATATATAAAATAGCTCTCCAAATTCAAACTATACAAAAAAATAAGTAATATGTTAAATGGTGAAATGTGATTGGTCAATGCTGCTGGTTAAATGCATTCCGGGGGAATGCATAAGTATTTCTGCCTACCAGTAGGAACTAATTAAAGCATTTGAACCAAATGCATGAGTATTCTTGCCTTGACGCTAGGAGCCAATAAAATTGTCACTATAGAAAATAGTTTATCCAAGTAAGTGCTATTAGGTTTGTTATCTTCAATTTCAAACTGCATTGACATTAATGCACTTTCTTTGGTGGTAGAATATGGAGATTCCTTTTTTTAATGAGAGTCTGGCACAAGATGACATAAACAAATAAATTTAAGCAAAGACATAGGCTAGAAAACTGACAGCTTTTATCAATAGAAAGGAGACGTTTACAGTGACAGAGCAAAAGCTCTTGTGCTCATTGAATGAAAACCAAGAGACAAGTTACTCAAGGCAACAAATTGCTACTTTTATCTATTTTGCTTCATTTTATCCTAGAAATGCAAGTTGGGTTTCACAATGCATGAGAACACATTTGCGCAAATAACTGCCAAAATTATAATTGCAATGGATGACAGTAATAGTGTAATGGATACCAATAGTCCAAACATCAAAATACACCAGTTCGTTTATTTTTAGATTCAATGGAAACAAGTATCAATTGGAAACAGATTAACCTAGTAGTCTATTTATCATAGGTTCTTGAATTTCAAATGCACAAGTGTGAACATGGTTCTCTACAAGCTTTTGCTATGCATTTTAACTATATTGCTATTTTGCATCAAGCCTAAAGAACCACTGCAAGTATGGTTTCCAAATAGATTTAAATCAATGAATGTAAGTCAACAAAGGTTTCCAATTACACTTAATACTTGAACCATGAAGCATCATTGCTTCAAGCTATAGCAAAAGTGTAGACAGGGACACAAAAGCAAATTCAACAATGACATCATCAAACAAGGATTTGTTTGCTATTGCTATGACTAACTATTGAACGCAATTGACTCATCAGTTAAACAACTTGATTGATCACTGACCTAACTTGTTTCAAAGCTATCTTGTTAAACTAATTAGTTAATTTCATTAATGAGTAAAAGTTAGAATTGACTTAATTTGCACAAGCTAAGTGTAAGATTGACTTGTTCGTTAATTGACTTTGATTAATGGTTCAGAGACAGATGAGACAAATTAAATTGTCATGAACAAAATGTGAGATGAACTTATTGGCTACTACGCTACATACTATGAAATTTGAGCATTCATGAAATAATAGCGAAAGCAATAGATTAAACAGATGGCTTCAACATAGATGAAGCGATACAATTAATATGGATAGCTATAGGCTATTGAATATTTGTAGCATAAGAAACAAAAGAGAAGACGTTGCCGAAGATTTTGCAATTTCAGTTTACAATTGCATTTGCTCCCTTGTCTATAAAGCCTTTTCAAGAAGTTCCTTTTTTTTTTGCATATGAATGGCCATGATTGGTTTAATTGATTTTGTGTACAAAGATGTTTTTTAATTAACTATAGTTAACTATTCATCTAAGCTTCTACGTATCCCTGTATGCAACTACGTATACATGCGTCCATGTATTTATGGATGTGCCACTCTAGCCTTGTACCAATTTACTATGTTATATGGATATCGCATATAGTAACACTAATAAGCTCTTTCACTGCACATAGCAGTTGTTTTCATAAATGCCAGATCGAGCTTATATGTATCAGGATACATATATACTCACACTAAAACCTATTGAATTATGATCTCCATTGTCCCATTTTTCGTAGACATGTTACTATTGCAATCAAATGTGTAAAGCATTCGTGTCCAAAGGAATTAGATAAAGGAATGGCAATATGTTACACAACGTTGTCTTATGCCTTTATAGCAGTTTTTTCATTGCATTTCAAGAAAACCAGAAACTAGAATTTTATTCATATTATTTCATCTATGGCATTTACAGCTTTTCCAATAATTAGCTATGACCAACCGTGGAACACAATTAATTCATCAGCCAATTAGCTTAATTGATCACTGAATTAACTTGTTTGAAAGCTATCATGTTAAGCCAACTTGCTAATATGCCACATACAGTATGACATTTGAGTTTCAAATGAGTCTCATGCATGCAAAGCATTTGTTTGCTATTACTATGATTAATGATAGAATTGACTTAATTTGCATGAGTCAAGTGTAAGATTTACTTGTTTGTTAATTGACTTTGATTAATGGTTCAGAGACAGATGAGACAAATTAAATTGTCATCAACAAAATGTGAGATGGACTTATTAGCTGCTACACCACATATACTATAACACTTGAGCTTTCATGAAATCACCCCACACCAGTTCCATCAAATCATGGAGGGGTTATTTAGTGGCTTCACGTATGATTCCCCTGCCATTCCAATGAGGGCAGAAAAGGTAAAGAAATAAAATGTAAAGAGTGAATCTGATTAGGATGTTGAAAGACTTGTTAAATGAGAAATGGAAACTAAAACATTGAATTTGAGTTTCCATTAGTCTTTTGAAACACTACAGTTGAATGAATTTAGAATTTGTATTGTTTTTTATTAGTGTTTATTACTATATTTTTTATCACTCTCTATTACTATCTATTTTTGTTTAATTCTTGACTACTGTTTTGTTAAACTGCAGATTGTAAAACACACGGTGTTGTAAAAACAACTCATTGACAGTTGTAACACACAGGGTTTTGTAAAGTATTTTGTATTACTCTTGATTAGTTTTTATTGGAATTATTTTGTATTACTATAATTACTTTATTACTTTCTATTACTGTATTTCAGTATGGACATTTCAAGGTGAAGAACATGAGACATATGCAATGCAATATAACAGGTTTAATTAACAAGGTATGAATGAGCAAGAACTTTTTAGTAGATAAAGGTCATGAACATTGAACTAATAGTATGACAGTCACCACAACATTTAAGTAAACCTATGCTCAACACTCTCTTTTCCATTATCAATTGTATTCCCAATTTCATCCATGAAGAATATCCTCAAAGATATAGAATTCATGGATGCCCAGGTTGAAGAAGTTCTTCATGGATCAAAGATATGGAATTCATTGATGAAAGAAATGGAAATCATGGATCAAAGTGATGGCTAATAACAGGATCTACAGGTTGACAAAGTTCTTCATGGATGAAATTGGGAATAAAATTGATAATGGAAAAGAGAGTCTGCACCATAGGTTTACTTAAATATTGTGGTGACTGTCTTACTATTGGTTCAATGTTCATGACCTTCATCTACTCAAAAGTTCTTGCTTGTTTATCATGTAATATAGATTTTAGTGACTAGAGATGAATTGTGATTACTTTGAGCGTTTCATTTTTTGTTATTTTGCAGATCTGTTTAGTCACAGCAGATGTTGTTGCAAAGTCAAGACTTGGGACCGAGCTACTTGATACATGTATCCATAGATACATGGATGTGGACATCTATCATGGTATCCATAGATGCATAGATACATGTATCTATGGATAGATGTATTCATAGATACATTGACACATACATGGATAGATGCTTGTATACATTTGCACATAGAAACACAGATACATATATGCGTGGATGCATCTATAGGTAGAAGAATACATAGAAACATAGTTACATGGATAGATAGATAGATGCATAGCTAGATACATAAATGTTTAAATATACATGTATGGAAGCTGCATAGATACATATATCCATGGTTGCATGCATAGATACATATTGATATGGACAACTATAGGCTGTTGAATATTTATAGCACAAGAATCAGAAAGGAAAATGCTGGCGAGGATTTTGCAATTTGGGTTTACACCTAGCAATTGCATTTTCTTCCTTGTCTATAAAGCCTTTTCAAGAAATTCCTTTTTTTTGCATATGAATGGCCATGATTGGTTTAATTGATTTGGTGTACAAAGATGTTTATTAATTAACTATAATTAACTATTCAAGAAAACTGATCTATCAATGAACTAGTTTCATTGATTAGTCAAGTAACTTCATTCACAGTTAACTTGATCAGCTATTTAGTTGATTTGCTTGAATGTTTGCAAAAAGCCTTCTTTGACAAATATTTCTTTGCATAATTTGCAATCACTACACACCAAGAGCCAACATTTCTTCGAGGAATTCTGTCAAACAGTTTAAATGTTTTTGCTTGTGCTTCTATATTTGGTATGCATTTTCATGACAGCATTACAAACCATTATATCTGTCAGAAAATCTATGCCTTATGATCCTTAGATGAATGTACATATCCTGTTGTAAAGCTCTTTTTCCTATAAAAAGCATGCAAAATGTTTAGAAAGATTGTGTATCTATGAATGTGAATAAGCAACATTGATTTAACTGATTTGGAGGATAAAGATGACCAATAATTAGCTATGACTAACCATGGAACACAATTAATTCATCAGCCAATTAGCTTGATTGATCACTGAATTAACTTGTTTGAAAGCTATCATGTTAAGCCAACTAGCTAATATGCCACATACACTATGACATTTGAGATTCAAATAAGTCTCATGCACGCAAATCTGCTATCATGTTAAAGGCATGCAAACACTGATGTTCCAATTCCATGGGGTCATTCTATTTCCATTTGTCCAAGTTCATTTCATTCCATTATCAAGAACCAATAATTAAATGTTTAAACCAGGTACATGCAAACAGGAATGCAAGTAGGGTTTCATAGTGCTTTAAGACATTGTTATTCTTTTATTATAAATTCATATTTTAAGCTACTTTTAGTATTATTTATTCGAGCTTCTTGTTGAAATGCGAAGCTTTCATCTGCGTTTGATAGGTATTATGTAGAAATCCTCTTGTCCATTTTACTTCATGCATGTGACCCCTGTAAAGTCTGTATATTTTTTACTACTGCAAAGTGGTCCCATAAAGAGGGCTTTGGAACCAAAATTATGTAAACACGTGCAATAATGAGAGCTTTTGAACTACGAGTGAATAGTGTGTTGCTTTGAGCTTATCCGTGGTCATCAAAGCATAAAGGGTAGAGGGGTTCTGTTAAAAGTTGTGGTTGTTGTCCTCATAGGCATAAACTCGTATTTTAAACTACTTTTTACTTCATGCATGTGAGTCGACAGTGTGTTGCTTTGAGCTTTTCTGCTTTCATCAAAGCATAAAGGATAGAGGGGTTCTGTTAAAAGTCATGGTTGTTGTCCTTGTAGGCATAAATCCATATATTAAACTAATTTTAGTATTATCTATTCGAATTTGTTGTTGAAATGTGAAAGTTTCATTTGCGTTTGATAGGTATTATGTAGAAATCCTTTTGTTCATTTTACTCCATGCATGTGAGCCCTCTAGAGTTTGTATTCTTTTTATTGCTGCAAAGTGGTCCCATAAAGAGGGCTTTGGAACCAAAATTATGTCAACGTGTGCGATAATGAGAGCTTTTCAACAATGAGTCAACAGTGTGTTGCTTTGAGCTTTTCCATTGTCATGAAAGCATAAAGGATAGAGGGATTCTGTTAAAAGTCGTGGTTGTTGTCCTCGTAGGCATAAGTGCAAACAATGGGAGCATAAAGAATGTAGTAGAAACCTTTTTCCTGCCAGCAAGCATAAAAATTCTGCCAGATGTCATCGTTACTGTTTTTGTATCTTGGGGTTATAAAAAACTATGTCAAAAAATGTTGTAGAATCCAAATTATAATGTTGCCATAGAGCAGTTAAGTAATATTACTTTTTGCTTTTTAGTCTGTTTGATACAAGAAATGCAAGTAGGCTTTCATAGTGCTTTAAGGCAATTGTATACTTTGATTATAAATTCATATTTTAAACTACTTTTAGTATTGTTTATTCGAATTTTTTGTTGAAATGCGAAGGTTTTATTTGCATTTGATAGGAATTATTGTTTATAAGATGTTGTGACATACATTAATTGGATGTATCTCATCATCTTTCTTATCAGGATGCTAACAACCTTCATTTGTATTTGTCCTTGAATGTATCTAGATGCTATGAACTATGAATTCTACTTGCATATCGCTTGGCTGTGCAAATAATAGTAAGCGCTACATAATGGTAGAAATCACAACTCATAGCATCCATATACACCCATGCACAAATACATGGTATTCAACACATTAACATGGACATGGTTTTCTAGGGCTAATTTGTTAATTGCCTTTGACTAATAGTTCAAATGTACACAAGGCTAATTGCAATCATTTCTTTCTTTGAATTGCTATGTACTTAAAGGCTAACTAGCAATTGCCTAATTATTTAGACGTGGGACAATACAAGGATGAATGAGAAAAATTGATCTGCTAACTGAATGGGGTCATTTTACTTCAATTATCTAGCACTTATTCTTAATTTTTTAATGCAATCACATGCAACCAAAATTTAGAACAATTAGCATCTATACACACCCATGCATAGATACATGCTCTCTAACATATTGATATGCATATGGTTTTCTATCAGTACAATCCTTGAACACTGTCTAGGTACGGGTGCTAGTCTATTAATTAACACTGATAACTAGATAAAATGTATTCATAGACACATAGCTGCACACATGCTTCAATGCACACATGCATAGATACATGCATGGATGTATACATATATACACGGACACATACATACATGATCACACGCTTACAACTATATATATGCATTCATGTATCCATGGATGCACATTTACATGTATCAATAGATCCCTTAATATATGCACATATTGAAATGACTACATGGGCCTAGGGAATGAATATTTATGTGGCCTTTACATGATAGCAATAAATCCTATAAATATACATATATGCATGAAAGCACATAGCCATCAATGAAGCTATGCATTTGCATTTTCACAAGCACTTTAAAACAATCACGATTCACAAAGCCACTCCCATGGGTTCCAAAAATAGATACATGCCAATTTACCAATATGAAAATATAACTCACGAAATTGAGTTCATATATCTTTAAAAGCAATATGTACAACAACCACAATATGACTGGATGGCTAACTGGTGCCATCCACAAAAAAACATTTAAAGCAAATGCAACAGTAATCTGTTATATACACACATACATACATGGAAACATAGATACATGCATTCATATATACATAATTACATGCACACATATATACATGCAAATTTGTATGCATGGATGCATACAAAGACTATGTTTCATGGGATTATTGAAGAGTTAACTTGCTTTCTATATGCTTCCATATTTTGCATGTGTGCCTATGAGGACAATAACCACAATATTTGACAGTATTCCTCTATCCTTGATGACAGCTCATTGGTTCCAAAGCTCTCTTTATAGGACAGCTCTACATTGCCTACAAGACTCAGATGAATCCTTCGTATTTCAAGGAAAGATTTGAATCAATAACACTTAAAATGATCTACACTATGATTTTACAATCAAAGTATCCAAATGCATTGCAACAATGCGAAACCCAAGTTCCATTTAAGATGTACAATGAGAGTAAACAGAAGGGAAAATGCATTTGCTTTAAAGTTTGTACAACAATTTCAACAGGTTGTCTAGCCATTGTCCAAAATATGGTTTTCTATCAGCATAGTCCTTCAACCTTTTTTAGGTCTAATTGCTACTTTGTTAATTAACTTTGATTGAAAGGTCAAAATGTGAAATGTGGCCAAGGATAATTATAGACAGCTGTACATTGCCTCCAAGACTCAGATGAATCCTTGGTATTTCAAGGAAAGGTTTGAATCGATAACACTTAAAATGATCTAAACTATGATTTTACAATCAAAGTATCCAAATGCATTGCAACAATGCGAAACACAACTTCCATTTAAGATGTACAATGAAAGCAGACAGAAGGAAAAATGCATTTGCTCCAAAGTTTCTAAAGCAATCTCAACAAATTGTCTAGCCATTGTCCAAAATTTGTTTTTCTACCAGCATAGTCCTTGAACCTTCTGTAGGTCTAACTGCTACTTTGTTAATTGACTTTGATTAAAAGGTCAAAATGTGAAATGTGGCCAAGGATAATTATACTTATTTATCTCTTTTAATTGTTATACATTCAAAGACTAATTAGCAACCCAAACAGCCTCACCTCTAGTCAAATGCCATTAAATGCATTTATTTTGCATTAATGAATTATGCACCTTTAGCCAGTAGTTGTAATCAAAGCATGCATATGGATTCAGAATCAAACTCTCAAAATTTAAAAAGGTTCATTTTTTGAAACGAAGATCTACTTTTGAAGCCCAACTGCTTAATTTTTATGAACCATATAGCATATGCCACTCACAATACCCATTTGCAAAGATTGTCCTTGTAACAAAAAGCAACGATATGATTACAAGTACAATCAATATAGTGAGAATCTTGAATTAACCTTTTTCTCTATCTAGTATATGCTATTGTAAACAAAGGAGAAATTTCATTCTAGAAACTCACCTTGTACTGCTTGCTTGAAGAATTTGCCACAGTTGGGCCGCTACACGACCTCTTTTCTTCCAACCAAAAGCATTGCACCAAGTAAAAAGCTTTGATTAGAAAACAAAAACCATGTCTTTGTTTTTTCTAAAAGAATAGCAATATATAGTACTCCTACTGCGATGGATACTAATAGCAAAAACCATTTAAACACTAGCAAGCATTTTTCTAGATTCAAGAGACACAAGTATAAATGCAGATAAGATTAACTACACAAACTAATTGCGATAGGTTCTTGGACCACAAATCTTCTAGCAATGAATTTGACTGCTCTTTTGCATGAAGCCTAAAACTGTTCTATCAAGCAATATTACTTAACTATTCTATGGCAACATTGCAATTTGGACTCTACAACTTTTTTGACATAGTTTTTTATAACCCCAAGATACAAAAAATAGTAACAACATCTGACAGATTTTTTATGCTTGCCGGCAGGAAAAAAGGTTTCTACTGCATTCTTTATGCTCCCATTGTTTGCATTTATGTCTACAAGGACAACCATGACTTTTAACAGTATCCCTCTATCCTTTATGCTTTTATGACAACAAAAAAGCTCAAAGCAACACACTGTCGACTCATTGTTGAAAAGCTCTCATTATCACACTTGTTGACATAAATTTGGTTCCAAAGCCCTTTTTATGGGACCACTTTGTAGCAATAAAAAAAATACAAACTCTACAGGGCTCACATGCATAAAGTAAAATGAACAAGAGGATTTCTACATAATACCTATCAAACGCAGATGAAACCTTCGCATTTCAACAAGAAATTCGAATAGATAATACTAAAAGTAGTTTAATATACGGATTTATGCCTAGGACAACAACCATGACTTTTAATAGAATCCCTCTATCCTTTATGCTTTGATGACAACAGAAAAGCTCAAAGCAACACACTGTCGACTCACATGCTTGAAGTAAAATGAACAATAGGATTTCTACATAATTCCTATCAAACGTAGATGAAACCTTCGCATTTCAACAAGAAATTCGAATAAACAATACTAAAAGTAGTTTAAAATATGAATTTATAATCAAAGTATACAATTTCCTTAAAGCACTATGAAACCCTACTTGCATTTCTTGTATCAAACAGACTAAAAAGCGAAAAGCAATATTACTTAGCTACTCTATGGAAACATTGTAATTTGGACTCTACAACATTTTTGGCATAGTTTTTTATAACCCCAAGATACAAAAACAGTAACGACGACATCCGACAAAATTTTTATGCTTGCTGGTAGGAAAAAGGTTTCTACTGCATTCTTTATGCTCCCATTGTTTGCATTTATGCCTACGAGGACAACTACCACAACTTTTAACAGAATCCCTCTATCCTTTATGCTTTCATGACAACGGAAAAGCTCAAAGCAACACACTGTCGACTCATTGTTGAAAAGCTCTCATTATCGCACACGTTGACATAATTTTGGTTCCAAAGCCATCTTTATGGGACCATTTTGCAGCAATAAAAAAAATACAAACTCTACAGGGCTCACATGCATGAAGTAAAATGAACAAGAGGATTTCTACACAATACCTATCAAACGCAGATGAAACCTTCACATTTCAACAAGAAATTCGAATAGATAATACTAAAAGTAGTTTACTATACGGATTTATGCCTATGAGGACAACAACCACGACTTTTAACAGAACCCCTCTATCCTTTATGCTTTGATGACAACGGAAAATCTCAAAGCAACACACTATCGACTCACATGCATGAAGTAAAATGAACAAGAGGATTTCTACATAATTCCTATCAAATGCAGATGAAACCTTCGCATTTCAACAAGAAATTCAAATAAACAATACTAAAAGTAGTTTAAAATATGAATTTATAATCAAAGTATACGAATGGCTTAAAGCATTATGAAACCCTACTTGCATTTCTTGTATCAAATAAACTAAAAAATGAAAAGTTACCTCTTCTGACCTCAAACAATTCGTCTCTCACTGTCCAGCATTTTAATATAACGAAACTCTGAAAATTACCAAATTATCACCTCAAATAACTCGTTTCTGGGTCTGGACTCTGCAACTATAACATATCATGCTCAGTCGCTAAAACTCTGTCTCAGAACACCGCTTACAGAAGACAAAAACAACACACACAAAATAATAGAAATGCATACCAAGTAACTTAACTCTATATTAAATGACCAAAGTACCCTGGCCACGCGTGGCCTCCAAGCCATTCTAGTGCCTTCACCTCGAGCCACATGCCATTCAATGCATTACGTACGTCTACCCGCTAGTTTGATAAACTATGCCTTTGCTTAATTTTAATTAATCAATTTATGCGCTCGCAGTTTCCTGATATTTTAATGCATTTAATCTGCATTCATGGATTACGTACCTCTAGCTGCCAACTTTTAAACTATGTCTTTGCTTAAATTTATTTAATCAATTTATGTGTTCGCATTTTCCCGAATTTTTAAAACGAAAATGATTTATAAAGCTACTCGGACGAATAGAGAAATAGATAAATGCTAATTTTCCAATATATAAAATAGCTCTCCAAATTCAAACTATACACAAAAATAAGTAATATGTTAAATGGCGAAATGTGATTGGTCAATGCTGCCGGTTAAATGCATTCCGGGCGAATGCATAAGTATTCCTGCCTACCGGCAGGAACTAAAAATAAAGACTCTAATACCACTTGTTGAGAAATTAATATAAGAATATCACATTGACTTATTGGGGCCAACTTGAAGGTCCTCAATCACACCAGTACAATTTTATTGTTACCGAACAGACATGGATGTACGAATTACGTATAGCCATCGCTTCGTCTTCTCAGTCGAAGCCACTAAAAATAGACAAATTAAAGTAGCGGAAATCCAGAACTCACTTGTACAAATACTGAAAGAAACCAAATCCTATACCAATCCAAAACTAGGTACTTAAAAAGAGTGGCACTAGGTTGCCATGATTAACTGAGAGGTGGGCATTTGAATCCAGGAGGAGGGGTGAGGCCGCATTGAACAAAGAGCTCAAGAGCGATGGGAAGGATGATATTGAGGTTCAGAACCTTAGCTCGAATTGTTGTACACAGACACAGGGCTGCCTCCAATTCCAAAACGCCTTGCAGAACAGGGCAGCACGTGTTGACAGCAGGATCTCCAATGGTAGCGTTTACCAGCCCTCCCAGCACATCCACACACGCTCCTAATTTCAATGCATTTAGTGGACAGCTTGATGAATTTCCCCCGCTTGATGAAGAAGATGAAGATGAAAAAGAAGGCGGAGACGAATGGTAATATCGTGCTTCCACTAGAGAACCCATGCTCATCGCCAAACAGATCATACCCACTGCAACCAATACTGCACCGTTTCTCATCTTCACCGTTTCTTAATGATCTCAAGCACAGAAAAAGAATAAAAGGAAAGCATACAAGAAGCCACAAGAACTGCTGTAACTTTAGGCCCGTAGAGGGAAGTCACGCGGTGGGATCTTATAGCCTCTATGGTCTCAGACTTCAATCATGAATTTTGTGCACCCGTGAACAGTTTCACAACCTCAAGTCTGTGCGTGATGCAGTGAATGGCCAACCTGTATTATTCCTTTAAATATAAGAATGTGGGCTTTAGAATCCAAGCTAATGTCAAGTAATCTTCACTGCCCCTCTGTCAAGTCCAATCGTTTCCATTGGCGCACACGGGCATATATTAACTTAATAAGTCAATGTGGCATTTTTATATTAACTTTATAAAGGGAAATCTCCCATCACAACATAGGAGAGGCTTAGTCTCATTTGCCACCCCTAAGAAATTTTCGGGGTAATTTTTTTTGTTTCCACTATAGGGCACAAAATGAAAGATTTTAAGAAACCCAACATGGACACTACAGAGAGCCCATGACCATTCAAGGTGAAGATCCTATGCTACAACCTCACAATAATAATATTGATACTAATTAGTGAGATATATCTATCAACCTAAGCAGGTTTTTCTTTGAAAATTAAAAAAAAATCTCAACATTGGAGGGAAGTCATTCCCTTGCATAATGAGGAAGAACAAAGAGAAATTACTAATTTGTGAATATCACCTTTTTCTCCTATAAGGAGAGTTGTTTATCATCACTAACAAAATATAAACCCCTCTGCTATAGCTCCTTATCAATAATATAATTTTATTTCTAAATGATAGAGAAGATATTCATGGTTTTATTCTAAGATCCTAGAAATCCAAATCATTCCTTTCATTTTCAACAAATATTGAGAACAAGAGGGGTACAAGAAAGTTTATGATATTTTCAACAAGTTCTAAAAAGCTATTGAAGATTCCACAAACAATTCCTTATCACGTCTCATCTCTTTTACTTTCTAGAACCTAGATTCCCTCAATTAAAAATTTGCACCCAATATCTATATGATACTAATTCCATGGGGAAATCATCTAAGATAATTGAATTTGGACCAACTTTATCTTTTACGATCATGGTTTTTTAAAGAATCCAAAGTTCTCCAACAATCATTTTGTTCATCTAGATGAAGTTCTAATAGAATTTATCAACACCTGCCAAATTCTTGAGTATCTCATAAACATCTAGCAATAATATTGTACATAGAAAGCCTCTATAGCATATTCATTGATTGGTTTCAACACATTGTAGCTAAATGTATCACTAATTTGAATGACTTGAGGATAATACCCATTTCATTATTCAAACTTGTGGAGAATGAAGTGGATTTTTTTCATAGTACTTAAACATTAAGAAGAAAGATAAAGAGTGTCACATGCATGAATTTATAGTAAGATTCAACAAATTAACTACATAAATTCCAACCATTTGAAGGCTTACTATACTAAAAAAAAAATCTTCATGTATTCACAAAAAAAAAGTACGAGTTAAAGAGACAGTGACCCTGTAACATGTACATTTCTCAAGATCTATCCATAAGTATTAAGAATGATATAATTTGATCCGAGAAAATAGCAAAAGAAATCAAGAAACTTCTTGTGTAACCATCAAAATATGATGGTATCAAGGATATATTGAAGGTGTTGACAAATTAAATTGTCATCCTAAAATAATCTCAAGGTGTAGAACAAGGAAATATGAAATCATAGATTAAATCCTCCACAAAATGTTCAAAGAAGACCATTTGTTCCTTTTAATATTTTTCTGTATATAGATGGAAACAAACCACCTCCTCAAGTACAGGTCTCGTTCTAATGGGAAGTAAAAATGGAGTTGTACACATCCATAATTTACTACTAATTTCCTTCATACTACTTTTTTAAAATGAATTAAATAATTAATTATTTAATTCATCATCTATTCTTCAATATTTTATTCCCCTTCCTATTAATTAATTAAATCAATTATTTAAAAACCTTAGTTCCTAACTAAATTAATTGATTTCCACTTTTATAACTAGTTGGTTTAGGCTAATTAACCATCTCAATTTCATCCTACTTAATCAATTGATTAATGCATGATTAGTTAAATGGTTAAGATAATTAAATCCTTCATTAATAATTCCTCCATTATTTAATTCGAAATCATGGTTAATTCTTAGCATTTTACTCTTAGTCCTTAAATCCATTTATATTGATTAAAATCTTGAGAATTCTCCTATTTCCATGTATCCCCAATCTTCTCCATGATCCCACATGAGTAAGCATACAAACTCATCCCACTTTTTTCTCACACATGTGTGAGCATGTCATGGTGGAAACATCTTTGGCTTCCAAATCAACCTAATGTATATCCCCGCATGTGTGAGAATGCTAACTCATTGCACTCTTTTCTCAAACATACATGTGAGCATGCTAATCCTCCACCTCATCCCTTGACCTTGACTCGCTTCCACCTTGAATGCTCAAATATTTTTGAGAATATCTCACATATATTCCACCTTGCTCACACATGTGTGAGAATACTTAGCCTTTTCCACATAACTTGCTAGTTTTCCTTTTGTTGCCTTGATCAAATTACATCCTTTGATATTGGATCTTCTTCTCCCTTGTGACACTTATCATAATGCTAGGACTTCAATCCATGTGACTTTAATCTTAGCTCTCCATTTTCCTCCTATAAAATATATTTAATGAGAGGTCTATACTCCCATTTCACAAATCTTTCATGCTAATTTTATACTATCATTTATGATATAATTATATAATCATACCCTTATATTGTCAAACTAGTGACATGACTACAAGGAGTATCCACATCTCTAGAAGCACCACAATTAAATGTTTACTTTATATTTTCACAAGGTGTAAAACACATCTTTCCAAACAATAAAGGCCCCACACTACAAAATAACTTAGTATATTATTGAATAATCAAAAGGTTGCTATACACTTGAAGATTCCAAGAATTTACAAGAGTATCATAAACTAGATATCTAGAGTAATTCTAGGATCATAACAATACCTACGAAAAACACTATCAAAACCTAATTGTCAAGCACTTAATAAATAGGAGTAGAAATAAATGAAACCATAAAATGGTGATTAGGCTATCATGAGCTAAAACTGCCCACAAATTCTAAACCCAAATCCCAAGTTAAAATTTCAAACCCAATTCTCAAGACTAGACCACAAGCTAAAGTAGCATATTCCTTCCACCTAATATAAGTTCATCATAATCTAGTCACAAAATTGGGCACTCCATTTTGGAATTATTCTCTATTTAAAAATATCTTATGAAATATCATAACACACATCATAGTTTTGTCAACAAGTATGAGTCCCTCTTACAACTATAATATTTAATTTGGAAAGAAAAACTTCTCTACCCTAAAAATTGAGTTATTTTATATATAGCTCAAAAATTACACTTTTTTATATTCTTAATTTTAGAAGTAAGATTGATTCACCTTTCCCAATATTCTCCCACTTTTCAAACACATTATAAAATGGTCTACCAACAAAATTAATTAATTTCTAGGGGTCAAGAGGCCCATAGAATTTCAACACTACCTAAAATTTTAGGTGTTTATTGGCATCATCAATGCGTTTGCAACATTTTTCAAAGTGTTATATTTCTCTAGAATATCCCTCCAATTCTATACTATGTTATGAACAAAAAATTAATGGAAATTAATATTTTTTCCTTCAATGAAATTAATATCAATAGGATCAATTAATCACTATGAGTTAAGAGGCTCACTAACTCATAAAACCACCTACACTTTTCTCTACTCGTTGGCTTTGTTGATTTATTTTTAACATTTTACAAAGTGTAAAAATTTTCTATCATCGCCATCCCATCCTCTACCATGCTATAAAAAGGGCACTGTACCTCAATATGCTTCATCCTCACATGAAATTTTAGGTTCTTTGCTAGATATATGACACTCCAACTATCACATATAACTAAAATAGATCTTGGAATTAACCCCACATATAAACACAAAAATTTAATCCATAAGAATTTATTAAAATAATAATTATCTATCATGTACTATTTTTTTAGAATTGGCACCATTGAGCATAATGGAAGCATATCTATTAATGGATCTCCTAATATCAACATATCCAACCTAATATAAGTCCATAAATATTTGAATATTCATTGAGTAATGGACCCTTGGAGAACTACCATGATAACAAATGGAGTGCTTAAAGGTACCCTATAAATATTTTAATACTTTATGCATTACATCCCAAAGTACTCATATAGGATTATCCATGAATAAAATCAAGACTCCTACTACTTGGGCAATGTTTGTCCTAAAATAAGAAATAACATACATTAATCTCCCAACAATAAAATAGGATACTCGGTCCATATCATCTATCCTACTAGGAGAATTCAAGTCCACTATTCTACTAATAATTTAGTCCCCATAAAAATAGGAACACCTAATGGTCTACAATATATCATGTTGAACCTCTCTAGCATTGAGTTCACATATTTGTTGTGGCCCAACCAAAATTTTATGTTTTCTCTATCTTTGTTGAAATCCTTGTCATTCTCACTCATATACACATACAAATGGGCATAAAATAATGCATTTAAACTTTCTTGTTATAACACTTAAAAATAAGGGTCACACTACTCACCATAGTCAATTATGCACACTCAACATTTTTGCAAATGCATTATCAAAATGAGGGTACACTACTCGAGGAAAAGAGAAAATAAAAAAATAGGTTTGATGAAACCCCATTCAAAACACCATAGAAAAGTGAAGATAATCTAACAAGGTGTCAACATGATTATGCATGACATTGTCAAGGGAAATATCACGAGTATTTTCCCTCTAAGATTCCTAAGAGGAAGCAATAAATCTTCATTAACTTACAACAACTTAACTAATAAATTATGAAGTTCCAAAAGTAATAATAAAATATAATTTTATAATGGATCTAACTAGGGATATATCATTATTTTAATAGTCTTTAAACTCAATTTGTATTTAACTAAACTTGATGAAAATGTTTGAACCAAAATTTTTATTTATGATAAATATAATAAATTTATGAAGAAAATACGTAGTTATGGACTATGTAACTGGCTAAAATAATTAGAAAATTTATATGTTACACTTTTATACATTAATCAAAAAGTAAAAAATAATTAACTATTATTATGTTCTAAATTTTTAAAAATTTATATCTAATTTATTCTTTTGATATAATATATTTCCTATTGTCGGTATTGGCATGGTGTGATGGTTTAAAGGTGACATTGTTGTTCTTTCCACCAAGGTTCAAACCTCGTTGGGGTGGTATTGTTGAATGGTTGTATTCCGGTTCATAGCTCCGGTTCAAAAGCGTTTACCCCTTGAATAAAAAATATATATATTTCCTATTGTTTAATATTGTAATTAAAATATAAATAATAACACATAAAAAATATTAATATAAATTCATGTCACTTAAACATGCCCCAAAATAAGAGAGTATTCAACTACAAAATATATAGCTATCAAATCAAATATTGATAAGATAAACCAACTATTTAAGTGTCAATCTCACTTTATAAATTTTAATCCTAAACCAAGGAACAAGGAAATAATTGCAATGGAATTATTTTAAATATATTACATTATTTAAATATTTTTTGACAAAATTTACTAATACATTATACATATTTTTTAATTACCATTTTTTTTAAACTCATATATTGAAATATAATACACAATGATTTGTAGGTATCCAGTTGCCATGAACTTAGGGTTATTGATCTCTATTTACATTTTTTTTCTCAATATGTACAAAATATATTCAAAATTTAAGAATAAGAGATCAAATCCTTAAATTCTTCCTCTTGTCAAGATATATTTACAATACTACTATAGCTATTTTATATTAATCCATTCAAAACTGTAATTACCAATTCTACCAAAATATTATATTCTTAATTTTGCAACTTTTTTAGATGCAACAACTTAAAAGCTTTCATGCTAAGAGAGCTAGGAAGTAAAATTTGGATGCCCCATAATGGCTCTAGAAAACAAGGAAATATTGTGGAGAAAACATTGTCTACTTTCGAGGACAACACTAATAAGAAGAATTTGAAAGTATTGTCTTTTGATGAAAACTTTAGTTTCTCACCAAGGACTAGTGAGCCATGAAAGGAATTCATATTCCTAGAGAATAGTAATTGGTCCTATTTGGTTGTTGGTCCTCGACTGGTCCTATCTCAATTTATATTGGTTGCTGGTTTTTTACCTTTTTTGTCTACTTCTCTTTAGCTTTTTTGTTGTCTCACCTCTTGTGAGACCCCTTTTCTCTACCTTAATAGTTATTTTTTAATGGGTTTGAGCCCTTCTCGATTTATCTTAATACAAAAAACTATATCATTAGAATGAAAAAATCTACATAGAGTATAGAAACTTTATATAATTAATTAGTACACTATGACTATATACTACCAATATATAATGATATTGTATTACTTATAAATACAAAATTAGGCCAACAAGCTAATTATCTTTACCAATATAAAATTCAATAACTTGGATATATCGAGATTTCAATTAAGATAAAAAAGCAATTAAACTTGGCATGAGCCTTCAAATATTAAGCAATTTAAGGAGATACACAAGAAAAAAATGAACATCTAATTTTTTTTTTGTATATTTCATGCATGGCTCAAGAAAGTAAAAAACAAGGTGGGGCATGATATAATATAAACAACCATGTAAAAGGAAATGCAAGATAATAAACACCAATAAGATAAATCAAGGAACTATCATCATTCACAATGACATGTCATTTAAAATAGCTAAGAAAAATACAAAAGGAAGATGAAACATATCAATCAAAATAATTAGACCTAAAACTCAATTTTTGTGATTGAAAATATTATCTAGGGATATCCACAAAGCATATAAAAATATATTTAGTATATACAATATAATTATAACTACCCAAGTTAAATTCTATGCAAATATAAATTCAAGTGAATTTTTTGATGAAATTCCTTGTAAAACATGTGCACCTAGAACAAAGACATACAATGGTTTTCACCAAATTATTCAAAGAAATTCAAGTGTAAAGATACATTTGAATTTTTGGATGATTCATCTCTAATAATAATGGTTATGTGGAATGTCATGAAAGTGGAAGAAATACCAAACAAATTTGTTAAAAATTATTCATAAACCATAATAAAAGACTCAAACGTTATCAAAGACTTTCAAGATATTTCTCACAACATGAATTAGTTAGTCTCATCAAGAAAAATGAGGCTATAATCACATAAATTATAGTCTAGAGTAAACATATCATGTAACTTGATTAAGATATAAAGTTTTTATAACTTCTAAAATTAAATAGAATGAGGAATTAAATTATTATAAAACCCAATAATTTTTCTTACAAAATTCATAACTCATTATTAACAAAATAAGGTCTAAAGGTCTATATAAAAATATTTTTTAATTTTTTTGTAAGGTATCCTTTAGATTTATTCATGAATAATGATACACATATGATATAGAGCTAAAATTTTAAGAATTTTTGTATTAATTAATTTAAAATAATATACAAAACTTAGGTCAACCTAGTTGATAGTTAAAAGTTATGGTCAAAACACTATTGTCTTTTATCTCTAATAGTGAATTGTTTTGGAATGACCTTATATATATATATATATATATATATATATATATATATATATATATATATATATATATATATATATATATATATATATATATATAATTTCATAAAATTATATACATATAATAAGATATAACATTTAAAGCATGTTTCAAATTGATCATATTAGAAAAAAATATAAAAAATTAGGGAAGCTTAGTTTTCTAGTTAAAAATTATTGTCAAAATAGTGCTATCTTTTACCTCAAATAGTAAACTATTGTAAAATACTCATATAAATTTAATAATAGAGAATGATAGGCCCGTTAAGGAGCATGGTTGGGCTAATCCAACTTCTAAGGGATCAATGGTGGTCAATTGGGAAAAACCAGTGGAGGGATGGTGGAAATTAAATTTTGACAGGGCTTCTAAAGGGAACCATGTACCATCAGGTGCAGGCTAAATTATTCATGATTGGAAAGGGAATGTATTGGCTTTGGGAGTGAAGAAGCTAGAGGAAGGAACTAATAATGTATTGGAAGCCTTAGCAACATTAACAGCCATCAAATTTGGAAAAAAACTAGGGGCATCAAAAATTCATTTGGAGGGTGATTCTCTCATAATTATCTAGGTAGTGATGAAGGGGATTATTGATGCAAGGAATCTACAAAGTATAATTGGTAAAATTAAAGAGGAATTTAAATCCTTAGATTACTTCTTTATTAGTCACGTAAGGAGATCTGGAAATGCAGAAGCAAACACCCTTTCAAAATGGGCGCTAACATTTGAAGAAGTTGGTGAGATGAGGATAGAAGACATAAGGCAATTGGATTTAGAGGAGGTACTTTTCAGAGAGGTGGAATGTGTGCAGAAGTAAATGTGATGGAATTAATGAGTATTTGAAAATTTTGAAGCAACTGAAAGAATGTTGCGGAGTTGGGTAGCAGTGTTGAACATATGTTCAACATTAATGGTTGAGCGTGGAGCTTTGATTCTTATTGAACTCTCTAAGTCCTTTCTCGATGGTTCCTTCGAATTCTGCGGTGGAGAATGAGCTCTAAAACGACACTCTGTAGCCTTGAAATGGAAAGTTTGACACTTAGTCAAATTTATACATCACTGCACTTTGGAGTGGTGTAGACCAAAAAATCGACACTCTACAACCCTGAAATGGCAAGTTTGACACTTAGTCAAATTTATACATCACTGCACTTTTTGGACCAACTCAACTTGAAAAAATATCTTCCACAATACCTTTGAAACATGTTAGGATGATCCACAACAATTTTGACATCAATTACAACACCATATCTTGTATTATATACAAACCATGCTCATGTTGCCAATACTGCATCATCAATGACACTCTCCTCAATCTTCCAACAACTTACTCATTGGAAATTTACACTTATTTAATGTTAGTAGAATATTTTAACCTCTAATTATCTTTCTATTCATCTTTCAAGCTATTGTAATTACTTAACTATTATTGTTAAAACAAGGTAAAATACTAAAAGTTTAATCTCTTCAAAGGATATGGAAATCTAAAAAAATTCTAATACAACATTATATTAACCATCACATGAGATTATGTGGAAGTATATTTAAAAAAATATAAATAACAATATTATTACTTAACTATTATTGTTAAAACAAGATAAAATACTAAAAGTTTAATCTCTTCAAAGGATATGGAAATCTAAAAAATTCTAATACAACATTATATTAACCATCACATGAGATTATGTGGAAGTATATTTAAAAAAATATAAATATCAATATTATTACTTAACTATTATTGTTAAAACAAGGTAAAATACTAAAAGTTTAATCTCTTCAAAGGATATGGAAATCTAAAAAATTCTAATACAACATTATATTAACCATCACATGAGATTATGTGGAAGTATATTTAAAAAAATATAAATAACAATATTTCAAATAGCACTGGATGTACATTGATAAACCCTTTTGGAAAAATAACTCCATCAAAGAGAGCACAAGTATGTATTGATCTTCAATACAAGACTACATACACAACACACTTATCCCTTATATCAAAGAAAATTTTGGTAGTAATTTTGTATCTATAAATAATCCATAAAAATTATATCCAAAGAATAAAATTTATAGAGAAAAGTTGAGAGGAAACCAAAAATTTATTCCTAAAACCATATACCTCCAAAACCATTGTATGGAAGAAAACCAATACACCTAAGTGATCAATCAAGGCATCCATGAATAGAAACTAGTTTGAATATATCATGTTTGACATAATTAAATATAGTATGAAGGTCTCATGAATCTCAAGGATAAAACTCCAAAATGAGACCACTATCTCAAGTAGGATTCTCACATCATTAAAAAATGCTTCACTTGTTCATCTAGCACCTAGAAAAATGAAAGTGGAATAAGTGCATTCAAATCCATTTGTAACCACCATCATCATGCTCAAATTCATTCATAATTGATATTAAATATATATATAATTAAACTAGAATAATATTTAAATAGTATTATATGGCATCCACCTAAGAGGACATCAATATACCCTCTTCAACATGTTTGGATATATGGCATATATTATACATTAAAATTACAATTAAATATCACACTATCATAAAATTATCCTACTTGATATTATACATTGCAATGTCATTGATAGGAAGCATAAACTAAATAAAGTATAGGAACTTGACTAGCCCATGGCTTTCCTACAACAAGAGGACTTATCTATATGATTACTAATTTAACCCAGAAATATGTAATATTCTCTCAAATTATAACATTATACAACAATGTTTTACCATTTTCTACCATCTCTAAAATAAAATGATAGCTTATGTGATGATTTGTACAAGCATGGTATCTGCAAATCTTGGCTAAAAAAATAACACACTAACTATCACAACCTATCTAAATCACTCTATAATCAAAACCAACTCTTGAGCATAATTATAGAGTATAACATTTAACTAAGAAGATAGACACTAAATGGAGTGGTAGAGCAAGAAGAAGAGCCAAAGTGGGAGTTTGTATTATTTAGATAAGGAGAATGAAGGAGGTTTTGATGTAGATGATGATGATGATTTGTTTCTAGTTTCTTTGAAAGAGTTTGTTGGTTGTTCGCTACTACTTGGACCATCCATGTCTATTTTTTGTGGATGGTGTAGTGTTGGTTCCTTTGCTTGTTGTTTCTTTGTTGGGTGTTGGCGGACAGGTGGTCTTCTTTGATTGGTTCATGGTTAGATTTTATGTTGTTGCTATGTCATCAACTTTCTGCTACATGGTTTTGTTGTGGTGTGGGTTTGTTGCTAGTGGTGGCTTTTGAAATATACTCATGGCCTCTTGTGGTTTCTAATTTTTTTTTTGTGGAAGAGGTTGATGGTCTTGTGGGTTAGGATAAGAGTGTTTTTGTCTTGTTTTTTCTTGTTGGGATATTTTTGGTCCTCCATGTTGAGGATTTTTTTTTCCTTATATAACCCCTATGGGTTTGTTTTTCTCTTTATGTCTTTCATACAAATTTGTATCTGTATTAGTTTGCTCGAGGGTCTTTCACTGTTGGTTGGGGTTTTTCCTTCTCTTTTCATCTAGAAGGTTTCCTTTATAAGGTGGTTATGTTCTTCTCTGTTGATGGATTTTTGGTTGATGGTTGGGTTATTGTTCATGTTCTTCTTAAAGACCCAGATGTTTAAGTTTCTTAAGGATGTTAAATTGAAATTTTATCTATTGTCTAGGGTTATCTTCTTGTTCCTCTTAAAATTTCTGATGCAAGGTTTTCTAAGGGATGGTGTGTTCACATTTTCTACTAGAGTGTTGGTTTCCTCCTTGGTCCTATAGCCTATTTCTTCTGCAAAGGTGAATTATGATCCTATTGAGGTGGAGTTGGGTGTTCTGGATTGGGTAGGAAGCTCCTTTTCTTGGTTTCCTTAGTTGTTCCTTTTGAGGTGGAAGCTACTCCTATTGAGGTGGAGTTTGGGGTGCTAGAGTTTTTAGTATTTGATGGAAAAGGTGTTCATATCATCCTCTCCATTAGAAGGGAGCTCTCTCCTTTAGAGGAAAAGATTGATTTGGCTTGCTAGAATGACAAGTATTCTAAAGGGATTATTTCTTCTTCTTTCTCAGTTCTACCTAGTATCTCTCCTTTTGATGTAGGGATTTTGGTTAGACTGATTTTTCTAAAAGGGAGCTCTTGCTACTCTCTTATTTGTGACTTTGTGTTGTTGTTATGGACCAGATGGCTTGTTACAACTTGGTTGTGTTGTTTCCTAACTAACTCAGGTCGAAACCCATTGACTGTTGGCAGGTATGGTCAGTGGGGTCCTAGGCATGGTTGGTGGGGTTGGTTCCCCTAGGTCGGTGGGGTTTGTGGACCCCACCAACCGAGGCGGGCCTCCTATATCCTCCCACCCCCTCCCCCTAAAATTTATTGCCTCCCACCCACCCCTTGCCTCAGGTCGGTGGGTAAGGCATATATGGTTAGTCACAAAGTGTTGGGTGGTGGGGTCTTGTGTTTGAGAAAATTATGTTACCAACTGTCCCCCCACTATAGAAAGATACTCTACTATCGTCATTGTTTTGTGGGTTCAAGCATTTCTCTTCTTCGAGGTTCATCCAAGTGAAACTATTTTTTGGTCATATTCCCTATCCATTGTTTCCTAACTGACTTAGGTGGTTTATGCTTTTTTTTGGGTTTTAGGTCCCTGTGAAAACCTACTTGTATAGGGTTTAAGGTTCCCTTCAAAACCTAGTTTTTGTAGCATGGGTTGTCTAGTAAATATTTATGGTGGTTGTTGATGTTGGGTTGTTTTTTGTCTATGTGTTATCTTTTTGTATCATTTTTTTGATGGGGTTTCAGGTCCCTCTAAAACCTACTTGTAAAGGGTTTTAGGTCCCTTCAAAACCTATTTTTCCCATAATCAAAAGCTTCTAATCATAATATATACAATCATACCACCTCTTTATAGGCCTATGTAGCAACCATATACTTGAATTTGATGGTGGATAAATTAACCAAGGGTTTCCTCTTAGGAAATTAATTTTGTTGCCAAATAAAGAGAACTTATAACCATTAGTGGAATTTCAATTATCACTTCCCTAATTGGCATCAATAAAGCCTTTTGTGTCCAATGTGTTTCTCGCATCAATAGAACCATGATAACATAAATAATTATTATAAGTCCATAAAACATATCTAAATACCCTCTTAACATCATTCAGTTCTCCCTAGGTTATGGTTAGACATAGACCTAATCAAAACTCTAACTACTTGGGAAACATTTAATCTAGTGCAAGCCATTGTATACATCAAGTGATCAACAACACTAACATGCAAAATATTATTCATGTCCTCTAAATTATCATTTTTCTTTGGAAAAATATCTAATGAAAGCTTAGTATCAATAAGAAAATGAATACTCTTAAGTTTGAAATCATGCATAGAAAAATACTCGCAAGTTTGAAATCATGCATAGAAAAATACTACAATATATTGTTAGTATAATTACTTTGATTAAGAAAAAGCTTTGTATGGACATGATATATATTTATTTCCATACTAAGGATTAATGTTATTGCCAAGTGGAGGCTAACTTATTCATATCAAATATACTAGAAATATAAGTAATGGGTTTCCTAATCACCCCCTTGATCTTTCTAATAAAAAACATTTCATCCATGTGCAAGATAATTATTAGAACATGGTCACTAATAATTTTAATATTTACAAAGTGATCCTCTTATCTCCTAAAAAAACCTAAATTTAATGAAAAATATTTAAAATTTTAATAGCCCATGTGGGTAGACTTTTCAAATTATACAAAGAAATTTTTAATCTAGAAACCAAATGTTCCTACCCCTTTATTGTAAAACTATTATGCTGTTACATTTAAATCTCCTATTCAAGATCCCCATGTAGGAAAGTAGCTTTAGTATCTATTTTTTCAATTTCAAAACTACATATTGAAGAAATTAACAATAGGAATATAATTGAATATAGCTAAGAAAAAGGAGGGAAATTTCCACAAGAATCAACTCCTATTTGGGAGTATCTCTCAAATAATGGTCTAGCTTAATACCTCTCTAACTATCAATCTACTTCGACTTTCTTCTTATACACCCATTTGAAACCAATGGGATTTCTTCCCCTAGAAAAACTAACCAAATATTAGGTAAATTAATCAATTTAAGTCCATCATCTCCTCCTATATGACCTACATTTGAGATTCACTATTCTGTTAAGGCTTAAGAGAGAGCCTCCCAAAATGATATTAGTTCATCATAAGTGCATAATAAAGAAAATACATAATGAAAATATGATTTACTATACCTATCTACTAGGTTGTGTTGTCTCATGGGTCATCTCAAGACTATAATAAGAGGTTATACCTATTCTTCTACATGCTCAACCTAGTTATCATGCTCAAAACCCCACCTAAATCCTCTTCTTCCTCTACATTCTAGATAATCTATATTTTTTCCTTCAACATGTTCATGTTCCCACTTCTCAACATTAGTCTCAAAATGTACCATTTTCCTTATTTTTAATTTTTTGTAAAGGACTTAAAAATTCTCTAAAATAATTAAAAGTTACATCTCTAAAATAAACCATTTTATGAGCTAGTAGATTCCAAATAATATAACCTTTTACATTCACAATATAACTAACAAATATTCTTTTTTTCACTTTTAGATTTAGCTAAGATCATTTCTCTATAGGCACATGAATATAATTTGTCTCACAACCAAATACCCTTAAATGTAAAATAGAATGTTTATTCTATATCCACACTTCATAAGGATTTCAATCATCAAGAACTAAAAAGGAGATCAATTTACTAAGTAAAAAGTACTAATCGCATTCAACTATGTACAAGTCAACATACTTTTGGCTCTTTCTATCAAGGTTCAAATCATTCTCTTTGCATACCTATTTTATTATGATGTTTAGTTAGTTTCCTTCTACTAGATAATACTTGCATTCTTATAGAAATCATCAAATTATCTAGAACAATATTCACCACCATTATCAAGTCTCAGATCACATTTATTTTAATATTTGTTTGTTTATCTACAAGTGTCTTAAATTTCCTAAACTTGGAGAAAATTTTAAATTTAGAGTTTATAAAATAAATCAAGGTGTATCTAGAAAAACAATCAATAAAAGTGACATAATATCAAGTTTTAATGATAGAATCTACATCCATTGGACCAAACACATCTAAATGTGATTTTTAATAATATCTTAGATTTATAATTTCTAGAGGGAAAAGATGATCTATTTTTTTATCAAACACATAATGTTCACAAAAATTAAAAATTTCATCAAAGAAAATAGAAAAAATACCAACCATATTCTATTAATAAAGTTTTGAAGATAATTTTCACCAACGTGACATAAATATTGGTGCTACAACATACATGCATTTTTTAAATTACCAATTACATTGGTAGTTATAAAATATGGAGTCATTTAGCCTAAATAAAGTCCCACATCAAGATCCTTTAGTTGCCCCCAAATTTTATCTCAATAGCCTATAACCAAACTTGTCAAATATAACATGTAATCTAAAATCATTTAACTTTCATAGAAAAAGTGATTTTCTTGCAAGTCATAGAATGTGCAAAACATTATTAAGAACTTTAATCCACCCATCACTAAAACACAACTATGCCTTTCTTTTACCAAGAATCTAGTGTTTATTCTTGTCGCCAAGGAAAACTTATACTCCATCATAAACTTTGTATGATGAGAACCACTTCTCATGGGGGAGTCACATTATAGGAGTGTAATGCCCCGTCTTATAACCTAAGGAATGTTGCAATTGTGTATAAAAGGGAAATAATTTTTTTTTAAAGTAATAATATTAAGTTAATTAGTTGCATACATTCACTAAGTTATGCAACATTACACTACTTGAGTTTCCATAGACAACTTTAGTATTTAGCATTGCATATATTTAATTAATCATAAACTTAAAATAAACATTGCATAACATTTGAAATTCCATTCAAGATAGTATAAAGTACAAATATGATTTCTTACATTGCATTTGATAAGATATTGCAATACTCATTCATCTGATGAGGTAGATCAATAATAGTTACAATTACAATTTATAAATGTTCACCTCATATACAATTGAGGGATATTGCAATACAATATTTCAAGTAATGCAATAAAGAAAGTACACATATGTATCCAAGTACGAGCTTTCCATCCATGAAGCTCTCGATGCCAAGATCATAAACTGGGGACCCAACGAAGTAAGGTGCACATTCCACCCAACCATGTGGTACCCGTAGGTCCACCCCCCGTGCTAGGAGATATTAAGATGGTTACCTAGACATAACCTATTCACCCTAGACACAAGTACATAACTAACTGATGGTTACATTGCTTCTAGATTTAGGACAATCAAATGTGCTAAGTACACTTGAGGTTAACTGTTATTTTAGGTGGAGTGTCATCACAACGTTGCAAAGGTTACCCTGGTGTTTCTTCCTAGGTTCCGGCCCCCAACCTTGGGTTACCCTGGTAACCTCTTATGAAACTCGGCCCCATTTGCAAACTATTGCGGAATCAAATATCTTTTAAGGTAACAAGATATTGATTTGCCATTTCAGGCCTTCTCATCTTATACTCAAGACTGAACTAGCTCAAGAGTCCATAAGTGAGGCATAATCATCTTATTAAGGATTTTAATTCTAACTACTGTGTTATTTAGTTATCACTAATTTACTAACTCTTTGTAAGTTACCCTGACACCACTTTGTGTGTCAGCCCTTACACAGAGCCACTCCCCTAAAAATAACAAAGGTATACTAAGTTCTCTAACTAGGGTAGACAGAGTGCACAAAAATCAATATATAATACCGGATATACCACAATGGACATCACAACCTGTTCATAAAAATTAGGTGTCTATTTCCCATACAAAACCAAGTGCACTACCTTAGTTTATTCAAACATATGAAACCATTGTAAAATTTAACTCCCTTGAAGAGACTACAACTGGAAGACTTGAAATCACATAAAAATCCCTATTTGCCCAATAAAAGAAAATACAATTTTAAAGCAAATCAAGAAATATAAACATCTAGTGTTCGGATTTACTAAATCCAATAATTCAATAAGAATTAACAAGAAATTAAAACTACTCGATTGTAATTATTTTCTCATACAATTAAAAGAAGTTGTATGATCTAATCTAATTCTCACTTTCTCAATTTCACATAATGAAATTAATCATCAATTTATCAAATAAAAATATTTCATTTAAATTAAATCAAATTTTAAAACACCCTCTTATTAGTTGTTCCAATATAAAACAATCACTTAAATAATTTTATTTAAATAATTATTTTATTTTACTAAATAAATTACTTAATCATTATATCAAACATATATAATATATTATAATATTATATAATATATATAATATATTATAAATATATTATATATAAAATATATATTAAACATATATTATATGAAATCAAAATGAAATAAAATTACAAATTTAAATTCGTACGATTTTAATAAATCGCAACAATGTTTAGTCCGCAGCCCTACTACGGCCTCCCTTATTGGGGAGGATGCAGCCATGGTGGTTATGCCCACCCATATGGGGTGAGGGGAGGGTTTCAGCCCTCCCCAATATACATTGAAATTTATTTTTTATTTTTTAAATTTCTTTCTAAATTTTCCCGTACGGCGATAACGGGAATTTTACTTTTAATTTTTTTTTTAAACAAATACAATGACGACTTTCGCCCAGGCGACGATTTCTAATAATTTTTTTTAAATAAAACTTCAAATTTGCCTGTACAGTGATTAACACAAATTCTCAAAATAAAAGCTTCACAATTCAATTTATATATGAAGATAAATATATATATATATATATATATATAAATATATATTTTTATCTATTAAATTCAAACAGGTTTTTACAATAGAGAAATAAAGAAATTTCTACAGGGTTTCAATGGGGAAATTGGGAAAATTATCAAATTTCTTCAGGGTTTCAAAAGAAAACACGCACAGAAATTTCCATTCAAAATTTAATTTACTCCAAAGGTTTTAAAATCCATTTTCCATTTAAATAATTTCCCCTTCACTAATTTAAAAATATTTTCCACAGAAAGTATGCTACAGAAATTCTTCTAAAACCAACAATTTTTTACAAAACAAGAATACAGTGAACAAATTTCTTTGCGAGAAGTACAGGGATTTAAATTAAACATAATTTCTTTTCACAAACATTCCTTTTCAAAAACAAACAAAATAAAATATCACAAGAAAAATACCTGTTTCCTTTGCTTCAAAAAGCTGTCTGGTGAGGAAAGCCTCCGTTGCCTGTAGCTTCCAAATCCTTTCCCGAACACCAAATCCCAATATCCAAAACAGAGAACTTCCACAAATATACAATAGTACCAAAAGGATATCACAAGAAAACTTTCAAAGAAATTTTAACAACAGACTCAATTTTTTATTTCCCGTGAAGAAAAAGTAACCTTCTGTGCTTTTCCAAATCCCAGATAACCTCCGAGAAATTCCTCAACCAAATGCAATAAATTTTTAACTAGCACACATGTTGAGAAGAAGAAAATATCTTCAACAACTTCCTGGCAATCTTTCCTTTCAAGATTTGCATGCATTTAATTTATTTTAAAATTTCAATTTTCAAATTGCAAAATTTATTTAATAATTAAAAATGCCATTTCCAAAATATTAATTAATTAAAAATTAAATCTATTCACACATTTAAAACCATTTTAATTTAATCAATTAATTTATTTAATTAAATGAATTTAATCTCTATGATCAAATTATTTAACCAAACAAACTAATTAATTTATTAAATAACATGTAAAACTTATTTCTTTAACATTTAAAAATTAATTTAAATAACAGTAAATTAAAGAATAATAACTATCATTAAAATTGACAAAATTTTTCCTTTCAAACAAATAATCCAAACAGGAACAAACAAGACCATCTATGACTCCGAACTAAAACTGACAATGTACTGCGACTGGGTTAAAGACTAGACTAGGATGAACCATGCTACTACCTCCCAATCAACATATCCATTGAGTCTTGACACGCTCAGACCTGAGTAACCAGGTGGAGTTGGTGTCATGTACCTGCAATCCTGCAACCAAACGAATAACATGCATATATATATATATATATATATATATATATATATATATATATATATATATATATATATAATCCATTGTACACGCACACCGTGTGGAGAAACTCACGAACATCACAGGGCACTCACAAGCGAGTGATGCAATTCCATTCTCCACATCAATACACGTCACATTAGACTGACAAATTAAATAACAGTTAGTCCATCATAACATATATATAGCAAAACATGTGAAGGAAACATCTACGCTATATCAAAGCATGTCAGAAATCAATTATCACCATACAATGTATCATCATATCACAAAGTGAATCCATTGTCGCTCAAAATCAGCGATCAAATATCCAAACCAAAGTACCAAAGTCTAACAGTGTGAAAACATGCAAACAAAAAACATAAGCATAAATGGAGGGGTACTACAAGGAGCAACCCAAGTCAATGAAGGTCCAAGAATGATCACTAATAGTGTTACCAAAATAAACAATACATCATTATCACCATCATAGAAATATTCCTAAGTGGAGCACTCGTTATAGAATTTTTTTAATAATTCCTTCCTCATATACCCTCTCTTTCCATAGTTCTGATGTTTTTCTCTTCCCTTCTCTTGGATTTTTTATTTTCCTTTTGATTTGAAATTCTCTTTTGATTTCTTTATATCCAATTTACACCCACCTTTATCCTTGGACTTTATTCAAATATGCTTGGCATCCTTTGAGGGCTCATTGATGGATTTTCTCTCTCTAATACTACCACTAATAGCAAAAAATATTTTTTTCAAGAATTGAATAAATAATAAAATAGTAATATTTATTTACCTTACTCTTCAAGTTTGAGATCTTCTAAAATTGGCTAACTTAAAATCAATTTAAATATTCTACCACATAATCACCATCCTTAACTTTCAAAGAATATAAATATTTTTTGAGACAATTTTATTAGTATGAATTTTAGTTTGATATATATCACATATCTTCTTCCACAATGCAAATGTGGTGGTCTCCTTCAAGACATACAAGAAGATGAAACCTACAAGACACAATGAAAATGGCCTCGTGTGCCTTCTTGTCTATATTTTTCTAATCATCATCAGACATTTTATTAGGGCTAGATTCTTTTGTAACAACTTTTCATTTTCAACTTCCACAACTTCTATCTAATGATATTGAACTTATCATTCTTTGAATGAGAGGTCTAGATATCATTGTTTCCAATCACTTCACAAATCTACAAAATAATTCAAATCAAAAGCTCCCAACATGGTGAAAAAAATCAACACTTCAAGAAAGTCATCTACTTCTCAACAAAACCAAAGCTCTAATATCAAATATTGTTAAAACAAAGTGAACTAATACAAACGTAAATTCCTCAAAGAGTATGCAAATCTACAACTTGTTAATACAACATTGGATTAACCACTATGAGATTATGTGGAAATATACAAAAGTAAACAAAAAATTAACAAACCATAAGAATATGATGCATAATATTAAATATGCATGTAGAAACCTTATCAAAAAAATAAAATCCACCATCAAAGAGAACTAAAGTATGTATTAATCTTCAATATAGGAGTACATACATAACACCCTCCTTTCAATTAAAAAACATTCTTGCAACACTTATGCACCTATAATAACCCATGAAACATTTATCGAAAACATAAAATTTATAGAGAAGAGTTGAGAAGAAACCGCAAGTGGATTTCAGAAACCATGTATCACCAAAAGCATGGTATGAAAAAAAAACCCAATGCCTCCATGTGCTCAATCAATGCATCAATGAATAGAAACTATTTCCAACATCATCTTTGACCTCATTCAATTTGGTACCCACCACTCCCAAGGCTAGCGCAACAAAATGAGACCGCTATCTCAAGTGGAACCCTATGATCATAAGAAAGGTGGTCTACCTTCTCCTCTAGTATCTAGAAACAAAAAAGTGGTATAAGTACATTCAAATCCATTTGTAACCCCCACCATTATGCTCTACCTCCTTCATAAATGCTATTGTAGCTCATTTCTAAATCAATTTGAAGAATAATTAAATAATATTTCTCTTATCTACCTAAAAAGACATCCATATAGGGGAGAGGGGCCCATAGTGGAGTGGGCTCCAATAGTGGGGATAGAAGTAGTCCTCAATGGGCCTCATAGTGGAGCATCTTAATATCCAATTGCAAAACACTTTTTATCCATAAAGTACACAAACTGACAAATCATGTGATGTCACATCGGTGCACCAATAAGACATGACTTAGTGCACCACTATCGGTCTCACTTTTGTTTTTAGCCTTTTTAAATACCTTAACAAAAAGCATGCTGATGTAGCATCATATTTGATGATGTGACACTAAAATTAATTTTTTTAAGCAAATGAGTTGCCAAATAAACTGCTGTACAAAATTGGGACTGATTTGAAATTCCATGTAGGATTTTGAGAAACATGAAGTTAGAGTGCTCCACTGTGAACCCCTCTCCCCTACCTTTTTAAAAATGATTACAAATAAAAAACACACTATTCTAATAAATATATCATTATTTTATAATTTATATTTACTTGCTAGTTAATAAATTGTCTTACTCAAAGAATTTTAAAAAGGAAACCAATCTAATCATACAAAAAATACCAAACCCAATATCATGGTCTAGAAAAGCTTTCCTTATTTGAAATATCAAAGGCTACCTAATTACATTTCTAAAACTGTGTAGAACATTTTAAATCTAACTCCAAATAAATATTAGGTAGACATTGAAATTGATATTCTACGTGCAATGAGACAATGCTACCAGCTACCTCACCTGACTCATAATTGTACCCAAAGAAAATCTTACTCCTGTTTCTGAGACATAATATTCATCTCCAACAACTTAACAGTGATCTTGACTCTTGAGGTCCCCAGGACGTTCACCCACCAAGCATCACTAAGACCATTATTTCGTCTGCAACAGCTTAACATCAGTCACGCTTCAACACCAGAACCCACTTCATCCGATTGCAAGCAGACACGAATGCATGCAATATATTGAATTCTAGAATGCCTGACTACATCTCAACAATCCTGACCGCCTGGAATGAGCGGAAATGACATGTGGATTTGAGCAGATGCGTTAGTTGAGCCTCCATTACACTGATTCTGACGCGGACCCACAGAGAGATTCTTGTGCATTCATTGCGTTGAAATAGGTTTGGAACAGTGCCCCATCTGTGGACAATGGCTGTCTCATTCTCCCCTCCACTTTCCACATAACCCTGTAGACAGGATTTCATCTTTCTGGAGGGAAAGTGGCTCATATGTTTTCTCTTTTATTTGGGGACCAATTTTTTTATGTAAAGAGCCTGACATTTGATTATAACATGTTTTAGGTTGTTCTTTTTGTCTCATTCTTCTCTTTACTTTCGACATAACATTGTCTGACATGCTTTCATTTTTTTGGAGGGGAAGTAGTTCAGATGTTTGCGTTGTTTATTTGGGGGACCCATTTCTAATGTAAAGAGTCAACATTTGATTATAACATGTTTGAGATTATAAGATTCTTTCAAATTTCTGTAAATGTTAAAATTTCTATGTAAAAATTATAAATTTTTAATACATTAAATTTTTCCATTAAATTTATCATGAAAATATTCCATATTAGTGGAATGGATAAAACCCTTGTTATGTCATGTAAAGAAAAGTAAGTTTTTTCTATGTTTGATCTAGGTTAAACTAATGAAATGCACATACATGCATAAATTAACTTAGATTAATTTAATGATAGTTATAGACTAGTGTGTTATGAAATAAAGTACAAATGTTCAAAAAGTAAATGTGATGTATAGGGTTACTTAGCTTGACATTTGAACAATGTATGTTGTTGGTGAAGATTATGGAATCTTATCTATTTCTACATTGAATTGTGATCTCTCTATTCGTGAAGTGTCTAAATTTCGGCATGAATTTGTGTTCTATTTGAGATTAAGTCTAAAGGTCTAGATCAAGTCTATAGTCATAAATTTGTCCTCTAAATTTTGATCTAACCATGTGTAATCTATAGTTCTGCTCTATTGCTAACATGGTGGATCTTCATCTATTTTCTCTTCTCTAATATTTGATGACTAACAATATTTAAGAATATAATGGAAGAGTTGTTGTTATGTTCTCCTAGGACAACCCCCATTTTTTTTTAAAAAAGAGCAAAGAAAGTAATCAAGGGCCTAAGAATGACATATGGATATTTGTTACTCTTTTTAGTGAACCAAATTGAAATGTTATGTTACTTATTGCTCCTTTTGTTCTCTAGAATGAGTGAGGACTTGCGGTTTTCAAATGTGTTTGAGGATGTAAAATGAATGCTAATGAATACCTATAAATATTAGCACATAACATCAAACTTAAAAAAATGTCTACTTCATTAGTGAGGAATGTAGGGAAAAAAGGTGCTAGTTAACCCAACAAAATGAATTTGAATTCTAGAATTACATAGGTCAAGTGCATAGCTACATAGTCAAACACACAACTCTGAAAATGACCTTGGGTGGGAAAATTATTAGTTCTAGGTGGATAATGGATATATTTGGGTAGGTGTATCAAGAGGTGTAATAAATAAAAGGATTTTGTGAATATATTGGATAATGTGAGTATAAATACTATGTGGGGATTAAATATGTGTAGATGTGTGTATAGGAATATGTAAATTCTTGGGGAATGAGCCTAAATTTAGAGAAAATTGTGTTATTTATTGATATGTACATGTATTCAGAGGATTCTTCCGATAGGGCATAAAACTAAATGGAAAATGGCATGTGTATGCAAATTTCACCATTACATTTTTCCCCCACTTTGAGGTGCATGTGAATCCTAGAATGACCATGCATCTCAAAATATGTAGCACTCATAAATATGAATTTAAGTAAATATTTAGACATCAAGGGATAAAAAATGAGGTCAATATCTAGTAATGAACCTTATAGGATGGGATTGTGTAGGTTTTTCCTTCATCATGTACTCTCAATGGGAACTTACAAATCATAAGAAAATTATGCCATGAGTATATTTTGTCTCACAATTTAAAATTAGGTACAAAATAAGAGCTTGCTAACTATCTAGGAAATAGGAAAAACATGAGATGAGCAATGTTAGTGTTAGAGATCCAAATTTGCACCCCCTTTGCCAAGTTGTGAAAGAACTCAACAAATTTGGACTAACATGGGACTACTTTCAGGCTGCGGGTATCCTATCATGAAAGTAGACCTCCAGATTATGGGCTAGCTCCCCTTTTGATGTCACCTAAACTAATGATTTCTTGAGGAAAGGGTTAAAAGATACATGAAAATGAACTTAATTGAAAAACTTCAAAGGGTGATACACCAAAAACTAAGACCTGTAAACAAACTACATACATTAAAAACAATGACAGAACCTAGTTCACACAACTCATTTTTTGCATGCATTCTTGCATAAGTAATTTATAAGGAGGTTTTTAGTAGAACTCTTAGAAGGAAAAGATTTCACAACTAACAACATTTGCATTCACTAACATAGCTTATAACTTGCAACAATACACTTTTTTGCTAAACAGGTGCTTAACAATGAGACAAAACTACAAGGAAAGCTAAATTTCACAAGTAGTTTGATCAACCTCTAACTACACACAATAAAACATGAAATGAGAAGGTAAATATTCAATTTCATTGATTCAAAGTACTCACTGGTATACAAATCTGTCTTTGAGTTACAATACTACTCCTGCTGAAAAGACAACTCCATGAATCAAGCTATCACTTTGCTGGAAAGAAAGAACTAATTTAACAACAAAGATTGAAGTTACTTAAGCAACAATTCAAACAATTCTCTCACACAAGTCCATCTGGAAGGTTCTAGTTGGATGCAGTAGAAAAGGCCAAAAAGAACCTTTTAAAATCACTCCAAATTGTCCTCCACATGAAGCAACGTCAAGCCAAGACCATAGTCACACTAAAAATGTGACAAAAATGCCTCCAAAAAGTTCATTCCCTCCAAAGATAGTCAAAGACAACCTCCCACACCTTTCTCATGTCTGCCAGTCATCATTGTGTCTCCAAGAGCTTTGACTCACATTTTTAGTGCTTTTGTAAAAGCACAAGACTTTATTTTGCATTTAAGATAATAATTTGATTAAGTGATTCATAATAACATCACTTAATCAAACCATTTTACATTTTAACATAATAAAAAATGAGGCCCCACCACCTCCTTGGATTACATCAACATCTGCATTATAAATAACATTGAATAAAGTGATTTGCAAATCACCTCAATAATGTTTTACAATTGAATAAATGCAAAAAATGATAATAAATCACTAATTACTCCAAATTCTTTTAAAAACATTTAAGGCAACTCAAAACTCCCAAGGCATTTGATAAAATTTAATTCACCCCCATTTTTTGCATTTCAAAGCCAAAAGTGACTTATGACTATCACTTGGTCAACAATTTTCATTTCAAATATATGCAAAAAGGGTCAATGGTTCAGCCTATGTGAGTATAAGGAAACTTCACTTGAGCTCAGGTAAGCTTCACTTCAAACATATACTTCCATTTTTCTACAAATAAAGCTCATTTTGAGCTTCAGCTAGTGATAACAAGTGAAAGTTTAACATTTTCCTTTTGTATTTGAAGTTTGATTCAAAAACACCAAGTGTTTTTTGTGTTTTTGTGAAGAAAGATGACTCTTCAGGCCATGAAAATGAAGAGAAAATCCTGGGTTTGATGTATTTTTTACTTTATTTCAAATATCTCCAAAATATTTCTTTCAATATCTCTGAATTTGTAACTTTAAAACAAACCCAGATGGGTTTTGCATCTTGAGAATAAAAACCAATCCTTTTAGGCCACCATGAAAGAATGCATTGGGTTTTCACATTCCTATGTTTTTTCTGAACATCTCCATGAAATCTCTCTTTCACCTTATATGTATTTGCAATTTTATTGCAAAACCCCAAGTGGGTTCCTATCAATGTGAAATAAAATGGCTTTTACCAGGCCACTAGTATGAATGAACAACTGGAACTTGACACATTTTGCCATTCTGAAAAAAGAATTTTATTTTGCATCTGGTACTTTCAATTTTGCATTTTTTATGAAAGAGGCCTTTCATTCTGGGTTTACACATTCACCTAGAAAATTAAGTTCACATGCACTATCAATTACATTTGAGGATGCCCCTATAACTTTTAATGGCACTGTCTTTGTTCATTACTCTCATCTGTTCACTTGAAGCACTATGATTTATGGTAGTCCCTATGAGATAGTTATGTCTTTGTAGTTAACAAACCCTAACTCTTTTGTGCACTATCAAGTGTCATAACACTATATAATTGCATATCTTCATTTTTCTCTGGTAGGGTTTAGATCTTCAAGGTGACAAATAACAGTGACTCTTAGAATAAAATAGTGACCATGACAAGTAACAGTTACTCAACCCCCATCTTGATATGATAGTGCATAAGCATGGTTATGGGGTCATAGCACTTTTGTAACCATGAGTTTCTCTTATACTGTGCTTTCAACTAATTGATATGTCAAAACTAAAAGAGAAAATCTTGTTGCATGTTTCATTTCATCATGGTTTGAGTATTCAGTGAACTATACTTATGCATTTAATGAGTTTCCCATGTATTGAATCCATTGTCCTCTTAATGTAGATGCACACATTTATCTTTATAGGTATAAAACAGATTGAATGTACTCACCTTCATCTTGATATGATCTTGCATAAGCATTGTTTGATGTGTGTGCCTTGACTATCTACTTGTGAGATTATTGTTCACTGTCCATTACATTATGGTGCTTTGACACCTTGGATGCTCTGCCACATACATAATTGTCATGTATGCTACATTATTATTGTCCTCAAACCATCATCATGCTTAAGGTGATTTTCTTTTGTTCTCATGGTAACTAAAACACAACTTTGGAAATATTGTTGGTTGGCTCCATTCACTCATAACATGCTTACTTATTTTCAAGCAAGTGTTCTTATTCATTGAAAAGGAAAGAATTTTTTTTTAAAATGAGAATCTCTCACTCTTGATCCTTTTGTGTGGTCTCCTAATGTATATGGTTGATCATTTGACTATCTCCTTTGAAATGAGTTCTATCTGCCACTCTCTGATAGGGGTTTTCACTGGAAATCTTATATGCATTGTTCATGCTTGTGTCATTTAGTCATTGCTCATACATAAGTTGAGTTATGTTGTCTTCATATCAGCCCCTTCTAGAATATTCATAGTGAAATAACATATGAATATTTTCCTAAGTTATGGAAGTGATGAGATTGACAATTAGCCTCTATTGCAATGACCAAGATCAAAGGTTGGGGTCTACATCCAAAACTCTAAACGCAAACCATTGTCTTCCTCCTTGAAGTTTCAAGTCTTCACTGTTTTCAACAAATACAAATATCTTAACACTGGAATGTTATGTGACTGTAAGCTATTGTAGATGGTTGTCTCATTTGAGTGTAATCTCAATCTTGCATTGATATTAGCAGAACCACCAATCTTTGTATTGCATAATCTTGCTTGAAAACCTAGGAATATGTGAGTGCATGGCTCTTTGAGTTCATAGAGACTTGTATCTTTACATCATTGTGCAATGAATGTCCACTTGAAGTGTTTGAACTAAGATTTCTTAACCATGCCTTTGGGTTGTGCCTATTATCTCAATATCAGTGTTCTTTTGCTTTGTCTCTGAATGCATTGGTTCTTGTCATACAAGATTGTCATTGTTCATTGATTCTTGTTGTCCCATAGCATCAAATGACTGTACTTGTACCTCTATCGAGTGAATGATTATTAATTGTTCAATGTGAACAGTACATAGCGTTTCCCCTTTTTAATAGGCATTCCACCCTTTGTGATGATCATGCTGCCCTATATGCTTCTTTCATTGTTGTTGTCCCTTCATGAGATGTGGCATGATTTGTTGTTGTCCTTGTCATGAGATCATTGTCGTTGTCCTTGTCATCCACCTAAGACTGCCCTTTGCAAACTCTTAAAAGTCATTGCTATACTCACTTGGCATCATGACCTTGACTTCAAAATAAATTTCATCTCTATGTTTCATGATTGCTTAATGAATATCATTACTCACTACCATTCCTCTTGCTTTAATCCTACTTGGTAGGCATATATCATTTATGGTGGTGACCTAAAAACTCACAATCCTAAGTGATGTGTGCTCGTTCAATAGGATTGAAGTGAGATGAATTGAACTGTCTTTCATACAAAAATGCATGATTATCTTTGTTCCTTCTTGCTGCCTCATATGACTTATGATGGTTTCAAACATGACTTGATATCTCCTTCATTATTTATGAATGAATGTATAATTGAACTTGATGCATCACAAAAATCATTTACTTTAATAAAATGGATATTGGATCCACTTAAGAAGATTGAAAGACATATCCAGCAAAATACTACCCCTTTTGACATGATGGCAACCTATTGATTGATTCATTGTGAAAAGATGAAGGGTAACTCTTTTGATAGTTCACATTATTTGTTGCATCTTTTGAATCTGATAATGAAAGTTGATCAACTAGTGTGATTCCATATTGATTTAATGCATCAAGAATATGTTTATCATTGATTTGATCAAGTTGCTCAATTTCCTATCTCTCCTAAAATATAAGAGGGAAGCATGTTGGGATCAACCCTCGTGGTAGCCACATTTTACACCACATGCTATAATTAGCTGAATCATAACAGTAACAAGACTTGTCCTAAATCTACACAAGGAACAAACCAGTTAGATAAACAAAGCATATCATAGGTGTGTTCGATCACTCTTTTCTTGTTTTCCTAGACACTTATGGTATGTTGTCTATTTTAATGCTTATGGACATCAAATTACACATTTATGGATGTTTTGCACATATTTTGATAAGTCACCTTTCATTTCTCTAGAACAACACTCTTTCTTCAGATGTAGGAAAACTAGGAGCAGTGAGGAGAGCATCAAACAGAAGTAGGACAAGCAGGGAAGACTGAGATGGTGCAAGACAAGGCCAATAGGATTAGTCATTCCACTAGGAAATGACGGGTCCCTTTTAATTTTGTGTGCATCTCTTTTTGTTTATCTATAAGCATACAATATTTTTCGTTATAAGCATTAGACTAGTCAGTCCCTTGGCTTGTGAGAGACATTATACACTTATGATCATCAATAAAGATTACATTTGCAATACATGTTGGTTCTGTTTCTTATTTGTATGCAATTGCAAAACTAGAATAATGCAATCTATTTTTACAATCTCCTTTATGCACATTAATGAAATCTAGCAGAAAATGATGTATATTTTAATTTTTAAATGCAAACACAACAATAAGTTACCTAATTTAGCTAGAAGCAAAAATTAGGTAACAGTTAGGAAATTTTTCCTACTTGGAAAGTGATATTTATTGTTTATGACTTGGGGCTATGGGATGACAAGGAACATGGGATGCAAGACATCTCATGTTATAGTGTTTAATTTGTTCATGGTGATGATTTTTTATACATGTCACCACTTGAAATCATAACATAGTATTTTTTTTACAATATGAGTCACCTCTTTAATTGGTTATATCTATAAGATGTAAGGAATTGAAGGAGAGTGAAAATAGTAAATGAAATCAAATATAATTAATAGAAAATCATGTAAGCATGCAAAGTATTAGAAGTAATGAATACATCATGTGATAAACATTTGTAACATCTAGAATGATAAGGTGTGATAAACATATATAGGTTTTATATAGAATCTAGAAGGTAATGTTTCCCTAGTACATATAAATAAAGGATGGTGAGGTGGTCCTCAATGACTAGGAAAAAAATGTGATTTGTATGTAGATAACTAGGATAGATATATCCTCCCCATGTGTTATCTAAGAGCATGAGCACACAATGGTGGGGGTAGGATAGTAATCCCCTTATGGATGCAAGTAGGAACAATGTAATTTTGGGGAATGTGTGATGCCCTCAATGTAAATATGTGGCAATGAAATCTCAATGTGTAAGGTGGAAGGTATGATGATCTTAATGTACAATATGGCAATAAGATCTAAATGGGTGTAGGAGAAAAGAATAATTCTCCTAAGTTTGTAAGGGGAAATATGATGCTCCCAAGTATAAATATGTGGCAATGAAGATGTATGATGGAAATGGGGAATCATGATGCCCCAAAAGTAGATATAAATGCTATATCAAAAGGATTAAAAAATTTAGGGGAAGGAACAATGCACCCAATATAAGGATATGATGATGAAGGAAAAATGTGATCAAGAGGGAGAGCATGATTCCCCCATTGTAGTGTGACCACTCAAGATTTTTGATATTTAAATAGGAGTATGATATGTCTAGGCGTAATGTGTAAGTGCTAAAAGGAATGGTATAACAATATGAGATCATTACATGTAGAAAATGATCAAATACTAAGAAAAATTTCATGATCATAAGCATAAAATTAGAAGAAAGAAGTAAACATGAGATATTAACATGGGAAAAGAGAAGGGTCAATTAGAAAAGTTAATAGTAAAAAAATGTGCACATAAAATAGGATGTCAATAATAATAGGAATATGTTTGAAACCAAACAAGGTAGACACAAAGAATAACCCCCAAGTAGAGGGGAAAAATGTGATAATAATAATAATGTAGATATAAAATAGGAAGATGAGCTTCAACAAACAATGTATGGACAAAAGGGAAAAAATTGAAAGCAAGCAATAAGAGTTAAAAATAAAATTTAAGCTATAGATATATATGTATATATTATATGGTGATGCTTATATTTCATTTAACATATCTAGGAGTTTTGACCTTTTTCTTAAAATAATAATTATTAAATGCATCCAACACATCATTATTATCCCAATAGAAATATAATAAAATTTATTTTCATGGTTTTATATTTCTTCCTCTTCTTTGATTGCTTAGTTTTTTTTTTAATATCTCATACATTACACAATTTATCTCTTATTTCATGTGTAAACTCAACAAGGGGCAAGTTATAAACAATCCTGATTCACATCATTTTCTTTTAGATAATTAACATCATAAGTGTGGTAGTTGTGGGCTCATGAGTATAATTAATGTTTATCTCCAATTTATCTATAAGATTATGGACTTTATGCTTGAATGTCATGTATGTCCATAGAGTGATCATGTGTGCTCTAGATGAGTACTTGGAGGAGGAAATCTGCATGTCATAATGAGACAATTTCATGGTGAATTGAAAGTAAGACATAGTTTGTAGTTTGAAGTAATCCCAAGATAGTTTGAAACAATCCCTTGGGGTGTGGATTCAAATTTTGATTTACATGTTTTGAAGTTGAGATTTGAGAAATCCAAGTCATATCACCATGTTCACTTCAATCAAATAGAGGATCAATTTACTATTATTTAATTTATGGTGATGACATGTTGATTTTTAGTAATAAGAATATGATTAGGGCTCTTAAATATATATTTTCTTCAAAATTGATGTAAATGATTCAATAAAAGCTAAGTTTATATTAGGTGTGGATATTATGAGGGATGTTCATAGAAAAAAAAAATATTAGGTAGAGGAAGTGGTTTAACTCTATTTTATAATGATTTATGATATGGTAATGTAAAATAATGAGAATTCTCATTATTATGGGAAAAAATATTTGAATTGAGTAGTGTCCTTGGAAACCAAATGTGATAGAGAAAATGATCCACATTCCCTATATGATTAAAATTGGTATTCTTATGTGTTTTAAATTGCACTAAAATAAACATTTCCTATTAAGTGGGAGTCTTAAGAAGGTATATTAAAAGGAGAACTATACTATAGTGAAGAAATTCTTCAAACACCTTCAATACATGTCCATGTGTTTAATTTTATATAAAAAATGAGTAAGACTAAGTTGAGTATAATTGGGAAGAGATGTGGATAACAAGAGGTCTACCTTGTTGAACACACTTAGATATTGAGAGGGGGGTGAAATAGTATTTATAAAACTTAACCCCTTCAGATCTTAATGTTAAACAATACAACTGAGAGGTGGGGTAAATCAGTTGTAGTGGTTTTATCCTTTAAAACTTTCACCAGAGGTTAGATCAATTACCGTTCACAAATCCTTTACTCTATTAATGTGATTAATTATTAAGTGTAAATGTAGAAATTGAAAGAAGAAAAAAACATATGCACAACAACACTAGATTTACGTGGAAAACCCAATAAGGGGAAAACCACGGTGAGGATTAGCTCATAATTAAAGAATATCAAAACTAAATACAAAGGCTCATTACCAAGACATGACTTACTATCTGGAACATGACTCACTGTCCAATAAGGATTAACCACCCAGAGGGCTCATTGCCACACAAATACAAAGAAGATAGAAGAGATTTGTTACAGAGATAAAGACTATCTCAATGCAATGGATATTTCCACCACAATTCACTCACACACTTGCAAACATGCTTGAATGATAGAGTATACCTTTAGCTCACTACCTCTAGAAACTCACCACTTTGAATTCCACACTAATATACTCAACCACACACTTTATTTCACATTTATCTCACATCTATCTTGCTCTTTGCACTCATCTTTCACATACATCTCAACTTGTATTTATACCATCTTCATCTTTGAAACTCATCCAAAGTTGGCCACATACCATTTGTATTTACTAATTCAAATTTGGTTCGGCGCCAAAACACACACTTAATGAGGACCTAAATAAGTCCCAACACATCTCAACACACCTCCATGAACTTTGTAAGTAGTGTTAAATGCAAGGTTGGCCAATACCGGTGTAAAAAACATAAATCAATTAAGCACACACAACCTTAACATGATCCAATATTTTTGGTCAAAAAATCACTTGATCACAACCTCATCATCTTATCCTGAAAACCGCAAGTCATAAAACCCGAACAAGAAGAAATCCAGAGTAGCTATATTTCTCTCGGACCTCATCGAGATACACAAAGAAGATCAGTTCACAACTGGTGAACACAACTCACACTGTAGAACAATCCAGAAACCAAAATTTTGGATATAGCAACTTCCAATAGCCATGATAAATACCTTAGATCCTTACTAGCATAGTAGAAAATCCTGGAGAAAAAAACTTAGAGCAAACTCTAGATACCTGCAACCTATCTTTATTACAATTTTCTCAATATCCTCAACATATATAGGCAATAACCAACATTGAAAACAACAACCATTTAACCAGTTGAAATCAATGACAACACCTTCATACTTGCAACAATCTCCCCTTTGTCATTGATGGAAACACATGATGTACAAAACCATCAAAGACAACACAACATCTCTAAACACATTTTCTCATGATTTTACTTTCTCCCCCTTGTTGGCAACACAAGGGCAGACAACTGAGAGGGGGGATGAATCAGTTGTCACGTAAATTCAAAACTTATTCAACTTATTAACCTTATTCATAGATCTGATCAATATCAATGAAAATCAACAACACATTAGAAACACTCATAACACCAAGATTTTTTACATGGAAACCTTGTTAGGGGAAAAACCATGATGGAGGTCAATCCACAAGATTATACCCTGTTAAAAGTATAATGAAAATGAAATATGTGGAATGCACATGCATTTAGGCACACTTCTTAGATCTCACTACTCAATTGCAAAGGAAGACACACTGTCTTACAAAGAGATTCAGATTACAACCATCCATATTTTGAACTAATAAAATAGCATCTGCTAATGCCTGATTACAATTCCAATTAAGCACATAAACAATTACACACTTCTTCACACTCTGCTCTACCTATGAATGATATTATCACATACACACATAGAAGCACACTCTGGAATTCACTCACAAACTCTTGCACCCTATTACACACTTCAATTTGAATAAACAATTGCTCTTATATATCCGCAACAAGAAATTACATCGCTACAAGTCGACCACAAATAAATAATAAAATGAATATAACTGTCGGCCCAAAAACATTAAAGATTATCAATGCAAATCAACCAAGGTCAGCCAAAACATAGTGAGGACCCAAATCAACATCTTCAACATGAAGACACTTCAATTAATTTCTCCTCGAAGATCCACAACACACTACAAACACCATGTCAGCCAAGAATAGGAAAAAACATGAACACGCAAGAGAAAATATTGAATCATGAGCACAATGATCAATGTGGACGTGCAACAAAGATAGAGCACAATATAGAAACATCCACAAGAATTATGAATCACAAGAGAAGCATCCACAACAACTGAACTAACTAAAATAGCATTATCTTCAATCAGGAACACTGACTGAAGCAATAGAAAAACTTTCATAATGAGAATCTTCATAACTCAATCAAGTCTTCACGTGGATCTCTGAAACTTGACATGGATAAACTAGATACACTAAAAAAAAAACCCTTTAGTCCACAACCTCTGGTCATCAATGTACAGAACATACCGACATACTGAACTTCACATTACCACTAAAAACTTGCAACTCATTCCTTTACAATTTTCTCAATATCCTCGACATATACAACTTCAAATGAATTAATTCCAATAGTGTTGACATCAATGAAAACCACATATCAGCAACACAACCACAACATCCAACACCCCTTAGTAGATAAAATTTTTCACATGATACTGTCTCCCCCTTTGACATCAATGGAAAAGGAAAAATAATATTTTCATTGATTTCCCCTTTGACATTAGGAACATTACTAGTATTGAATACTCCCCCTTAGGAGTATACCCAAATAACTGCACAATGAAAACACAAGATACTACATGCTCCCCTTGAGAGGTAGCCACAAAACACCAGTCTAGAAAGAAGATAGATCCATAGATTTATTGGATTGATACATCTCCATATGCATCTAGTTCAAGAAAGGAGGGGTAATGACCCCTAACTTCTCTTGGAGATACTCAAAAGTATCTTTAGGAAGAGCCTTCGTGAATATGTCAGCAATTTGATCCTTTGTAGGTACATACTCAAGCTTTACTTCATTCTCCAAGACCTTTTCTCTCAAGAAGTGATACTTGATAGATATATGCTTTTTCCTTGAGTAAATCACTGGATTATTTGAAATGTTAATTGCACTTGTATTATCATAGAAGATATAAATGGGATCATCATACATTATTTTGATATTTTCAATGTTTGTCTCATCCAAAAAACTTGTGTACAACAAGATGTTGCAGCAATATACTTAGCTTCTACATTGGATAAGGAAACTAAATCTTGCTTTTTACTTAACCTCGACATGACACAAATCTACAACCAAGAAAGAATACACCACCACTTGTACTTTTTTTTGTCATCAACACAACCTTCCCAATCTGCATTTGTATAAGCACTTAGAGTAAAGTCAATATCCCTAGGATACCATAAGCCATAATCTAGAGTGCCATTCAAATATCTAAATATCCTCTTAATAGCAACAACATGTGTTTCTCTAGGATCTTCTTGAAATCTAGCCACAATAAAAATTGCATGCATGATTTCCAGTCTAGTAACAGTTAAATACAACAATCCTCCAATCATTGATATGTAGTTTCTTTGATCAACCTTAGGTGAATCGTCATATTTACCCAATTTGCATCCAGTCACCATAGGAGTGCATACCGATTTGAAACCATCCATCCCAAACTTCTTCAACATTTCTTTTACATACTTATACTATGAAATAAAAATCTCTTTTTCTATTTGATTGATTTGCAACCCAAGAAAGAAATTCATCTCACCAAACATAGACATCTCAAATTCCTTTTGCATTTTTTCCATTTCCTCCAAAGATAATATCATCAACATATACAAATCACTATCAAGATCTTGTCATTTTCAATTTTGAAATAAAAATTAATATTTTTTTGTACCTTTATTGAAACCTTGTTGAGTCAAATATCTTTCCAACCTTGCATACCAAGCTCTAGGAGCTTGCTTCAATCCATATAAAGCTTTATTTAATATGTAGACCATATTTGGTTGTTCTAAAAATTGAAATCCTGTCAGTTGTTCCATGTATACTTCTTCTAACTCACCATTTAGAAATATAGAATTTACATCCATCTAATAAATTTTAAAATCTTTATGAGCAACAAATGACAAAAACATTTTGATAGCTTCCATCCTAGCCACTCGGGCAAAAGTCTCCTGAAAATATATACCTTCTACTTGTGAGTAGCCTTTACACACAAGCCTTGCCTTGTTTATGGACACTTCTCCATTCTCATTCAACTTGTTTCTAAATACCCATTTTGATCCAATTATGTTTTTGTGGACACCGATTTTGGGTATCCAAGGGTTCTCTAACTCTTCTAGGGTTTTTCACCCAAAAGGAGAGAAATGGACCCAAAATGTTAATGTCTACACTCAAAATCAATGCAAGGATGGATGAAATATGCCTAAATAAGATTTATAAATGAAATAAATTGAAAAAGAAAGGTGATTACTAATGCTAAACCTAAGAAATACAACTTGTTTGAAAACACAGTGATGTATGCAAAAAAACCTAAGAATGCAAATAAATGATAACATAATTAAATAAGATTGGAAAGGTGCACCTAGAATCTGAAGTCTAATGTAGAGAGGCTTTGGAATCCTCCAGATTTAACTGGAAATGCTAATTAGGAAACTTGTGCCAAGTTGGGTGACTTAGTCCAGTTTCAAAGAAAATCTACCAGAACAAGAATTTGCCAAATGGGTATCCAAAAATGTAGAAACCACTTTTCAGGCCTGGCAGTGGGACTAATTCTCCACACATGGTGACTTAGTCCACCTGGGAATCTCAGGAAATTTGGGGTAGAATTCTATAGATTTTAGTCTGTACTTCCTTTCCTGACAGATGTCTAGTCCAGATTCTACAAAAAATGGGCTAAAATAGGTCTCCAAGCCTCAATTAGGGCTTTGTTGACTTTTATGACTTTTATGGATTGTTGACCACTTTTTAGCACCAAACTCTTTGAAAAATCTGCATGCAATACTTGCAAACACACATGCAAAGAGGGGAAAAAGGGTTAAGGGTTAGATTATAGGGGTTTGCCTAGGTCAAACCCCAATTTGGTAATCAAACCTAGATAATGAAATGAAATATAGAGAGAATGATGAATAAACAAAATGCAATGTCATAAACTCACCAAACCCTTGATGTTGAAATATGAAGATATGTAATGGAGTGCTCCAATGGATGACTTGATAATGCTTAGAGTGCTTGATAATTGCTTGATAATTTCTTGGATGATTAAGTGAATGAATGAGGGTATTAGGAGATTGTAGGGGAGATGAAAAATGAGGGGAAAACCCTTTATTTATACTTTATTTTCTAATATTTCCTGAAAATAACATATCATAGGCCGACCTAAAGGATAGGAGAATAAAATTCTGCCAAAAAATTGAAATTATTTTGATTTTTGTGCCTAGTGGGACTAAGTTGTCTCAGGTGGCAACTTAGTCCCACTAGGGAAATTTTACTAGGTGTCGGGAATTATAATGAATTTAATGTTGTTTAACGAGAATATTCTAAAAAATAGACTTAAGTATGATTGAAAGGTGCATTAAGGGGTCATTTAAACATAAGAAAGGGTTGAATGAGTGACAACAAGTCTAGAAAAGCGTGAGAGTTTGTTACAACTCTTTAAAACACTTTGAAATAAGACTTGGTAAGCGATAAAAAGGAGTTATTTAAGTTATTATAATGAAAGGGTCCTAGAAAAGTGTGAAAGTGGGTTACAACACTTCACAACACTTTTACAAGGCATCCTAGAATTCTTAATGATTTGCAAGGGTCAAATACCTAATGTGAATGTGTTGATCACATTACAACATTAAATCTAGGAAAAATCAAGCCAAAGTCCATAAGAGAGACTCAAGTGAGCGTAAAAAATGTCCAACTATACATTTTTGGTGACACATTAAGCCCTCACTTTATTGAGAGGATGAACTTACTTCAAACTCACATTAAAGTAGCCCAACATGCACACCAAGAGGGATCCAAATGTACTCATGTTGGTAAGATGATACAACAACAATCAAGAGGGATGATCAAGCTCTTAGGATCAAGATCCCATGGCAAACCAAACATAAACACAAAGGAACGCACATGAAAATGATGAAAGAAGAATGAAAGAGAGAATTTGAAAGAAAGGAAAGGTCGGATCAAGCTTCGATTATTTGTCCATCCTGTTGTGGATTAGATCTAGGTTGCTTTTCTAGAAAAGGAAATGAATACTCACTTTGGGGTGATGAAACTCATGGTTGTCTATTGGGTGAGAAGGCCCAAAAGGTGAGAAACATACAGTCATGGCTAGTATGCACTCACACACATGCAGGTGGCTATGGGGAAAAGTCATGCCTCAGAATGGGCTTCCCACTCAACCATACCAAAGTTATACCTCCTAATAACTTTAATAAGGTGCCACAAAGGAAAATTCCATTTTGTGCTTTATGAGACAAGCAAAGCTTCGTATGCTTAGAACTCATGAACAAATGTGATGGATCTAAAAGCATGCAAGTTGTGTTATGCAAGGTGGCCATATAACAAATGAAAAATGCAACATGCAAAAGGATGTTAAAAGGAGTCTTGCTTAGTTTATGCGAGGTCTATAACTTAGGGAACATTGTGTCTAATGTCTCCAAGAGAGGACCAATCAAAGAATAGAAATTCACAACTTAGGGGATGCAGTGTGTCGCATCAAGCCACTAAGAGGAATGTAATATGCTAAGATAGATCATGCTCATGAAGGACATCATACCCAATGTCATCCACAAAGTGACAAAACACATCATATGAAATAACAAGGCTACACTAAGAACCAAGAAAAAGGAAAAATGCAAATGAATAATGCCAATGTATGCCCCCACTTTAAAGGAATTGCTACACACTATTCTGTGAGCAATTACTTTAAAGTAGTAAATGAAAAATGAAAACAAGAAAGAAGATATGAGAGCCAACTTGGAAATCCCCTATGCCAAGTCATACATTTCTGAGTAAGGCTACATCATGTGAAGAAAAGGAAAAAGAAAGAAAAGGGGTTGCCCCCAAAATGAAAACACCAAAAACATAAGGGATCTATGAATTTTGGGTTAGTATGTTCTTTGCTGCAATGTTTTGTAAATAGCTCATAATTGTTATCCTTCCCCAAATACACATAAATTTGGAAGAATGATACAAAGAGAGTGAAAATAAAGAAAGAGAAAGATCTATTTGGGTCAACATGGAAGATACATAGGATGTCTCGATGTTTTGCATCATCCCAAAAGGAAAACACAATCAAAAAGAAAAAGAAAAGGTGAAAGGAAAAGCTTTTGGGTCAACATGATAGAGACATTGCGGTCTCAATGCATTGTGTCATTCCCAAAAGGAAAAATACAAGAAAAGGAAAAGGATAAGAAAAAGGGACCTTTTGGGTCAACATGAAAGAGACATGACGATCTCAATGCCTTGTGTCATGCCTGAAAGGAAAAACACAAAACAAAGGCAAAAAGAGAAAATAGAAAGACCTTTTGGGTCAACATGGAAGAGACATAGGGCATCTCAACGCTTTGTGTCATCCCCAAATGGAAAACACAAGCAAAGTCAAAAATCAAAATAGAAAGTGGTGTATGACATATAGAATAATGAAGGTACAAATAGAAGAATGTCACAAAGAGAGGAGAACATCAAACATCACGTCACAGGGGAACACGATACACACATACAAACACACACACAAAAAAAAAATGCAAAAGAATAGTAAGGTAGATGCAATTCAATCATCAAGCAAGTCATTCACCTCCCAATCTCTATTGGTATAAGTGGAAGGTGAATAACGCAGCTAAGGGACAATGAAAAATGTATTACTAGGACAAGACTAACAACTTCTTTCCCCCACTGAGTGCAAGACAAGAATGAGCCAAGTTAGGTGATGGGAAAGGTCATGTAATAGTGAGAATGTAAGATTCTACAACTATTGCATGATGAGGGGTTTGGTAGAGGTTTATGGATTTATCCAATAAATTAAATAGGTGGAGGAACCTTATACGTATCCAATATACATTGTAAGGTTTTACAATAATTAGTTATATTTCCAAGAATGCGATGATATGCACAATACTTCATGTTTAGGAAATTTAACTCTAGTACGAGGGGATAATTTAATGAGATCATGACAAAGAAGCATTTGCAATGCTTCTACGTTATCAAATTTAGGACAAGGAAATTGAAAAGGTTTACCCATTGGTGTGTTTGTAACTTTGTTATCATAGAAAGGTTGAGGAGTTGCTTGTTTAGAGGAACTAGGTCCACTAGATGGAGGGAACTTAGGTCCTTCATTTGTTTTAGGATGTAGGTAACCAAACATTTCAGGAGGTGAGACTGTAGGAAGGTCTTGTTGTTTCATGGATGGATAAAAGGATGCATTAGCTTCAAGGTTATCAAGGCATTTGGTTAAGAACTTATTCATGTTATCATCATCTTCTCCAATGATGTCAATAGCATGAGGACATTCATGAGGAGTTGAAGGAGCATGAGGAAGCTCAAGGTCATTAGGATTAGTTCCAAAGGCACAATTTTACATGTCCACTAAAGATTTTAATGACATCCAAAATTTAGTAAAGCAAAACTCCATGATGAAAATGAATGAAAGCAAACTAATTGCAAAAAAAATAGAAAATCTAGAAATTGTGACAGAATGCAATAACAAAAAATTGAAATGCAGAAAATGCCTAGAAAATGCCAAAAATTACAATGCAAAATGTGTAGAAGGACTAAGTCACCTAGTGTTATGAATTAGTCCTAGTGATGATTTTTTTGTCATTTTTCAAAAAATTTAAATGCAATTTGATATTTTTTAGGTTTGCAAATGCAACTATAGTATGAAAATGCAAAATTTTGTTGTTTTCTAATGAAATATAATGCAAAAATGCAAGTTATATGAGCTTTTCACTAATGCAATTTTTAAAACCCTAGTATGCAAATTAAACAATGAAAAACCTAATGCAATGTTAATGCAAGTTAAACCTAGGATGCAAATGCACTTGAAATCAGAAGTAAAATGTTCAAAAGTTGGGTTCACCAAAGTGTGGACATCAATTTTGGGTATCCAAGGGTTCTCTAACTCTTCTAGGATTTTTCACCTAAAAGGAGAGAAATGGACCCAAAATACTAATGTCTACACTCAAAATCAATGCAAGGATGGATGCAATATGCCTAAATAAGATGTCTAAATGCAATAAACTAAAAAAGAAAGGTGATTACTAATGCTAAAGCTAAGAAATACAACTTGTTTGAAAACATAGTGATGTATGCAAAAACACCTAAGAATGTAAGTAAATGATAACATAATTAAATAAGATTGGAAAGGTGCACCTGGAATCTGAATTCTAATGTAGAGAGGCTCTAGAATCCTATAGATTTGACTGGAAATGCTGACTAGGACACTTGTGCCAAGCTATGAAACTTAGTCGAGTTTCAAAGAAAATATGTCATAACAGGAATATGTCAATGGGTATCCAAAAATGCAGAAACCACTTTTCAAGCTTGGCAGTGGGACTAATTCACCATAGATGGTGATAGTCCACCTAGGAATCTCAGCAAATTTGGGGCAGGATTATGTAGGTTTCAGTTTGTACTTCCTTTCCTGACAGATGTTTGGTCTAGATTTTGTAGAAAATGGACTAAAATAGGTCTCCAAGCCTCAATTAGGGCTTTGTTGACTTTGATTACTTTGATGGATTGTTGACCACTTTTTAACACCAAACTCTTTCACAAATCTACATACAAGACTTGCAAACACACATGCAAAGAGGGGGAAAAGGGTTAAGGATTAGAGTATAGGGGTTTTCCTTGGTCAAACCCCAATTTGGTAATCAAACCCTAGATAATGAAATGAAATAAAGAGAGAATTATGAATAAAAAACATGCAATGTCACAAACTCACCAAACCCTTGATGTTGAAATCTAAAGATATGCAATGGAGTGCTCCAATGGATGACTTGATAATTCTTAGAGTGCTTGATAATTGCTTGGATGATTAAGTGAATGAATGAGGGTATTAGGAGATTGTAGGGGAGATGAAAAATGAGGGGAAAACCCTTTATTTATAATTGATTTTCTAATATTTCCCAAAAATAACACATCACAAGCCGACCTCATGGATAGGAGAATAAAATCTTGCTAGAAAATTGAAATTATTTTGATTTTTCTACCCAGTGGGACTAAGTCACCCTAGATGGTGACTTAGTCCCACTAGGGAAATTTTACTGGGTGTCATGTTGTTTAATAGGAATATTCTCAAAAATACACTTAAGTATGACTAGAAGGTGCATTAAGGGGTCATTTAAACATAAGAAAGGGTTGAATTAGTGATGAAAAGTCTAGAAAAGCGTGAGAGTTTGTTAAAAATCTTTACAAAACTTTGAAATAAGACTTGGTAAGTGATAAAAAAGAGTTATTTAAGTGAATTTTAATGAAAGGGTCCTAGAAAAGTGTGAAAGTGGGTTACAACACTTCACAACACTTTTACAAGACATCCTAGAATTCTTAATGATTCTCAAGGGTCCAAGACCTAATGTGAATGTGTTGACCACATTACAACATTAAATCTAGGAAAAATCAAGCCAAAGTTCATAAGAGAGACTCAAGTGAGTTTAAAAATGTCCAACTATACATTTTTTGGTGACACATTTTTTATCGTTAGTCTAGGAACTAATTCGCAAGTTTGATTCTTCTCAATCTACATAAGTTTTTCTTCCATAGTTCTCATCCAATGGTCATCTTTACATTCTTCACTCACTATGTTAGGTTCAACTTTAGAAAGTAGACATAGATTTATTTCACCAACAACATCAGCTCTACTTCTTTCCAATACTCCTTTTCTCTTGTCTCCAATGATTTGATTTTTTTAATGATTCTTTTGCACATATTTAGGTGTCTTTGGTGACACCACCAGAGCTTCTTCTTCTTCAATATGTTTTTCCTCTTCTTCCACAACTTCTTCAACTTCTATGCAATTATGTTCATTAGATACATATCCATCAACTTCAATTGAATTTTTCAATGCTCCATCCACCTTGACATTTGTGCTTTCTACAATCTTTCTTAGCCTTTTATTGAAACATTTATAAGCTTTACTTCTAGTAGAGTATCCAAGGAAGATACCTTCATCACATCTAGCATCAAACTTCCCTAAATTTTCTTCACCCCTTCTAATATATCATTTTCTTCAAAATACCTTGAAGTACTTGACAGTAGGAATTCTTCCACACCATAGCTCATAGGGGGTCTTAGTCCTGTTATATTTTGATTGAACTTGATTGAACACATAAACAATAGTATGGATAGGGGGTCTTAGTACTGACGAGTTCTAGGAGCAAACAATTGCCTCTTTAATCAAAGAACTTCAAAAAACATGTTAAACTCATTAGAGGTGATTTCACCACCTCTGTCATACCTCAAACATTTTATTCTCAAATTTGCTTCATTCTCAACCATAGCCTTAAATGCCTTGAATTTATCTAATACATCGTATTTCTCTCTAAGAAAAGTAACCCATGTATATCTAGAGTAATAATCAATCAAAAGCATAAAATACATGTCACCTTATATAATTCTCACTCTTGTAGGACCACAAAGATTTGTATGAATCAAATGGACAATATTTCGGTAGTAGATTGTTCCTTTGATCTAAATTTTTTTCTAGCTTTCTTTCCAAACTGAAAATTCTTGCAAATAGCATTAACAAGCTTTGTAATCCTTGGTAAATCTCTCATAGCTTGTACAACATTGATTATCACCAAGTTATCAAAATTCATATGACACATCCTTAGGTGCCATAACGAACTGTCATTAATCTAAGACATAAAGCAATATCCATCAACACCTTTAAGTTGATAAATATTTCCTTCATACTTCTTTCTAGTAGCAATCACTGTTCCAAATCCTTTCTTGAATTCACATATTTCATCCTCAAAAACAAGACCATATCCTTTACTACACATATGTCCAACACCCAAGAGATTATGCCTTAAACCTTTAACATAGTAGACATCATCAATATTATGCTTACCATCAAAACTGACTAAACCTATCCCACAAATCTTAGCACCAGTATCATCTCCAGATTAAACTCTCCAAATTAAACTAAGCCTCCATCATATTTTTCAAGTTTAAAAAACTTACTCTTATCACTAGTCATGTGATGTGAACAACACTATCAACAACCCAATAGTTTTTTTCTTTTTTAGCATGAAGGGAAGAGATCACAGTATCTTCAACTTTCTCCTGAGCACTTTCCTTTACCTATCTCTTAGTATTAGCATAAGTAGATTCATATTTTAAAGCCAAGAACAATAATTTATTATCATCAAAGTCTCCATAATCAGACTCTTCATCAGAAATACTAGCATCTTCATTTACATAATATGTTCTCTTAATCATCTTCTCTTTGTTTTCTTTGCTTAATCTTTGTTTATTCTTCTTATCTCTTTTCGGGCATCTTGAAGCCTAATGACCTATTCCTCCACAACTATAACATTTAAAAGGTAACTTACCTTCATACTTACTGGAGCCCTTTCTCATCCTTCTTACAAAGTTAGCTTCTACTTCATCAAATTTCTCTTCGTCTGGATCTTTAGCACTTGTAGCTTTAAAAGAAATTTCTAACTTGGATCCATTTATCAAGCTAGGCTTTCTCATTTGAAATGATGTTAGAGTACCTAATAACTAATCTTTAGTATAAGTTTTGTAATCTAAAAATTACTTAATAGCAGATACCTTTTCACTATATGCATCAAGAAGAGTTATGTGAATCTTCTTCACAATCTTGGATTCATCCACTATTGCACCAAGTCCTCACATTCCACCTACCAGCTTATCCACTCTTTGTACATAGGATTTAATGTTCCCATCTTCAGACATATGCATGATCTTGAATTTTGCTTCCAAGTTCTATAACTTTGCTTCTTTGACATTTTCATCTCCTTCGTGAATCTTTTCCAATGCATCCTAGACCTCTTTAACAATCTTCAAATTTACAACTTTAATTAACTCAGATTGCAACAAACTACTCTTCAGAATGAACTTTATCTTATTGTTTGCTTCATATGCCTTGATCTCATTAGTTGTACTTGCACCATTAGAAGGAGCAGTGTATCCAAACTTATAAGCTTTCTCAAAATCATATCCACAGTATTCCAAATATCCTTCCATCTTTATTTTCCAAAGGGCATAGTTGGTCCCATCAAACTTAGGACACTCAATAATGATCTTGCTCACCATCCCAAACCTTCTTTAAGCAGTTAATCTCTTCTCCAAGGAACCAAGCTTAGATACCAATTGTTGACAAATAAAATTGAGAATGGGGGGTGAATAAGTTGTAGCAGTTTCATCCTTTAAAACTTTCACCAGAGGTTAGATCAATTTCCATTCACAAATCCTTTACTCTATTAATGTGATTAATCATTAAGTGTAAATGTAGAAATTGAAAGAAGCAAAAACCATACACACAACAACACCAGAATTATGTGGAAAACCTAATAAAGGAAAAACCATGGTGAGGATTAGCTCACAATATAAAGAATATCAAAACCGAATAAAAAGGCTCATTGCTAGAAAAGGCTCACTACCAAAACAAGACTTACTATTCAGAATAGAACTCACTATCCAATAAGGGTTAACCACCTGAAGGGCTCACTACCACACATATACAAAGAAGATAGAAGAAATTTGTTCTAGAGAGAAAGACTATCTAAATGCAACAAAGATTTCCACCACAATTCACTCACACACTTGCAAACATGCTTGAATGATACAATATACCTTCAGCTCACTGCCTTCGAAAACTTGCCACTTTGAATTTCACACTGATCTTCTCAACCACACAATTTCTCAAATCTATATTTCTCTTTGCACTCATCTTTCACAAACATCTCAAATTGTATTTATACCATCTTCAACTTTGAAACTCATCCAAAGTCGACCATGCACCATTTGTATTTACTAATTCAAATTTAGGTCGGTGCCAAAACATTCTACGGTGGAATTAGAATGAGAGAAACCAAAACACACACTTAAGGAGGACCTAAATAAGTCCCAACATGACTCAACATTCCTCCATGAACTTCGTAAGTAGTGTTAAACACAAGGTTGGCCAATACCAATGTAAAATACATAAATCAATTAAATACACACAACCTTGACATGATCCAATCTTTTTGATCAACAAATTTCACTTGAACACAACCTCATCAGCTTATCCTGAGAACCACAAGTCATAAAACCTGAACAAGAAGAAATCTAGAACAACTATATTTCTCTTGTACCTTAGCCTTATACACAAAAAAGCTTAGTTCACAAATGGTGAACATATCACACTGTACAATGATCCAGAAACCCAAATTCTAGATATAGAGACTTCCAATAGCCATGATCAATACCTCAAATCCTTACTAGCATAGTAGTAAACATCAAAGCAAAAATTGGAGCAAAAATTGAATACTTGCAACCTACCTTTATTATAATTTTCTCAATATCCTCGACATATACAACCAATAACCAACAATGACACAACCATTTTAAGTTCAGTTGACATCAATGACAACACCTTCATACTTGCAACACTTAATACCTTTAGCAATATTCAAATTCAAACTTTTAACTAGATCAACAAATTATAAATAGATCAACAATGCTTAATCAAATCAACAACTAATAAACACACATGCACAAGATAACACCAGATTTATGTGGAAAACCCAATAAGGGAAAACCCATGGAGAGAAATCTCTCAATATAGGAAGCTCACTACTTAAAATTTGTTTTAAGGCTTGCTACCTATATACTTGTAGGCTAAAGTACACAACCTTAGGGAAAGATACAAAGGACTAGTAATACTGAGGTGCACAACCTCATGGAAAGATAGAAATTACAAGGACCTGTTGAAGAGACTCACTGTTTGATAGTAGGATACATGAAAATATGAAATTACAACATATGTCAACAATGCACTTTGTTGACCGAGGAATTAAATCACATTTCTCTTTTATTTTCCACAACTTACTACTTCATTCCATACTTGCACACCTCATCACTATCACACCACTTGCAAATACATGTTTTTTCATTTATATCCTCTCTAAGGTCTCAAAACATCAATTTGGTGGGCCAAAATAGAAGATAAACAATAACCTCAACAAGTCAGCAACAAATACATAATGTTTCCCTATCTAGAAGATAGAGAGGACCAAATAATAACTTATTATATCTTTCAATGAGATCCAAAACAACACATATGTTGGTGCACATCAACCCAAGTTGGCAACAAGGAAACATGTAAATGAAACATGTAACATAATACTAGTCGACCCAAAAACACATCTTCAACTAAAATTACTCATTGTGGTTCTCAACAAGATAGGTCAAGACCCAAATATATCTTAACACAACTTCAAATGTTGGCGTAGACCCCTAAGCACTTAGCACAAGCAAGAAAACAACCTTGTTAGCAAGACACCCATAAATTTCTTAGAAAACAAACTCAAAACAATATGCGGCACCAAAGAGATCAAACATTGATATGTGGACCATAAAGAGTTATTCTATGAACATCCAACAACACTTCCAAATACTTATTTCACACTTTCATGCTGCAAATAGCCACCACAAACCAAAGAAAAATAAAACACTTCATCCCATAAACACAAAATACGCAAACATGATATGAAGCATTAATAAACCAACTTTTGAAACACTTTATTACATGAAAACTGAACTGAGAAATTGCACAAAAATTGAGAGAATGTTCACCAAGCTATAGGAGTAGAAACTTCAATATGGAGAAATGTGGACCATTTTCTAGACCAGTCCAGATAACCAACAAAACTGTCAATACACTAAAAATATCAAAAACCTCCTCGACAACACTGGTGACCAAAAAGATGGGAGTGCAACATTCATAGAACACAAACACTAAATCCCAAACCGAAAGACCAAATCTTCAAAGGTGAAGGAATGCAAATCATTCTCCCAAATATTCTTCAAGACAACTCCCTATAGTAGAAAATTTTATCAACATGCGGAGACCATAACTTCCTTTTAGCAACACATACTTCCTTAGGAACAATAGGAGAGAGCATACAACATACTAGATACCATCAACAACATCTCTCCAACTTTAGCATTACTTCTAATCCTCATCTTAATGCTTCTAGTTCTCATCTTAATATATCATCATGATATCATCTCTTCTGACAACAACCATACTTAATACATCTCGTATTGGCTCATGGGTTGGAGCCCATGTTTTTGGTAAAATATTAATAGTTTCATGGGTTTTCTTGGCCTATACATTGAATAATTGAGATGGATATTGTATGATTATTTTTATGCAAGGTTGTGTTGTTAGGATTCCTCCAAATTCAATGTGTAGATCTCCTATGAAGCACTCAAAATCATAATTACATTGTAACCTATTTGGATAATTAAATTATCTTTGGGTATGATTTAGAAGCTACATTTTTCCCTTGTTGGGGTTTTCCCATAGTATATTTTATGATTCTTGTTTCTATTTCTCTATTCATTCTCTTTATTATGTCATTACT
>VDFB02000003.1:250344249-250416976 GCA_007258455.2 Sequoia sempervirens
TTGAAAGGGTTTTGGTGGAGAACTAGAGTATTCTTCTGAACAGTTTCAGGCCATTGCATGCATAAGATCCTGAAGAAGGTTATTTATTGTATACAATCTCCTAGGTTTACAATAAATGTTCTTTCAATTGTAGAGATCACAATCTTATTCAAGTCCCCCTTGATGATTACAAATGTCAACCCTGGACCAATGGACAGAGCTTTGGTAGATTTTCTCGTAAGGTTCTAATCAAGAATTTCAGGATCTTTTTGCAATGAATCAGTCTCATGGATATCATATTATGAGCTCCATTAACTGTAGTGTGGACACAGCTCCACTGTGGGCACATTGCACCCAGTTTCCCTATTCAGGCAATCCCATGAAAACTCTGAAATAAGAGTACAGGAAAATTTAGAATTGTATCCATAATTACTTTTTGGAGAGTCTGGGGAAGGAGCAGCTGGAACTTTGCAAATTTGATTCAAATAATTTAGGAATTATATTTTTCCCAAATTAGCTTCTTCACGTAGATTTGTATATGAATTTCTCTCACTAGATCCTGGGAATAAATTGAGCATAATTCCAAACAGTTAGAAGTTTCTTGTTTCAGAAGACAAATTTGCTGCATATACAACTATTTTTTTTCAACATTGTCTGAGAAAATTACCATATCATGCGTCCAAGTAACCATTTTCAATGTGGCATTCACTAATCATAAATGCAATTGGAAAATGAAAGTATATGTGGCAATAAAATATCTTGAGCAGTTGAAGCATACCTTTGGCTTCCCCCCTTTATTTGCAGCTACCTTTCCTCCAAAACAGTAAATGCTCATAATTCAATGGAGGAAGATTCATGTTTATTATTTCCATAATTTGTCACCTTTCATGATATCATCTGGGATTTAAAAAATGGGAGCTCTTACCCTCTCCAAAATTGTAAAAAGTTGCTTTTGGCTTTATGCATCATGTTTACTTATTGAACAGTGATGTCTTACAGTTTTCATGCAGTGTCCTAAGTACGAAGAGCTTTTAAGTCTATTGATGGCATTGTTGCAACATGAAGTATGAAAGCCCCTGATTGACATTTGATATTGTCTTTGATCATGTATTTAGTACTTCCAGATTTGGAAGCGAAGAGTGACAGTTTCTACATGCATGTATGCAGATGTGGTTCCAACTGGTTATTTCCTTTTATTGCATTGTGCACTTCTGGGCTACTAGTGCAACAGGGGTACACAAAAGTGAATATATATTTCAGTCCACCAAAGTCACATAATAGAAGCTTCCTGTAGAATAATAATCTACATCAAATATTCTTTATAATGTACGCATAACCTTTCAAAGAAGAAATAAAATCATGGAGCTGTTATAGTCTTATCACATAAAGCTACCTATACAAATAAAATTATGAAAAAAGGGATTAGGCTACAATCTTATGTTTTTTCGAATTATGCATTGTTTTCCCTGTTTTCCTTTGTAAGAGTCTTCTCAGGACTGTATGTTGTGGTAGGTGCATCCACTCCATCTTCCAACTAGCATTAAACTTATGCAATATATATGCTCTCACCTGTTTTGTAAAGTATTTTCTCAAATGTTGGGAATTATTCCTGCCAGGGCTTAAATTTGACGGTCCACTTTGCCCATCATGATTTTTTTTTTTATCCTTCATTATTGCCTTTTGCATGACAATTATTATTCTTTATTGCAAGTCAAATTTTATATAATAAGGCATTGGGGACATGAACATTTTCAGCATAAGGCACATGCCTCCTCTTCACCATAGAAGCATTGTCAGTAGCTAGGCGACCATCTCTTGGAGTAGGTCGAAAAAGACGACAATTTTTTTACCTATTGTCCATTCATCTCAAATTTAAAAAACCTCAAAAGTCTTATAAATTTGATTTATGATAGGTATTAGCATAAAACTTGTAACGTACCGACATTAAAATGGAACTAATGAATCATAATGCATTGGTGTGTTCTGCCTTATATGGGATACATCACCATTACAAATGTGAACAAAAAAATGATTTTTAAAACATTTTAAATTCTTCTTTGTTTGACATCTTTTCAAATTTCATACACTCTGCTCCATTCCCCTGTTGATACATCAAGCATTGTTAGAGACACTCTCATCAAAGCATCTGGTATATCTAATGTTAAGAGTTGTTCGTCGAATATCTTTTATTATGTTTTTCCTTGAAAATCCTATTTCACATGCCACTCTACTTGTTGGAATAGTAAGGATTGTTTGCCATAGCTTTGTCATGATTGGAAAATTTGTGAGTTTGTGACACAAAAAACGTTCCAAGCTTCTTTCATTGATAATCCCTCACAACTAAGACGAAGAGTATCGACAAATAAATGCAACTCTTGTTGACAAGCTTCAATGTTAAATAATTTTTCATTTTCTTCTCCCTCACATAAAGTATGTTGCATGTGTTGAAAAAGATTATTAAGCCAACGCTTTGAATTAACTTCTCTAGCATGGGCATTCTTTAGATAATGACAAACACTAAACAACTTTACAAAGTTGAAAAACACAAGATCAGGAAATCTTCCATTCAAACAATCTAGAAGTGCTTGAACATATTCTTTTACAAGTTGTTTACAACTCTTTAATGAACCATCAATGCAAGGTTTTAGTGATTGTTTTTGTGAATCAACATAATCACCACGTGCATGTGAAATTGCCACAAACCGCAATTTATGCCTATGAACAATGCCCTCTTTATCAATAATCTCTAAATAATCATATTTAGAAGCATCCAATAATTTAGATAAGTAACAGGTACCATCAACAAATGTATCACTTCTCATAAACCACCTGCTTAAATTATAGTAATATCAATAGATGCCCCTAATGATGTAACATCAACATACTCTTCTTGAAATTTTCTATTTAGCTTGTTCAACATAAGCATTATATTTGCAAGTATGTGTAAACAAAATTGAATTGAAAATATTCTTGCCTTATCATACTATGACTCTCTCTTTTCATTTTTCCATAAAGTCAATATAGGAGGCATCAATACAAGAAGCCTTTCAATAATTTGTCCTCTTGAAAGCCATCTAACTCCATGAATTTGAAGAGCTTGAAGAGTTTCAAGTTACATGACTTCCTGTAAAGAACTGAGTTCCTTGTTTCTTTTAGTAGAATTTTGTAGTCAAGAATACACTTTATTTGCTAATTTCTCAACAAATAACAATTCAAGATTTTTTTTGGAAGCATCTGATGCAACTAAAGCTTCACGATGAGCAATGCAATGAACACCTACAAGATTAGGAACATATTTTTTCATAAAAGAAACAAACCCATTTTCACTACCAACCATGGATGAAGCACCATCTGTGGAAACAACTATTAAACGTGTATTTGAAAGTCCCTTTCTTCCTTTAAAACATTGATTGCATCATAAATTATTTTTCCTTTTTCATCACAAACATTTATGAGCTTTAAAAATTGTGAAGTTGGTTGCTCCAACCCTTTTGAGTCTAAAAAAGTTGCATAGACCATAAGATGTTTCTCTTAATTGCGATTTGTACTTTCATCCAACATCAAAGAGAAAAAATGACTATCCAACATACTAGTAGTTTGTACCTCTTCAAGATTCTTAGATATAGCAAAAAGAAATTGATTTGCAGCCATCTAATTTGTGTATGAATTGTAATCCTTATTCTTTGGCATGTTTGGTAACTGTAATGTCATTTCAAGAGACCAAAGTGATTCATATTTTGAAAGGGGTAAATCCTTTTGAACCATCCAAAAAACTAATTTCATAGTTGTAATGACTTTTTCCTTATTAATATCATCAACATTTGCTATATGTTATGTAATAGGTTTTGCTTTCTTTTCATTCCCATAGGTCCATTTAGCTAGTGAAATCTTATGAATGTTTGAATTGACATGAGTAACTAATGAATCATATTGTACTTAAAACAAAAATAATGACACTAATGGCACGTTCGAGCGGGAATTGTGGTGTTTTGAACTCGCTTGCTTGCAATGGCGGTGGAATCCTGTCCCTGGCGGCGACTGCAGATGAAGGCCCGTCCTTGGAGTCTGTTATGAATGGCCCTATGGCTCGTGCAGATGGCTTGTAGACTGATGGCACGACTAATGGTGGTGGTGCTGGTCAGGGTAGTAGAGGCACTTCCTCATTGACTGTGACCGTTGCGAAAGTCCCCTGTGCAACGATATTTGACGGGGAAAGAGTTAAGGGCATTGGCTCAACGACGAAAGCTAAGGGGTTGAGTGTGGGTTTTAGACAGGGAAGGAGTTTGTTTGGTGGGTTTATCCCGGTCTCCAATGCCATCTCAATGAAGTTGAAGAACGAGATAGTAGAAGAAATAGATGACAATGCGGTTGTGCTTTCGGCTCGTGGGGTGATCTGTCGGTTTAGGGGTTTTTGGCCTAGCCTCCCTCAGCTGCATTCCTGGATCACCAATGAATGGGAGCCTTTGATTTTTGGTAAAGTTCATATTTTCCCCATGGTTAAGGGATTTTTTGTAGCTAAGTTTGACAATGCTCAGGACAAAAATATCATTTTATGTGATAATTTTTTTAGTTGGGAGGACAAATATTTGCTGACGATTAAGCCTTGGCATTCAGATTTCAACCTTGCTTCTGAAACTTTTAACAAGATCCCGATTTGGGTTCGTTTGCCTAATCTTCCCCTCCACCTTTGGAGTGACTCTCTTATGGAGGATGTTGGTGAAGCCTTTGGTGATTTTTTGTTGGTGGATGATGAATCTTTTGATATTTTTCATTCCACCTTTGCCTGCATACTGGTTGAAATTGATATTTCAAAAGGGCCACCTATTGAGGTTTTACTTAAATCTTCTAAGGGCTCTTGGGTCCAATCTTTGGATTATGAAGGGATTCCCTTATGGTGTAGAAGATGTTTTAAAACAGGTCAAGCTGCTGCACAATGTGGATTCGAGAAAAAAAAAAAGACGGCTACTTGGTGGAAAGACACTTTTGAATAGCATTATACGGTTGAGAAAAAATTTGAACAACATAAGAGTTTTTCTGAGGTGGTTTCTTCTGATTCATAGGGTCTTGGGACATCCCCTCCGGATGTTCCAAATGGTGGCACTGCTAAGATTACCCCTAATGAGCAAGTGACTAGGTCTCAGGCTGCCATTTTTGGTGATAGCGCCATGACTTCCATATCTGGTGGCTTTTTAGATAAGTCTTTGTCTGCACGAAGGAATAATGATGAAATCTCTAAGACTTTGGTTGCAGGCATTCACCTTCTGGAAAATAGTGAGTTGGCCTGGCATGATAAGGTAGCGCAAGTGGAAGAAGGCTAATCACTGTTAAGGGCAAGAAAGCTAAGTTTTCTAGGCCTTCTTTTGACATGACTCTCCGTTCCCACAAGAGTAGCTCTAAATGTAAATCTTGAAGGGTCTTGTATGGGAGTTAGTTTTTGGCTACTTGTAAGCTATCCTTTTTGTAGCTTTGTTCTTGTTTGTAAAGGGTTTCAAGTCCCTTCAAAACCTATTTTTACCTGTATCAAAAACTAATGAATTGTGTTGTAAATTAGTGCAACCATTACTTGCTCCCCATGGTCCAACTGCATTATGTGTTTCACAATATATGCATTTCATAATTTTTTTTTCCGTCATATATTGTACATTTCAAACACTCAAACTTTACTTTCCATTTCTCACAAAATTCTCGTTTTATTTCAAGTTTTTTTTTTTCTTTGTATTGTTTTCTCTTGTTTGATATTCATCAACATACTCTTCAGTGTACCCCAAAGTATCTAAGTCTTCATTTAGAACAAAATTATGATCTTCATTGGGTGCTACAACTTCGGATGTACTTGACCATGGAAAAAAATGCTTGATAGAAGGTTGACTTTTTTTCTTCTTCTAAGACATTTTCAAATTATAATCCCTACATATTCTAAAAATAAGAAAGATTTAGATATTTTGTTTAAATTCATCTAAATTTATAAATAATGAGCCATAATTTTTTTTTTTATATAAACTAAGAACATATAGAGAATGATGTATTTAGTGGAAGCCAGATCAAAAAAAAAAAAAAAAAAAAAAAAAAAAAGAAAAAAGCAAGGGGAAATTTTATAGAATATTATTAAATGCGATCCAAAATGTTTGATAAAAAAAATATACAATGTTTAATTTTACTGTGGTAAACTATTACAAATTTTTAATATAAGATTTGCAAATTATTATTTTTTTAAAGAACAAAAGAAATAAAATGAAAATCGTCTTACTCTTCTCTCTATTTCTTTTTGTTGTTAAGGTAGTTTAACCGGGTGGCATAAAATCCTTTTATATTTTTGTAACTTTCTTATTACAGGAGCTGTGGCAAAATTTTTCCATTTTCACTTTTTGTTTCATGTACCTTTGAGTCCTAAGATTGCAAACCTAAAACTAGATTAATAAAAGAAAAACAAAAAAATGGTTTGAATGAGAAGATTGTTGTTTTTATAAAAAAAATCTATTAAAGAAACTCAAAAAGTATTTAGAATAAAAGAAACTCAAAAATATTTAGAATCTTTAAAAAAATCTAAAAATCTAAATTTTTGAGATTTGTTTTTTCAACAATAGAAGTTTGCATTTAAAAAAGAAGAAGTTTCTATTCTTTTATTAAAGCATAGAAGAAGTTTCTATTAAAATTTTTATTAAAGTATAGAAGAAGTTTTTATTAAAAAATTTAAAAATAAAATAAAATATATATATATATATATATAATTTCTAAAATAAATTGATGTATTAACATACAGTTAAATATTTATTTTTACTATATAGTTAAAATCTTCAAACACAATATACGATCATCAAATTTAAATCCTGATTCCTACCCATCTCTACCCTCTAGGCCCAACATAGGAAAATATTTTATGGAGTAACTGGCTGAAATCACTGGTAGTTAGATTACTTAGAGAGTTATTTACTTGAAGTGCTAAATTTGTGGTAATTCATTCATCGACGTTTCAGTCGATATAGCCCTGATTTGTGCTGTCTTGTTTCAGTCGGTTAATCCCTAATCTATGGTATGATTAGAGGGGTCTGCTTTTGTATACTTATGTTTTATATACAACAATTCATTTGAATAAAATCTATTTTTTTTTCATTTATTACTTTGATCTTCTCGTCTTTGTTCGCATTCTGTCATTGGTATGCATGTTAAATTTTAAGTATGTTGAATGAAAACGAGGGCTAGTCCATGGATTGAAAAATTAGACAACAAATCATTTGAATAATTTTTGTTTTTTCATCTATTACCTTGATTTTCTTGTCTTTGTTTGCATTCTCTGTCAGTGCTATGCATGCTACGTTTTAAGTATGTTTAATGAAAACAACACGAGGGCTAGGCCATGGATTGGAAAATTCTGCAACTTAAATAGAGGTTTACTCAACTGGTCAGTTTTTATGATTAAAAAATTGTATAGTCAAATAGGTGAAAAAATTAGGATGGTGGAGAAGTTTGATGGAGAAAATTTCCACCTGAAGGTGAACATGAAGATGTTGCTCTTGGGATTATGTTTGTGAAAGATCGTTTGTTGACAAGACATAGCTGATTACAACGAACATAACAAACTAAATATATTTCAAGTGAAATGTGCTCCGCACTATCTTGGTAAATACCAAAATGTGTATTGTTTCTTCCTCAAAATTATTCATTACATACAACACCCATTGCAATAACTATGCAATTGCTAGTTACAAGTGAAGTAGTATTAAGATGAGTTTGTGAGGTTGCCATAAGATAAGCCCCAATCTAATATTGTGGAATTGCATCATCACCCCATATTACGTGGCATGCCATATAAATTCATTGAGTTGATATATAATGGCAAGGCGGCATTTTGGATAATGGGATTTATTTTACAAGCAAATTCTTATCCAGCTAAAACAATCAGCATATGGTATCAATTTTACAAAATTGACTTAGATTATTTGAAACTCTAAAAGCTATAATGATAAGACAAAGGTGAATTCAGTAACTGCTCTACTGAACTTAAGCCTGTAAGTTGTCCCTGTAACATGCTAAAGTTTAATTAAACAATCAAAGGACATTGGGAAATGCACGAATCACTCTCACCATAGGTTCTACTGTACTGTTCACTAACCTTATTCTTTATATCCAGTCTTAGGACTCTATTGCCTTCCTAGAGAATGGTTGGAAACAACTATTTAAGGACATTGATAAGTTTACCTTCTTTGTAGTTTGAAAAAATAAGCAATCGAATTGATATGTTTTCTTTGTAGTGGTCTGAAAAAATGTTTGAAGTGTATGGTTATGCTGGCTTCCTTTTAGTTTTATCTGGAAAGTTGGTTTCATTTTAGTCCTTAAGTTGGTTTGAAAGATTATTTTCTTTTTGGGTTTCTGATAAACCTGGTTTCTGTTTTGATTGAAATTTGAGTGTTCATTTTTGACAATTTTGATAAGTATTTTGTTCTAGATTCAAAGAATAATTACTTATGTTATTTTCTTTCTAAATTCAAAATAGGCTCAAAGAATAATTACATTAGTTTCTTTAGAGACTCGCAATAATTATATCTTTGGTGGTTTTGTTAGTTTGTCATAAATTGGTTTCTTTTATATTACTTATGTTATTTTCCTTCTAGATTCAAAGAATAATTACATTAAGTTTCCTTAGAGGCTCAGAATAATTACATCTTAGGTGGTTTCATTAGTTTGTCATAAGTTAGTTCCTTTTATATTACTTATTAGTTCCTTTTATATTACTTATGTTATTTTTCTTTCTAGATTCAAAGAATAATTACATTAGTTTCCTTAGAGACTTTGGAATAATTACATCTTAGGTGGTTTCATTAGTTTGTCATATGTTAGTTCCTTTTATATTACAAGTCTATTTTCATTTTGGATTTTTGACAAGTTGGGATTGCAAGCTAACTGGGCTTAATCTTAGGGAAAACTCTGTGTAGTACTAGGATGGGTGACCTCCCCGAAAGGCCCAGTGCTTCACCTCTGTGAGCATCAACTAGATGCAATGAGTGCTAAGTGGACCATTCATTATCATGAGAGATGGGTTCTTGTGAACCACTACTTATGAAACATGGGTCAATGAGTTCGACTCATAAAACCACACGGTTGAATCTGATAACAATATCACAAGTTGGGTTTTCTTTGATTGCAAGACTAGTTTAGTTTTAGTTTTGTTACAAATGAATTTGTTTTGTTTTTGTTTTGCAGTAAATTAATTTTATTTTTAGATTGAAAGATCGGTTACATTTCAGTTTTCAGTTTGTTTTGTGATTTTATAGTCTCACATATTTAGTAGACTTACGGTGGTTTGTTTTAAGATAATAGTGTAACATAAAAACTCACGACTTATAACCGTCAATGTATCACATTCTTTCCCGGATTTGTGTCTATGCCACCAATATTTTCTGTGCAATAGATATCTCTTCATAGAAGATGTACCCAACTGCCAATGAGTTTTTATCCGTCACAGTGTAGTGTTTTCTTAGAAATATGGTCTTTGTTAGAAGATACAGGTCCGGATATGTTCCAGTTTCCGGAAAGGAGACATTATCAATGGAAAGTGGAAGGTGGCTGAAGAAAAGTTGGGTACGAAGAATCAAACCCACTCAAGACGTTCAAATGAGTACATTCCCGCACCGTAAAGGGTTCAAATTATATTTTTAGACTTCTATTTCGAAAGAATATGTTGTCAGCTTTAACCTTGCTTGAGTTAGGCAGCAGGTGCCTAAATTGAATGTGGGTGGATCCAGGAGTCTATCCAAGAGATTGGGGTTCGAGCCTTAACCCACATTTGGGCGATTGCTTGTTAAGTTCCCTATTTAAATGGTGTGCGAGTTTCTAGTTAACCATATACTAGGCAGTAGGCAGCATACATATTATAGAAAGCATAATTGATTAAATAATGAAATATTTTTTAAAAAAGTTGTAAGTGTAAGCTTTTAAAGCCTCATGCTACCAACTAACTTGTAGGTAACATACACAATGGAGAAGTGTGCCGTCATCTATATAAGTTATGATGCATTAAAAACAAATATACAATAAAAGTGACATTATAAGGGATAAGGTCAGGTTTGGGTCAATATGCAACACAAACATTGACACTATAAAGGAAATATCTTGGGCAAATTTAGTAGCATATATAATCTTCAATCCTCACACTAAATAGAAAGATGCCAATGCATTATGTTGGGTCACCAAAATGATTAACTTAAGTAAAAATCATCTCCAACATCAAAATAACTTTTCAAAGAAACAATAAAAATACTAGGACCCTTGTATATAAAGGTAAGGATGTGATAGATTACAACACATGATTATGACAAGTGTTATTATCACATAATTTGAGATGCAAAAGTAAATAATTTCATTAAACTTAACTAATCAGGTGTGATTAGAATCCAAAAGGGAATTTGGATAGAAAATAATTTTGTTCACACCAACACCACCCAAGTTGCCCTTAGGAAGGACACAAAAATATTACAAAGATTCAAAGATGGGTCTTGAAAATGAGGCTTGATGAGGAAAACAACTTGTAGGAAAAAAACTTCACCTTAATAGAAAGAAAATATGTACAATTGAAGGATGGAGGACTAACATTGAAACCCTAAGGAAAATGTTTTTCACAATAAGAATTGATCACAAGTGAAGATGATGAGGCAATGTCGAGGCATAGTGAAGATGTTTGGAACTTGCTCCTCTCTTATAAACAAAGAAAAAACGAAAAACTTGTAAGAAAAAACACCTCCCTAAAAGAGAAAATATGAAAATAAAACATGCACAAGTGAAGGAAGGACTTATAATGATCCCTAAAGGATAAATTCCTTTCTCTTAAGCAACAATCACAAGTTAAGGTAAATAGGTGAGTCGCAGGCTTAGTGAAGATATTCACAACTTTTTTCTTAGTAGGAAAATCCTCCATGTTGAGAACACCATTCTAAATGAATTGTTGAATGAAGTGCATTTCTATCTTAATGTGCTTACTCTATTGATGCTCCATTTGACAACATGAAATGTGTATGGGAATTTGATTATCACATGAAAGAGTAGTGGAGTGATTAGGAGGAATGCCAAAGAAAATCAAGAGCATGTACTCATACTAAAAGATAAAATTCCCTTTAGAAAGCTAAAGAACTTGAAGAACAAGAAATGCTAAAGGCTAGGATTGATTATATCAAACTACTCTATCAATGCTCTTTGAGCACCTTGGATCATGCAAGTGGTATAACCTATGAGAAACAAGTCATATACATGCAAAATAAGTATCCAAAGATTCTCTTTGTGCCTCTAAGTGTAAATTGTCAAATCAAGTAATCCACATACAAAACAAGTATTGAAAGATCCTTTTATGTCTCTAAGTGAAAATTGCCAGATTAGATTAACAACGCAATAAACAAAGTAATAAAGAAGCTATCTATATTCTCATTCCAAGCTCGAGGGGATTGTTTGAGACTTTATGATGAATGATAGTTTATAGACAAGTAAAGAATCTCGCATAAAACCTAGAGGTTGCTCCATATGGATCTCCTTGAATGAAAGTTATCATGCAAAAAGACACTCTTCACATCTATGTGATAAATAGACCATCCTTGAGATGTAGCAAGAGAAAATACAAGTCAAATATAATCCATATTGGCAATAGGAGCAAAGGTCTTGGAATAATCAATGCCTTGTCCTTTACACCCACTTATACCAAACCAACTTTCTTCCCTTGGATAGAGGTACATGATCCCACACATGATTCTTCATCAAAGAATACTCCTTGTCCATAACATTGTTCAAATTTGGAATACCTACAACATTTGAACACTACTGAGGATCATCTAAAAGTGCATGACTCAAAATATTGACATCAATTGTCTATGAATGACTAGTGAGAATTTGTAGGATCACTAACCAAAGGTCCAAACTCCTTAAGAGTAGTGTGGGCCCAAGAGGCAAAGAATGTGTGCTGGGTGGTGGTGGATTAGGACCATTCTCATCACCATCCTCAAGAAGTGAAGAGTCCTCAAAATGGAGGAGTAGGTAGTAGGGAGAAGTAGGAGACAATGCATCTATCTCTATGAATTGTACATCAAACTAGACATCTTTCCAAAAAAATACATCTTGAGTTACATGATCAAGTGACTTGTAAGCCTTCACATCCTCACCATAGCCAATAAATATCAAAGTTTAACTCTTCTCCATATCCTTATGCCAAACATTTGGAATGAATTCCCAAACTTCACTATGAAATACTTCGAAACAAGATACACTAGGCTTGACATGAGACCAAGCCTCCTTAGGAGTGATATTTTGCATTGCCTTGTGGGGCATACAATTCTAAATGTAATTAACTTAATTTATTTATTTAGCTCAAAAAGTAGCTGCCATGTTCATGGATTGAATCATGCAGTTGGTCATCTCCCAAAAGTTCTATTATTTCTCTTAGCCACACCATTTCGTTTAGTGTAGGGAACCACACGCATGATGATAAATACCACATTCTTTGTATATATATTGAAATGCTTGTTTATATGCTCTCCCATTATCTATGCATGTTGAATAGAAAGACCATACTATTTGTCCATAAATGCTTTAAAGGTCTTGAAAGTAAAAAATCCTCACTCTTGTACTTAAGAAAGTGCACCCATGTGCTCATAATAAGTCATCAACAAAGGCGAGAACATAAAAAGGAGTTGGGAATGATATAAGATCACCATGAACCAACTTGAGGGTTGCCTTGGCATGAGAGGCCTTACCCTCAGGGAATTAATCTTGATGATGCTTGCCAATCACACAACCTTGAAAAAATCTCTCAATGCATGAAATATTGGGAAGACCAATCACCATACTCTATGTGCTCAATTGCTAAAGATTCTTGTAATTCATATGACCATACCATCGTACCGAATCCTACTCAAAGAATCAACATGTGCAATAAGGGGATATCCTGAAGAAGACTCAAAACCAATAATTTGTACAAAGGATCCATGATCAACACTCATTGAAGAACAACAATCTTAGGCTCTTTTAGCTCTCAAATGGCTACACCACATCATGTGAATTCATCTATCTTTCCCTAACCATAATGAAAAATTTAATAAATAGAAATAAGGTTATTAGAAATCTATGGAGCCAAGAGAACATCATTGATGTGCTCATTTTCCAATTGTATTGTTCTTGATCCCAAAATAAAAATCTGTAAAGAAAATTGCATCGTAACATGAGAAATACTTTTTTCAAAAAGTGAATATAGAAGATCATGTGAATGTGTCATATGGTGAGAAGCACCTAAATCAAGTATCTAATTATGAAAATATGAACCTTGCAAAGCTAGTGTATAAATGGCTTGCTCTTTACCTATGGAAGAGGATTGAAGAGAATTTTATGTTGCTGCACGACTTTCTCTAAAGCCTCTATCCTTTTCTAACATCTAAATTCACCACGTCCAAACTTGCCACAAAGTACAAGGATTGTTTGTCTTTTTATCTTGGAGGAGGACTCACTTGATTTAGAAGAATGGGAGGGATGTGTAGAGTTTTGAGTGCTCTTCTACTTTGGTTTGGAAGGAAACTCACCACCTAAAGGAGATTTTGTCTTAGGATTATTCCTATTCCCACCTTTCTCCTTGGTTTATTGAGCCATCAATGTTTGGCTCTTAGAACTAGGAAGTGCATTCAACTGGATAAGCTTGTCTTGTTCCTTAGTAAGACAATTAAAAAAAAAACTCAAAAAGTGGGCATCTTAGAATCAATTACTAAGGCATCCACGGTGGAGTAGAAGGTAGATGAGAACACTTGAAATGAGTACTTCGGCTTAGACAAAATCAAGAAAATACACTATTTATTTGCTTTATTTCTTTCACAACTTCTAATCTATGAAAAAATCAAATTGAACTTAGAAAGGAAGTCCTCAACAAAGGGAAAATCATCAAGAGAGAGTGAAGTCAAGTCTGCCTCTAATTTTAAAACATGAAACTCATTAATGGTGTTAAAAAATCATCAAATTTGTCCTATACTTTCTTTGATGTAGTGCACTTTGTAATATGAAAGAATAAATTATCTGATAGATGCAATCCAATTATCCCATGGCTTCATACAACTTGTTTTTATAAGAATTTCTTAAAAAAAATCTTAGTGAATAATGAAGGCTTTTCAACCAACATCGACCATAATCCTTTAGATTGTAGTAGTTGTTTCTATTTTAGTTTTCATGTATGGTAATTGTGTGAATTGAAGAGCTCAACAATTCTATATTTTATTGTGATATCAATTAGACATTGCGAGATGAAAAAATATCATGTGCATTTAAATTATGCCTTACATATCACCAAAATGTATTAATAATATGATTGCAAACCCCCAACAAAACAATGGCCATTTAAGTGCAATTTTGATAATATAATTTAAGATTAAATCAACCATTTCTAACAAATGGTATTTTTTATGCTTTTTAGAAAAAATATTGCAAACTAAAAACTAGAGGTTACAAATACATTCTTTTTGATTTTTGATAAATACTATTATTTTTGGCTAAAATTGATTCTATGAGCAAAAGTTGTGTAGCCAAAAATTGTAATAAATGGCTTTAAATAAACATTATTATCACTTGAACAAAATCTAGAAAAACCACTTGAATCACTATGAAGTGCTTGCAAAGAGTTTTGTCACCTATAAGAAGGCTAAAATATGATATCATGTGTGGACCTCTAAAAGACTCCTTTAGCCAAACAATCACCAAGAGTATTGTCTAGGTGGTGCCACCTAGTGGGTTGAGAGGTCAATGGTGAAAAAACATCGGTGTAGGTGGTGGAGCTCAATGGAATAGTCCATTGAGTATTAGATTGGGTGGTGAAATTGGTGGGAAAAGCATAGATAACTAGCCTCATGGTTGGGTGTGACTAGAGTTAAATTCCCCACAAGACTAGGTGAGCACTAGCATTGGTTCTCAATGTGATCACTTTTTGGCCTATAGCCAAATGAACTATCCAAACATTGATGATGCGTGATGTAGAAGTGGGGCCCACACCTGCATAGTGCCTGCAAAAATAACATGAATACAAATGAAAAATAATTAAAAACCTTATAAACTCTAAAAAAATAGAAATCATACTACATGACATAAGATGATTTAGAGTGTGCAGGGTACAAAATATGTAATTGAAGATTCTATTGACACCATATTTGTGTAGTAACTACACATGTATCGCATGAGCATCATGACTTAAAATGGTGAAACCTTATAAAACCTCTACTAGTCACTATCACCAATCCTTACCGAGTTTATTGTCAATCAATATAAGTTTTGGGCCTTCTAGACTCAATTGCGAGGTCAAATTTAAGCTAGTGTAGCACCCCTCCATTTTGGCTCTTTTGGTCGTACAATGTTTTTCTTTGTTATGTTTGTTTCTGTTTATACTTTGACTTTGGTACTTGGTTACTATTTGATCACAAACTGTAAAGCGATGCAAATGTTATATTTTGATGTGACAGTATTTTACTCTGATGTTATCATTATGGCATGCTTTGGATTAGCTTAGCAGATATTAAATTAATGATGCTTTATGCTTTTGATCATATTATGTATGTTAGAATCATCAGTTAGTAATTCTGTATTGGTGAAGGGGATGGGATTGTACCACTCGTTTGCGAGCACCCTGCGATTTTGAGATTTCCTCTTCATGGCATATTTTATTATATTATATATATGCATGTTCGATATACTCCTTGTTCGCAGGTTGATAGGGACATGACATCGACTCCACCGATTTCCACGAGTTTGAGCATGTCCATTATTATGATTGATTGAGAGATAGTAGCTAGGTTTTCCGTGCCAAGTCATCGCCCTAGTCATAGTGTGTCGTCGGGTTTTAGTCGGGTTAAGTTGCTTCTTTGTTGTGCATCTCTTCTTGATTTCATTTAATTACAAGTTGGAAAAGGTAAATAAATGGCTCTATGTATTTAAGTTGTTTATTAAATTTATCTGGTTATAATGTTATAAATGTTATTTAATTTATTAATTACTTTAATTTAATTAATAAAATGATATAATATTGGATTAGATTTATTTTATTGATTAATTAAATTAATTGTGTTGAAATAAATCAAGTTATTCATTTTGGAAATTATAATTGTTAAATTCTTTTTGAAATGAAAAATTTAAAAGTGTTAAAGTTTTTTGAAAAGAAAATTTTTAAAGTTAAATTCTTTTTGGAAATGAAATTTTTTAAAAGCATTTGAATTCATTTTGAAATAGAAATTTTTTAAAAAAGAAATAAAGTCATGTTGAAAAGAATTTTTTTTTAAAAAAAATTTCAAAAAGGCAAAATATCTCCAAAATGCATAGTGGGAGTAATAACTATGGTGGATGGGATATTTTAGGTAAGTTGACTAAATTTGGGGAAGATTTTCATTTTTGAAAAAAAATTGTTGTTAAAAGGAAAATGAAGGTATTCTTGTTTGGGTTATGCATTGTTGGATTTGGGTAAAGATTTTGGAAAAGCTTTGGAAGAATTGGAAATTGCAGCTCAACTTCAGTCTTCTTCTTCAAGTTTCCAACAGGTTCTTTCTTGTTTGTGTTTATTGTTTTGAAATTTAGGATCTTCACTATTGAAAGCTTGTTTGGAAAACAAATTTGAAAACCTTGTAAAAATCTTGAAAGAATTTAGATTTCTTGAAGAAAAACAATCCTTTTCAACAAAAATTTCTGGCAAAACAAATTTTAAACAATAGAAAATGGAAGAGGAACAAAAGAAATAAGAAAACCTTGTGTTTGGATTTGAGAATTTTTCATTATGATTTAGAAATTAAATTTTGCTGTGTAATTATTCTATAGAAAATTTGCTCTAATTTGGTTGTGAAATGGAATATATATATTTTGCATATAAAACTTATATGCTGTTGGGTTGGAAGTTTTTCTTTTAATTTTTTTTTTATATAAAAATTCTCTGTTAAAATTTGTTCTAGGAATTTGCCCTTAATAGGGGAGTCTTTTTTTAAATTTTTATAAAAAAAATTTATAATATTAAAAGTGGGTTGGGGCCAGGAGGCTGCCCCACAACCGCTTCAACCGCCCCCCAACCATGGGAGGCGCTGGCCATGAAGGCAACAACCCCCATGTTAGGGAGAGTTATGTAGCAGCTCCCAGCAGGGGCTACGTCCCCTGCTCAATGTGCCGCAAACAAACATCATCGTTGGTTTTTTTTATATTATAAATTTATACAATATATATATTATTTAATTATAATATATATATATATAATATATGTTATATAAATATATATGTATATATATATATTTTAAATTTAAAATATAAGTATATATATATTATATATATATTTATGTGTATATTTTCTTGGGGTAATTAATTAGCAAATTGGAGTTTGATTTAAATAATTGAGAATTTAAATTGTTTTTTTTAAATATATATATATATATGTTTAACATATTTATATTTAAACATATTGATCTTGAGTTGGCTACTTTAGAATAATTGATTGAAATAAAATTGATTTTATAATCAAATGTTTTTATTTAAATTTTTTTTTTGATTATCGAGAAAAAAACATGGAATTAAATTATTAGTTTAAGTTCCTTAATGTTGCTAATGTAATCTTATTTACTTTTGAGTATTTTCAATAATGTTAATTATTTTTATGGTTATGTACATCAAGTCATTGCTGTGCTTGGATTTAGGAGATCCTAAAATAGGGTATTAAATTTCCAAATTGTCTTTTCATTATGTGATTTCTCTCATTCTTGTTATTTGGGCTAAATGGGCTAATCGAGTTAGTAAGTCTTCCAGATGGGGTTTTAATATTTTGGGATTGCCATATTATGTTAGTCAACCTCGATATTGCCTTGGGTAGTGCATATAGTTGTATCCTGTTGTTTTACCTAGTTTTCACGAATGGGGATGGTTTGTGCCTCCTTTGGATTAGGAGTGGTTTATGTGGTCTGTGCCTCCTTTGGAAGGAGTGAATTATGTGTTTTGTTGCCTCCAAGTGTTTGGAGTGGGTTTCGTTATATGTTGCCTCCTTGGATTGGAGTGGTTGTCTTATTTAGTTTACCCATTGAATTATGGTTTTGTACCGTGTGTGTTGTCCATAGGGGAGTGGCTCTTTGTGGGGGTCTGAAACACAGAGAGGCACCAGGGTAACTCACTTAGGGTTTAAGTAAGTGATAACTTAAAAAGAATTAATGAAAAACTTTCAGACTAATTAAGATAATGAATGCCTCTCTCATGAATCATGCGCTTATCAAGGCTTGAGATGAGACAAGAAGCTCAGTTTGTATGGGGGTCCAGTGGCTGGTAGAGGCAAGCCAGGATAACCCTAAATGGGTGGTCTGGTAGCCTAGGAAGGTTGAGTTAGGGTAACTCATAGAAAATGAGGTGTGACACTCTCTCTATGACAACCAGAAGTTAGTTTGTTGTACTACGTAGATGATCATTGTTCTCTAGAAGCATTGTAACCATTGTGTTAAGTGTTGTTGTGTTTGTATTTGATTCAGTTCAGTTATGTATTAGCCTGCACGTCTAGAGGTAGATGGTCTTGTATAGGAATTCCTTGTTACTATCTCCTAGCACGGGGGTGATCCTTTAGGTATCACTTGGTTGGCTGGAACGTGCACCTTAATTCGTTGGGTCATCTTCTTGTTCGTGTGGATGAGATTTTCAGTTGGAGAGCTCGTGGGATCTAGTTTCATTTCATGCTTTATTCTTTTCAGATGATATTGTGATTTATTACCCCTCATTTGTTATCAAGGTGGAATATGTAATATGTAATCATGCTTATTGGATTTACCTCATTCAGGGAATGAGAGTTGTAATCTTATTGTAAATTTATTGTTATCTAAAATCAAGTGGTATCTCTTATGCTTTGATGTAATTTATCATGTATGGAATGTATGCGTTCTTAAATTATTAAGTAATTGAATGTTATGTTTTCAATTCATGTTTCTTGTTTGGGTTTTAAAGTAATCTCAATATTGTAACCTTAGGGGTTGTTGCAATGGGTAGTGAACTTGCATGTTAATTGTACGAAAAGAAAAAAATAGTGCATTTGTGTAGTTAATTGCAACTTCCTCTAGGGTTGCGTGGTGGGGCATTACAACTAGAGTGCATAAGGATAATATCCTTAGAAAAAATCCCCCAAAATTGAGAAGAGGCTTGCAAATATGGTGCTTTAATACTATGTTGAAGTCATCAAAAGGACTTACAAGAATAATAATAATTTGCAACACCAAAATAACCTTGTACAATCTAGATAAGTAATGAAAATGATATATGGCTAATATTGGGACAATACTATAGAATGCAATGGAATAAAATGTACATAGAGAGACCTTGTATATATAGGAAAAGGTGAGACATAAGACAACATGGGATTATGAAATATGTCATGATCACATGACTTGCAACATAAGAAGTAAATGCATTAAATAAATTTAACTAACTAGGTATGAATAAGATCTAAAAGTGAAATGGGGCGGTGGGCCTAGCTCGATTGGATAAAGCATCCTGTTGTAGGAAAGAGGTCTCGAGGTCTAGTCACCCCACTGTCCCCATGGTATTGGAGGGCGTGTCATGCCAGCGCCACCAGTCACATGAATTTTTTTTTACCAGACACACTGCAGTTTATAGGGGGATGGATACCCGACTGATTCCTGCAGTCTAAAAATAAATAAATCTAAAAGTGAAATCGGTTAAGGAATAATTGTTCACATGAACAATTCATGCACTTGATACCATAGACCTACAAAAAGGTTCAAGATGTTTATCCACAATAAAAAATGACTAAAATCACAAAATCTATCCTTCATCTTATAGTAGTGCAACCAATCTCACTACTATTGAGGCTTATTTTTGTTTGACCACTTTCTATTACAACCTGAAGAGTTAGTCTACTTTATTTAAGTTTCATATTATGGGGTGAAATAATTAAAAAACTATTTTATGGATTTCTATTGATATTGTTGAGGTGAACAACCAAGATCTTCAATCTGCAACACCAAATAACCTCCACATGCAAAAGAGAAACACCAATGGAAGATGCTATTCCACCAAACAAGAATTATAATATGATACAAGATTCACAAAATGTGAAAAAATGTTGTGCTGGCAAGATGCAAGAGGAGCTTTTCTTATAAAGGCAAGGTGTGAGATAGGATTATACAAGATTATGACATATGTCTTAATCATATAACATGTGACAACTTATCATAACTACCTAGGATGAGCTAAGATTTAGAAATGACAACTAAGAATTCTAGAAGGAATCTTAGGACAAATTTAACATGTGAATAAGTCCCCTAAGTTCCCTGCTAGGAATTAACTAGGTACAAGACTTTATTCACACCAATACCCCCTCTTAAGTGTAACTTAAGGAGGAACAAACTAAGGCAAGATGCAAAATATGGGTCTCAGAAACAAGGCTTGATGAGGTACCCATGTACAAAATAATCTCTCACAAATAGAGAAGAAGAAAAACCAAGTGGGAGAAAACTCCTCTCCAAAAGAGAGAAAACCTGCAAAGAAAATAAAAGAAGGATTCAAGAAAACCCTCCAAGGACAACTTCTTTCACCCCAAGCATCGATTTCAACTAAAGATAATGAGGTGATACCAAAGGTTTAGTGAATATGTCTGCAACTTGCTATTCTCTAGGCAAGTACTCCAAGTTGAGAGCACCATCTTGGATGAGCTTCTTTATGAAGTGCATGTGGATATCAATATGCTTAGTACGCTGATTCTCCACTGGGTTGTGTGAGATATGAATGGAAATTTGACTATCAAACCAAAGAGTATTGGGATGATCGAAAGGAAAACCAAACTCAATCATCAACTAATGAAGCCACAAGACCTCCCGACTAGCCAAGATCGAACCTCGATACTCAACCTTTGTCAATATGCAATAACAATCTACTTCTTGCATGACCATTCAATCAAACTAGAACCAAGGAAAAAGACAAATCCACAAGTAGACTTGTAATCATTGACATCGCCAACCCAATTTGAGTCAATGAAGCCCACAATTTGAGAAGCTCCTACTATGTAATGAATGCTAAAATGAGTAGTGCCTTGAATGTGCCTCAAGATGTGTTTGGATGCATTCCCATGACTCTCATGAGGGTCCTAAGAGAAATAAGAGACAAGGAAAACCGTAAAGTAAATATCAGGATGACTATGTGTCAAGTACAAAAGAATGCCAACCAACTATCGATACAAGGTAGGATCCACTAGAGGAGTAGTGCAACTGGTACATAGAACAACACTTGATTGGAAAGGTGTTGGGGAAAGCTTGCAATCAACCATTCCAAATATTTGAAGCAAATCTAGAGCATACTTTTTCTAAAAAATGAAAATCCCCTCAAAAGTTTGATGAACTTGAAGACCAAGGTCGATCATATCAAAGTCCTCCATCAATGCTCGTTGAGTATTCCAAATCATGGAAGTGGAACTCCATGTGAGAATCAAATCATCCACATAGAGCACAAGAATCAGGAGAACCTCTCCATATCTCTAGTATAAATTGTCGGATCAAAATGATGCGTGTACTTGGAAATAAGCAAAAAAATCCATCTTCTCATACCAAGCTTGAGGGGCTTGTTTGAGACCATACAAAGAACAACAAAGCTTGCAAATAAGTGAAGAGTCTTGCATAAAACTAGGTGGCTAATCCATATAGATCTCCTCATGAAGATACCCATGCAAGAAAGCACTCTTCATGTCTATATGATACACTGACCATCCCTTAGAGGCAACTATAGAAAGGATAAGACAAATAAAATCCATCTTGGAAATAGGAGAAAGGGTCTTTGAATAGTCAACTCCCTCAACCTATAAAAGCACCTTTGCAACAAGATGAGCCTTGTGCTTGTCAATAGAACCATCAACTGCATATTTGGTATGATACACCCACTTGCAATTGACCAACTTCCTTCCCTTACGAAGAGGTACAAGATCCCAATTATAATTTCTCATCAATGAGGAATATTCCTCAGCTATAGAATTATCCCACTCAGGAATACCAAAGGCATTTGAAAACCTCTAAGGATCATTAAAAAAAACATGACTCAAAATACTAATTCTCAAAGTCTGAGAATGAGTTTAGCAAGTGTTTGTGGGATCACCAACAAGAGGACTAGCCTCCTCAAGAGTAGTACAAGACCATTATGGCCTAGTGGGTGGATCTGGAGGAGGTAGATCAAGATCATCATCAAAATCTTTCTTAAGAAGTAAAACATCCTCAAATAAAGAAAATAAAGAAAATTGAGTAGGTAGTGATGAAGAAGAAGTTGTCGGAGGATCCATATGTGTGAAGGACCTAGTAAATTGAACATCACGATTGTGTCAAGATCAAACAATATGTATGCTGTCACATCCTCACAATAGCCAAGAAAAATGAGCCGTTGACTCTACTCCATTTCTTTACATTGACCATCCATAATGAATACCCAAGGATCACTATCAAATACTCTAAATAAGGATACATTAGGTTTGTTATGGGACCAAACCTCCTTAGTAGTTATATTTCACACTGCCTTGTGAGGCATACAGTTCTAAATATAGTTGGCACAATTGACAACTTCAGCCCAAAAAGTAGGAGCCATTGACCAACTGAATCATACAATTGGCCATCTCCCATAAATTCTTGTTCTCTTAGCCACACCATTTTATTGAGGAGTGTAAGGAACATTGTGTTGATGAAAAATACCATGCTTACTAAAAAGTCTTGAAGTGCCTGATTGGCATACTCTCCCCATTACCTATGAGTATCCATCAAAGAGAAAAAACCTGACTACTTCTCCACAAATGATTTGAAGGTCTTGAAGATGGTGAGAACCTCACTCTTGTGCTTCAAAAAATAGACCCATGTGCATCATGAGAAATCATCAATAAAGGTGAGCACATACTTAGCCTCTAAAAAAGTTGGAAATGACACAAGATCACTATGAACTAACTCAAGGGGTGTGGTTGCACATGTGGCTTGGTCGTTAGAAAAAGGATCCTAATGTTGTTTGCCAAGAACACAACCTCAAAAAATACCATATGTGTAAGAGATCTTAGGAAGACCAACCACTAAGTTATGTGTGTGCATCTACTAAAGATATCTATAGTTCAAGTGCCCAAACCTTTAATGCCAAAGTTTGCTCATTAAATCAGCATGTGTAATAAAGGAAGAACTCGATGAAGACTCAAATCCATCAAACTGAAATAAATGGTTCTCATGATCAACTATTGCTTTAGCAAAAAGCTTCTAAGGGTCCTATAACTGTCAAATAGTTACATGATGTGGAGTAATCTCAATGGAATTTCCATCTGGACAAAATGAAGAATTTGATATATGGAGAGTAGATTCTCTGAAATATCAAAAACACAAACATCCTTAATGTAACAATCTAGCATCTAAAAAAATCCCATTCCCAAAATTGGAATCTATGAAGAGTTCCCAATTGCAATATAAGAAGTATGACTATAAGCAATGGAATCAAGAAGATCACATGAATTGGTTATATGATGTGAAGCACCCGAATCAAGAATCCAACTATTAGAAGATGAATGCAAGGAAGGTACTAAATTTTTTTGCCCTTTTCTCATGGAGGAATACTTAGGCACTGAAATATTATGTTTCCTCATAGCTTCATCCAAGGCCTCTAGTCTCTTGAAACAATCAAACTCATCATGCCCAGTTTTTCCATAAAAAGAATAAGGTTATCCTTTATTTTTCTTAGATTTCAAAGAAGAATTTCTAGAGTTGGAAGGAGGTGGAGTGGACTTCTAAGCATTCTTCTGCTTTGGTTTGCAGGGAGACTACCAAAAGATGATTATGTCTTAGGCTTCTTATTATTCTTTCCTTTACCTTTGGAAGATTGAGCTATTAGATCTTTGTTCTTAGAACTAGAAAGTGTATCCATCTAAATCAACTTGGTTTGCTTCCTCGTAATATGCTCACAAAAATACTCAAAGGTAGGAATTTATAATCTTTCCCCATGACATCCATAGTAGAATAGAAAGTAGAAGAAAACACTTGATAAGGACCTCTTAACTTAGAAATAATCAAGAAGATACACGCTTCTTCAAATTTATCATGCCCACATCATTTTAGTTGTGAAAAAAATCATTTTGAATTGTGCAAGGAAATATTGAATACTAGGAAATACATCTAGAGAGAGTGATGTTGGATTTTCTTCAAGTTGCAAGATTCTAAATTGATTGACTTGACCATACAATTCTGCAAGTTTTTCCCAAACATCTCTAGGTGTTTTACACTCTGCAATATGAAACAAAAAATTATTAGATACATTAAGCCTATGAGCCCCTTTGCTTCATCTAACCATGATATTAGAAAAAGGGATCTAGGGCCTAAATCACACTTCTTCCAATATGACAATGGGGAAAGAGGATTAGAAATGACCTCAATACCCACTTGGCTACAAATCTCAATGGAAGAGCTAGAATGGTGGATCAGGGTTTTAATCCCTTTGCTAGGTGGTATATTATGATTAATTTATTATTAATTGAATGAATTTGATGATGCAATGATCATTGGTTATTTATGAAAATGTAGCAAACTATTGAGATTTATAGAAAACACAAAATAAACAAACAAAAATAAAGTTTAGAACAATGAAGGACAGACACAAAAGAACTTGATGTATAAATTTGGGCTTGAAACAACTAGAAAGGGGCACTAGGCACCTAGACTAGGTAACAACTACTCAAGATCTGATTTCACTCTCCTTTTTCTCTTGGTCTGTGTGCTCTTTTCTTCTGGACTCATTGTCAAAACTTTGTTCGTCATTGATAAAATCCACTTTCCTTGATTTGATGACTTGTAGGGCTTGAATGCATGCATGAGCGATTAGGTCTTTAATCTTCCTCCAATTCACTTCAAATTTGTAACCTACACACATGAAAGAGGGGGATGGGTTGTGGCGTATAGGGGCTTCCCTAAGTCAAACCCTGTTTTGGTATTTCTACCTCCACAATGGCTATGATGATATAAAAAGAGAGCTTACCCTCGGTCGAGCAAAGGCTAAATGATCAATAAGTGGTAAATTGACAATTGTTGTAACTCACCACTTAGATATGTATTCCTTAATGGACGAAAGTCATCTACTCATCACCTTCAAGGAGAAATTGATGCTTTAATTGAATTCTTGCAAGTGTTAGTACTCATGAAATAAATGAACATAAAACATGAAAAAAATCACATGAAAACATGATGCATGGCTAACATGATGCTTGACTAAAATAAATGCTATTGTAATTCTAATAATTCTGCTCTTGACCACTCAATTATGATCTCAATTGATTTCTTAAACATGCTAGGACTCATTAGGTGTTCTTATGATTAAAATGGTAAAAATGATTTGCATTTATATATAATTCTTCTACATTTCTCAAAAATCAAATACTGATAGCCGAAAAGTGATTTTAGATTTTTATATATTAAAATTTCGACATCAACACATTTAAATTTTAGCTAAAATGGGCTGGACAAGGGTGTTGGGCACCCTAGTCTAGACCCATCCTTTTTTGGGGCCTTAAACATTGGTATTAAATATTAACTGTTTATTTTCAATCCCATATTTTAATTTTCTGAAGATATTTATAAAACAGGAAAATTCAATGCATAATTGGGTCCAAGCACATAGGGGGAGCTAAACCTAATGTGAAATTTTCAAAGGTGTCAATCTTCGATGCTACGTTTAGCCCCCACTTTAGTGATAGTATGAACATATGCTTAGAATTAAACTAAAGTACAAATAAGCCAAGAATGGTTCAATTATCCAAACATTGAAGAGATAAAATGACATCGAATCTAGGGGATGCGCTATCCCCAAAATTTAAGATCCTATAAGAAGATAATGTAAGGACAAAGGAACATACACATGAAGCAAAATGCATCATGAAAAACATGAAGAATACATGATGAAGACACAAAATATAACATACAAAATGAAACATAAATACTACATGATACAAACATGATGCAAACATAAAACATAATGCAAACACAATGCAAACATGATGCAATCATAATGCAAACACAATACAAACACAATACAAAGGGGATATAACAATTAACAACTAGTAAGTTCTGCTAAAATCTTTCTAGGATCCATACCCGAGGAATTCATGAGTCATAGGCTAACAAAGTTTGATATTTTCTAGGTGACACATGAACCAAAGCATCATAGGCTAGCGAAATATGATATTCACGAGATGAGCTATGACAAGAAACAACACATGATAGTGAAGTTTGATTTTCACTAGGTGAGTTTTTGCAAAAGTAACAAATGAGAGACACACAAGGGCTAGTGAAGTCCAATATTCACTAGGTGTGTTCTCATGTTAACCATACCAACAATTATAGTCCAAATAATTCTAATAAGGCACTACAAAAATGATTAATATGCCAAAAATGCATCACCAAGATTAACATATGTGAACAAAGTGAAGCACATAATGGAATGCATGCCCCCATCTTAAAGTAATTGCTAACACCAACTATGAGCAATTGCCTTTAAGGTAGAGTAAGAAGTATATGAAACATAAAAAGGGACTCATGAGATCTTATTGAAAAACCCAATGCCAATGATATGTTCCCAAAAATGTTAACTCACGGAAGGGGGTTGCCCCCAAGAGAAAGCCATATAATAAGAATCCACAGATCTGGGGTCAATATAGACCATAAATAATATACAATATGATTATGCTCGAAATTGACATCATTCCTCAGATACTCATGGAACTAAAAACACAAGAGAGGAATGACACATTAAGATAAAAAATAATATTTTGCGTCAAAATATAAGAGACCTAAATGTATCAACTCCTTTCATTGTTCCCTAAAGAAACACAATACAACAATGTTCACAACATAAAGATGAATGGAGATACAAATAGATGAATGTCACGACAGATTTGTTTTATTTGTATCCTTGTGCCAAAAAGAACAAAGGTCATCCAAATAAAGTAACAAACATAAATACATGCCAAGCAACACATCATGGGAGATTACATAACATATATGAAAACACATAAAACAAACACAAAGGTACTGCACATGCGAGTCAATCTAAATCAAATCATCTGCATCCCAATCTTGCTCATAAAAATAGAAGGCATACAATATGATAAAGAGACTACAACAAGTACTGTATGAGGAGTAACATTGGGTTCAACGCATGGTGAATCACTCTCATTAGTAGGGTCATTATGATTGCCCCCATTTCGATTCATCAATTTAGAAAATATAAGGGCTAATTTGTTATGATCTTCTTTTTGTTCTTTTGTTTGATATTCTTCTTTACTATCTGAATGTATCACAATTGGTTGCATATTAGTGCTATTATAATAAGTGTGAGCACCATCATTCATGTGAGCCTATTTCATTATTTTCTTAGGTTGGGAGAGGTAAGGTTCAGTATCATGGTTTAAGAAGGGTGGAGGGGTGGAGTCAAGTGATGATGAGGATGAATGGGCAAGAGGAAATTCATCAGAGTTGGATTGGATGGTCATTAGGTAAGGTTTCACACTTTTTTCGTAAGTTGACAAGCTATAGCATGATGTCTTCGTTTATGCCCTTTTTTACTTCTATTTCTTCTCACACGAGTTTTAGCTTGTGAAGGGGTAACAGAGGCGTTCCCCAACATCAATCTCTTTTCTTCCTTTGGAGGAGGAATTTAAGGGACCACCGTAGGTTGGGAGACCATCATATTCTTAGCTTTCATCTAAAGACTTGTTTTTTTAATAAGGAACAAAGTTAATTACACAATTATCTCTTGAATTTTTAGAGGATGGTGGAGGTGGAACCACAACATATATGCCAGGTTGTCAAGGGAGGATACTCAATTTGGACTTAGGTTCATCCACTACCTATGGATTAGGAGGAACAACCATCAAAGTCACTGTAGACTGGGGAATCTTGGGTAGGATATTACTAAAGGGATAACTCAACTATAAGCTTAGTTTTAAATTTTGATATGACATGAATAAAAAGTCCTCATGAGGCTCAATAGGTTCAATTGGTTGAGTCCAAAATTAATCTAGCAAAAAATTTCCACGAGAGGGCAAAGGATTAAACCCACTATGATAAACAATGTGTATTTATTTTTCAAATGGGAATTTTATGCATTTGTGCATAACTGATGGGACCACATTCATAGAGTGTAGCTATGGATAATATAACTTCACATGAAATTGGTCCAACACTAAGACTATGGTAAATGAAACATCCAATTATTTTAATTTTTTTATTGAGAGAGTTATGAAACCTATCGTAGGGTGAAAAAAACCATCATTAGTTCTTAATTGTGCTTTCGATTGTTCGTAATTATCTTTATAAAGCTCATGCACAAATAAGAATTCTTTGGTGATCACATTCTTTGCACACATGAGATCAATGAGTATCCCCCTTGTGGGTTTATCATTGATTCAACTAGTGATACAAAGAGGACCATCAGGTTTATTTATGGATGCATCAATATGTGTAAAAAAAATGGTTCGACCCTTACGAGGTTGAAATTCTATCATGTTTATAAAGTTGGATAAATAATTATTATCTTCTTCATTATCACTACATTGCATAAAGTTTGTTGAATGAATTGGCAATGGGTTTGTAAATATTTGAAAATTTTAATAAGGTGGAAAAATAATTTATTTCCTTTGTCATTAATGCCAACCAATTGGATTTGATTAGAGTTGATGAGGTCTTTCATTTGGTGCTTAAGATGCATACATCTTTCTGTATCATGTCCAAGAGTACGATGATATTGACAAAATACTTTCACGTTAAAATTTGACGGTAAAGGTTTAGTTGCATCAACAAGCCTAATTAGAGGGAGTTGAATCATGTTATTATTTAACAATTGTAATACTATCACATGGAGAGAATTAGACAATTGTGAAAATTTCCTATCTCTTGGCCTAAATTGATATAGAGGTTTATTTGCAACGACTTGTGTTTCAATGTTATTAACAGTTTGAGGAGTGTTTATCTTAATGAAGTTTATCTTTTTCTTTTTAAATGATTGGTAATTATTTTGAGGCATGACTTTGGATTGAATAGTAGGAGACAACGAAGGTGTACCCTCATATTGACTAACCAATATTTGATTATCATAAAGGGCCATACACAAGTGTGTAAAATATGGATATTTCATCAATAATATTTTATCTCGAATACTAGGTTGTAAGTTTGCTATAAACACCCTTTGAATGTCACTGTTTGGAAGACTATAGGATATTTGTGAGTAAAGCAATTGGTATTGTCCTATAAAGTCTATTATCTTTTCCTTAGGTCCTTGTTTACAATGAACTAAATCTATTAATATCACTTGAGGACCAATGTTCACTTGAAAATGTTGAAGGAATGCACTAACAAGTTGCGTGAATGAGGTAATAGAGTTGTTTGGTAATGAACAAGACCAATCCAAGGCCATGTATTTCAGTGATCTCAATTTTTTTTTTGCTAGGAGTACATCTTTGAAAATGAAGTCACTACACAATACAATAAAAACTGACACATGGTTGTTGGGATCTCCTTTACCATTGTATTTTTCAAATTGGGATATATCAATGTTTTGTGGTATAGGTGTTTTTAAAATAACAAAACGAAAATGGGCTACATGTGAGGTACGTTGGAGGTTTACCATTGTTTTGATTTTGATTTAAGTTTGAAATTTGTTTCTCTAATGATGTCATGTTTTGCAAAAGTCAATTTATCACTATATCGTTGGGTGACATGTTTTGAAAGTTTGATAGAAGGTATTATTGTTGGAGAGGAAAAATATTTTCCTACTAGGTTTTGAGCATTGGTAAATGCTTGGGTACAACTAGCTAGAATATTAGCATCTACTATGCGTGCTAGGATACACACACTTCTATTCCTTGGGAATTTTTTATTGTCTTCCTAAGGTTGTCCATAATAGGTAGTCTCTCCAACTAAAGGCTTAGTACTTAGCTAGTCTTGAAAACCTTTTAAATCCTTATCCAATTGTTTTAGTTTCTCTTTAGGGAAATGGGAAATAATAGCCTCCAAGTCCACATGAATATTAGGTTGTGACAAAGTCATTGGTAATGTAGGACTAGGGAGATAATCTAAGATGGATTGGGTTGAGGTAATACCTTGTGTGAAAAATTTATAAGACTCAGGCTCAACATTGGTTGTGATTGCAGTGTGGGAAGCCAATAGTTTGAAACTACATCTCATAGGGGTATTAGCAATAGGACACGAATTCATGAAGGTCATCAAATTATTATGAGTTTCAAAACAATTTAGTATACATACAAGGAATGTCAAACAAAACATAGTCACATAAACAACAATAATTTTGCAATCACATAACCCATAAAAACACAAGACACAAAGACAATATTGCAATCCAATTTTTAGCAAAAAATGACTAAATAGGGGCACTAGGCACCCTAGAATAGTAGGTTAATTTTACCAATTTTAAAATTTGGTTGTGTTCTACAGTATATGATGGTCCTAATCTGTAACTGTTCAGGTTCGATGACAAGCAAACTTTCATAAGTGCACATAATTTTATTTTTTTGCAATATGGAAAACATAAATTTGTATGCAATTTTTAGATGTTTCAAATAATAATGTAGTCCAAATCTAATTTCAAATTGCAAAGTGCACTAATTAATTGAGCCTAATTTAACAATTTTGGAAAATTAAAATTTTCTATCTTTTAAAATGATAATAACAACAATGCAACTTTTTACTTTTTCAAATAAAAAACACGCATTTGCATAAATGAGAACTTTAAAAACTTTAAAAACTTTTAGATTTTTTTTTAGATTTTAACATGACCTAGTGCAAATTTTTCAATGCAATTATGAGCTAGATCTACCTTGCAACAATTGAAAGTAACCTCCTTTTTTTAATCTTTTAAATGAAATATGCTATAGATGCAATTTTTGAAAACTATGCATGCATAAATGATGAATTTACACAATCTAAGATTATACTCATATTTTAAAGTGATATGGCTTAAATTTCATAAGATTTTAAAGTGCACAAACAATCGGGTTCACCAAAATTTGATGTTGGAAAAAGGGATCTAGGGCCTAAATCAAACTTCTTCCAATATGACAATGGGGAAAGAGGATTAAAAGTGATCTCACTACCCACTTGGCTACAAAACTCAATGGAAGAGCCAAAATGGTGCATCAAGGTTTTAATCTCTTTTTTAGGTAGTATGTTGTGATTAATTGATTATTAATTGACTACATTTGATGATGTAATGATGTTCATAGGTTATTTATGAAAATTTAGCAATTTTTTGAGATTTCTAGAAAACACTGAACAAACAAATAGAAATAGAGTTCAAAACACTAGAGGGTAGACACAAAAGAACTTGGCATATAAATTTGGGCCTAAAACAAATGGAAAAAGGCGTTGGGAGCCCTATATTGGGTAACAACTACTCAAAATATGATTTCACTCTCATGTTGCTCCTAGTATTTATGCTCTTCTCTTTTAGACTCATTGTCATAACTTTTTTTGTCCCTGATAAAATCCACCTTTCTTAATTTGATGACATCTAGGGATTGAATGCATGAATAAACAATTAGGTCTTTAATCTTCCTTCAATTCACTTTAGATTTGTAACCTACACACATGAAAGAGGGGGAAGGGTTGTGGCGTATAGGGGATTGCCTAAGTCAAAACTTTTTTTGGTATTTCTACCTCCACAACGGCTATGGTAATATACAAAGAGAACTTACCCTCAATTGGGTAGATTCTACATGATCAATAAGTGATAAATTGACAATTGTTGCAACTCACCACTCAGATCTACATTCATTAATGAAATAAAGACATAAACTCATAACCTTCAAGGATAAATTGATGCTTGAATTGAATTCCTACAAGTGTTAGTACTCACAAAACAAATGAACACAAAGCATGAAAAAAATCACATGAAAAATGATGCATTGCTAACATGATTCTTGAATGAAATAAATGCTGCTGTGATTTTTCTCTTGAATGCTCAATTATGATATCAATTGCTTTCTCAAATATGCTAGGATTCATTAGGCGTGTTTATGATTAAAATGGTGAAATTGATTTGTATTTATATTCAATTCTTCTAATTTCCCAAAAATCAAATACCGATAGCTACAAATGATTTTGAATTTTTAAATATTAAAATGCTGACATCAAAATATTTAAATTTTAGCCAAAATGGGCTGGAAAAGGGTGTTGGGCGCCCTAGTCTAGACTGTTGAACATATCAAGGAATACTAAGAGGAGGGGTGAATAAATGAATTTCAAATTTCAATCCCAATCAATAACTGCTGATGATAAGTTATAAAAAAATAAGCATTCATCTACTTAATCAAAACAAGAAAGAAGGCAAGCATCCACACAAGAACATAGCTGACACCAGATTTACATGGAAAACTCCATAGGGAAAAACCACAGTGAGAAATGTTGCTAGGAGCTACTATCCTAATCTAGCCTCACAAGTAAATAACAATTACAACTTTGATTTAGGGTTACAACCCAAGGAAACTACAACTCCTTGTTTATACAACTTTATTTTAGGGCTACAACCCAAGGAAGCTACTACTCCCTGATTGAAAATAAATTAAATATGAATGACTTTATGGGTTCAACCCATTGATAGTAATCAATTTTGCACACTAGATTTGAGGCGGATCTTATCACACTCTGCTCATGTACTTACACATATTCACACAAATCCATACATCTCTTCTCATATTTTATCTTCTATATATATCATTTGAACACTTGCAAATGCAAATTAAGTCAGCCATAAACAAGAAATTATGAAACTTGTAGCAAGTTGGCCTACATATCCATTGGCAGTATAAAAAATGATAAAAAATTAGTTACATTTCTCCCAAATGAGTTGGCATGACCCAAAAAACATCTTAAAAAATGATACTCCTTGATAACTCTGATAAGGTGCTACAAAAATGATCAAAATGCTATGCCAACACTTCACTAAGTCCAAAAAATGTGAAGGTTCAAGTGAAACACATAATGGAATGTATGCCTCCACCTTAAAGTAATTGCTAAACACCATGCTGTGAGCAAATGCTTTAAGGTAGAAAAATGATAAATTCCATGTGTTAAGGTCATGAGAGCTTATATGGAAAGCCCTAAGCCAAATGATATGTTCCCAAATGAAGCTAACTCATGATAAGGGGTTACCCCCAATACAAAAGATGAGCACAAAAGGGATCCACGGATCTGAAGTCAATATTCATCTTTTCTACAATAATGGAAATGAGCTCGAAATTGATATCATTCCGCAAATACTCATGAAACAACAAACACAATGGAAGAATGACACATAGATAGAGAGAACAAACAAGGTTTTGGGTCAAATTGGAAGAGACCTAAATGTCTCAATACCTTGCATCATCCCCAAAAGGAAAACAAAAGACAACAAAACAAAGCTTATGAAATAAAGAAGAATGGAGATACAAATAGAAGAATGTCACAATAAATTCATTTCCTTGTATCTTTGCACCAATAGAGCAACAAGGGTCCTCCAAAGAAAACTCACAAAAATAAAGACACACCAAGAAACACATGGGAGATCACATCATGTACAAGAAAACACATAAAGTGAACACATTAGTGAACAAAAGGGGGTACTCCACATGTGAGCTGATCTAAAGCAAATCATCCATATCCCAATCTTTCTCATCATATATGGAAGGTGGATAACTAGCCAAAGGGACTACAACAAGTGCCATACTAGGAGAATCACTAGGTTCAACACATGGTGAATCACTCTCATTAGGAGGATCATCAAGGTTTCCCCCATCTAAATCCATAGACTTTGAGAACAACAATGATAGTTCGTTATGCACTTGTTCATCAATTTTAGCATCTTCATCCTCATCATCTAGATTTATCACAATAGGAGGTTTAATGAAAATGTTTGTTGTATGTTCTTGTTTTAGTTTTAGTTAAATGGTTGGGCCATGTCAGGTTAAATTTAATGTTTTGGTGAAAGTTGTAATTCATCTTGATTTGTTTGCATATGTGTTTAATCATCAGGTAATGTTTTATTGTTTTCACCCAACTGATGAGCAATAGCATAATTTCTACACATACTCTCTTTAGAATTTCTATTTCTTCTTGTTCGGTTTTTGATTTGTGAAGAGGTAAGAGCGGGTTTCTCAACCATTGGTCTCTTTTCTTACCCTAGGGGAGGAAATGGAGGGACCATCGAGGGTTGGGGAGCCACTTTCTCCTTAGGTCTATAAATTTGTTTCTCTTTTGGTGGCACAAAGTAATATTTTGATTGTCTCTTGGTCTTTTATATGATATAGGTGGAGTAGCTACAACATAAATACCTTGTTTATTTGGGACAATTTTTGCTTCGGACTTGGGTTCCTCCACAATTTATGGGGTAGGAGGAACAACCATAGCTCTATAATTTTCAAGAATATTGCTAAGGGATAACTTTGTTATGTGATTTTCCTTGAATTTTTGATATGACCTGAAAAAGAAGTCATCACAAGGCTTAATTGGTTCCAAAGGTTGAGGTAAAAAGTAATCCAATGAAAAGTTTCCACGGGAAGACAAAGAATTAAACCCACTATGATGCACTGTGTATATTTGATTTTCAAATGGGAACTTTATGCAATTGTGGATAACCGATGGGACGAAATTCATGGAGCATAGCCATGATTATCCTAGATTCACACAAAATTGGTTTGACGTTGGGATGATATAGAATGATACATATAGTTTCTTTGGCCCAACTTTAAGTGGAAGAGTGATCAAACCTATCATAGGGCGAGCAAAACCATCATGAGTTTTTAACCATGCTTTCAATTGTTCATAAGGATCTTGATAAAGATCATGCACATACAAGAATTCCTTAGTGATCAAATTCTCTAAGCACATGGGATCAATGAGTATCCATTGTGTAGGTTTTTCATCGATACATTCGACAATATAGAGAGGATCATCTGGCACATGTATAGATGCATCAATATGCATGAAAGCAAAGTCGGGTAACAAAGTGGTTCGAACATAACAAGGTTGAATATCTATTGTATTAATCATATTATTTAGACCATCCTCATCATAATTATTATCATCATGTTCTTATCATTCTTATCATCACAAGCTTGTACAAAGTTGAATGTATGATTTGGCATGGGATTTGTGAAAATTTGAAAATTTTGATTTGGTGGGGCAATATAATTTTTTCCTTTATCATTAACATCAGCCAACTAGATGTGATTAGAATTGATGAGGTATTGCACTTTATGTTTAAGATGCATACATTGTTTTGTATCATGCCTATGTGTGTGATGATATTAACAAAAGGATCATTTTTGGTTGAAATTTGGAGATAAAGGATTTGTTGTGTCCATAAGTCTAATTGGAGGTAACTGGATTAAGTTCTTGCTTAAAAAGTTGTAAAATAATCAAATGAAGAGAGTCAAGAAATTGGGTAAATTGTCTATCTCTCAACCTAAATTAATAGGAAGTTGAACTTATGATTGCGACTTGTGGCTCAATGTGGTTGGATTTTTGAGGTGTGCTTATCTTAATAAATTTCTTGTTTTGATTCTTGAATGGTTGATAGTTGTTTTGAGGTATGGATTCATATAACTCATTAGGAGTTGATGAAGATGTTTCTTCATATCGACTAACCAAATTTTGATAATCGTGAAGAGTAGTACACAAGTGTGTAAAGGATGGATTCTTCATAAAAAATATCTTATCCCTAATGTAAGGTTGTAAATTCCCTATGAACACTATTTGAACATCAACATTAGGAAGAGTGCAATTGATTTGTGAGTAGAGTAACTGATATTGTCCTATGAAGTATGTTACCTTTTCATTTTTTCCTTTTTTGCACCGCACTAAATAGTTAATGTGATTTGAGGATATTTGCTTGGAAGTGTTGTAGGAACACATCAACAAGTTCATTGAATGAATGAATTGAGTTACTCAATTTAAATGAGAAAAACCATTATAAGGCCATGTCTTTCAATGACCTAGGAAAGAGTTTGGCTAGGAGCTTATCTTCAAAGATGAAGTCACTACACAATGTTGTATAAGCTGATATGTGACTATTGGGATTTCCTTTGCCATTATACTTCTCAAATTAGGGAATCTCTATGTTTTGTGGCATGGTTGTTTTCAATATTTCAAGTGACAATGGCTCCTTTTGACATATTGTAGTGTTTTTCCATTTAGAGTTTGATTCAATGTGGAGATTTGTTGTTGTAGTGATGTCACATTTTGCAAAAGTTGGTTTATGACTTAATCATTGTTGGAAATGTTTTAAAAATGTGGTGAATATGAAGGGATTGTGTAAGTGATTGGTGGAATACTATGTTGCAAGTTTAGGAGAGGTGATGGATATTGAGATGTCACATGTGATGTCATGAAACTATAAGGATTTACATTGAAAATCCCTAAACTTTGAGTTATGCCATTGGTTTGTTGTATAGTTGAAGCTATAGTTGGCAATGTGAATATAGGAATATAGGCTATAGTTGTGGGGAGGGATATTTAGCTTCATCCTTGGATTTGATTATATCCCAATGCTTGAGCATAATGAGTCATTGTAGGGATGTTAGTGTCAACTATATGGGATAGACTACACAAAACCTCTAATCCTTGAGCATCATTGATCAATTTGATTAAGTTTTCCACTATAGGCATTGCTTGTCCCACTAAGGCTTCAATGCTTAAATAGTCTTGCAATCCCTCTAAATATTTGTTCTAATTATTTTAGTTTGTCTTCACGAACATGGGCAACAACAATATCAACATAAATAAAGGTGCTTATTTGTGAAGTTGCCATTGGTATCATTGTAGGATTAGGGATTGAGTCCAAGATGGGATGAGTATTGACAATACCTTGTGTGAAAGAGTTGAAGGAATCAGGATCCACAATGGATGTAACAACAACGCGGGATGCCATAAGTCTGCAACTACGTCTCACTAGAGTATTTGCAATAGGACACTAGGTTGTGAAGCTCATATGAGTTTCAAAACACTAGGTGTGCCCAATATGAGCACTAAATTGCAAAATAGTCACAACAAAGCACTCAAAAGAAAAAATTAGAAAGCGAAAGAAAACAAAGAACATAGAGATAGAGGTTTGAGACAAATCAAAGCCAAAAATAGTTGGACCAAGCCACTTAGGGCGATTATGTCCTGCATTGGTTTTTATAGATTTTAAATTTTGAATCTTTGTTATATTGTTTAAGGTTCTTAGGTCCATGTGTGTACATGAATGACAGTGAGTATTTTTCTATAATTTTCCCAATTTTATGCTTATGTAATTCCAAATGCAAGTGTGCAACGATTCATAAAATGTTAAAACAATAAATGATAACTGTAAATGCAATCTCTAGAGCTAAGATGCAATAATTGACTAACTCTAATATGCCAAAATCCAAAAATCATGATGTTGGTGCCTTTTGAAACAAAATAATGTAATTTTTCACCTTTTTAACTATATGCAAGATGCCTAAATGAATGCGATGAACACTTTCAAATTTGATTTCAGATTTAAATGACCTAATGTAGATTTGTAAATGAAATTGGAATGCAAATCTAACCCATGATGATTGAAATTAACCCTATTGCAACCTATAATGCAATATTATATGCAAATTTTTATGTCATTTTATGATGCAAAAATGAATTCCTAAATGAACAATGCAAAACAATGCAATGATAAACCTAGATCTAGTATGATTTTCCTCAAATTTTAGAAGGTTTACAATGCTAACACGTCAGGTTCACCATAATGAAATGAAGAAAAAGTGAAACCCTAGGGATTTACCCTAGGATTTCAATGGGGTTAGCTTTTCCTAACATTTTATTTAGAGGATTGAGGTAGCAAAAATAAACATGAACATAAACAAAAATCACATACAAAATGATAACATAAACATGAACGAACTCACATAAAACTTGACATGATACTTTGATGTTGAATTGTTGCAATAAATATGCTCTTGACTTTATAATGATTGCTTGATGAAAATTCTTGATCATAAATTTCTAGTTCTTGCTAGATTGTTTTCAAATGATGCAATGACTAGGTATTTATATGAAATTATTCTAATTTCTTGAAATGTAAATCCTGATAGCCGATTTTGACATTTAAAATTCAAATAATAAAATGCCAAATTTGACATATTGAATTTTGGAGGTAAAATAGGGGGACCAACTTGCCTAGGGTGACTAGGTCCTAGCCCTATTTTGAGGGATCTAAGGTGTCATGGAAATAGTATTAAATGAATGCATTGATTTTCAACATGGGTTTTCTTGATAATTGTCCAAATGGGCTATGGAATCCATAATTTAGGAAATTAGGTGTACAATTATGTCCAATTACTTAAGGGCGAGCAAAAAATAGTGTGAAATTGTCATGGGTGAAAATTTACGATGCTACAAACATATTATAGGTCATATTGTAGTAGTTCTCACCCAAATACAACCACTCTACCCAAGTGTTATGCTACCTTGAAAGATAGTTTCACATATACCCCTCTACCCATTTGTTAACGATTTTTTTCTACACATCTATTTAGGGATGGTAACTAGTGCTTGGAGTTATTTTAGTACCTATTAACCTAAAGAGTTCATGCTATCTAACATACTTAGAAATCCACTACATCTTGATCACTCACTATATTTTTGGGTAAACCATGTAATCTAAACACCTCCCTAAAGAATAATTCTATAACTTGTGGAGCCTTATACTTAGAGGATATGGAAAAAAAGAGAGCATACTTAGTTTTTTGACTACCACAGATATGTAGTCTTTTCCCTGCACTCATAGAAACCTATAATAAAGTCCATAGATACACTCTCCCATTTATTCTATGTAATTGACAAAGGATTTAATAATCCTATTGGAAATGTATGCTCATACTTGTTCTGTTGGAAAGTCAAGCACTCTCTAATATGATGCACTTTATTCCTCTCCAAGTGAATCTCTTTTTGATTTGTATATATATTTTAAAATAGCCCAAATTTCTTGCTGGAGGAATGTTATGGATGGCTCTCAATATTTCATCTTTCATTTTTGATTCTCAAACAACGTAAATTCCATCTTTGTACAAAATACGATCATATATACCAGCTTGTACCTATCATCTTGAACCTTTCCTTTTTGATCTCACAAGAAAAGTATTTTTGGAGTATTCCACCAAAAGGTTAGCCTTCCAATTCATTGAATTTTTTGACATAACACACAAAGTAGGTTTCTTGGACAAGGCATCAACAACTACATTCTTCTTCCTCTTGACATACTCTATATCAAAGTCACATGCCAATAATTTTCTCACCCACTTTTTTGTCTTTCATTTAAATATTTTTTATTCAAGAATTATTTGAGGCTACTATGATCAATTCTTCCTACAAACTTTCCTACTACCAAATATTATCAAAATTTAGCCAAGGCATGCATAATGGCTAACATTTCTTTATCATAAAATTATTATTTTTCTTTGTATGTCTAAGTTTCTTGTATTCAAATGTAATATGATGCTTTTTTTTCATAAGGATAGATCCAATGCCCTCTCATGAAGCATTCCATTCCATTATGAAAAGGATGAGAAAAATATGGTAGTGCTAAAACTGGACAAGTGCTCAAGACCTCTTGAAGTATGCTAAATTATTATTGTGCTGCATTTGTCCAAGTGAATGATCTCTTCTTGGTCAAATCTGTCAAGGGTGCTACTAGCCATGAAAACCCTTAACAAACCTCATGTAGTAGTTTCATAAACCAAGGAAACCTCTTATTTGAGACAATGTATTAGGGAATGGCTGATCTCGGATTGCTCTAATATTCTCCATATCAACCTTGACTTGCTTTTGCACTAATCAAATTCCCTACTTGTAAAGAATATATTTCATTTAAAACTGGCACTTTGACATTTGGGAATATAGTGATAGTGACTTCATTATCCCTTTAAGACTTCATCAATATGCTTGAGATGTTCTTCCCAAGTTTTGTTGTAAATTAGAATATCGTCAGAGAAGACCAAAACAAACTTACACAACTACCTGTTGAATACATGATTCATGAAAGATTGAAAAGTGGTGGATGCATTGGTCAACCCAAATAGCATGACCAAAAACTCATAATGAATGAGTGGCACTTGAAATCTATTTTATAGATATCATAGATCAATCTTTAAGAAGTAAACCACCCCATGAAGCTCATTAGTTAATTTTTCAATCTTTGGAATTAGGTACCTATTCTTAACTGTCTTCTTAATATGGGTCTTGTAGTTAATACACATGTACACATAGTCCCATCCTTCTTTTTGACCAACACTAGTTACATAAGATGCAAATGTGTTGGAACTAGGTCTGATATACCCCATATCAAGAAGTAATTTGATTTCCTTTTCAATTTTATCCTTATGCCTTTTTTAATGGTGTTAAGGAGTGGTAATAATGAGTTTGATACCCTCCTTGAGCTCAATCACATGCTTGAAACCTCTATTTAGTGGCCTAAAAAAAGGAATTTAACCAAAAACTAAACTATGCTTATCCAATAGAGACTATATATCAACATGGTATTGCCTATCACCATATGTGGAGATCTTGGTGGAAGTAAAGCATTGGGCTACCCATGCAACCTCACCATGTTTGAAAATAGCTTCTATCTTCTTTGTTGAAACTGCTATTGGTGCTCCATCATACATGATGTAAAGAACCACCTTCTTTCCATCTACCTTGAATTTTAATTCCATTGTTTGAAGTTTCTATGAGTATTTCCCTAGTGAATGTAGCAACTGAAATCCCAAGACATCTATTTCACCAATTCCAACAATATAAAAAGTCATTAGTTACTCTATGATTACCCAACATGAGATTTATTTGAGATATTTTCTTTGTGCAACTCATGGTGAAACAGTCTACAACCATAACAATGAATCCATTGAAATCTACTATCTCCAAGCCTCTCTTAGTCATAAGACCCTCATTGATGAAATTGTGGATTGCCCCATTTCCAATCATAATCCTAACCCATTGTCCTTGTAAAAATCTACCAACTCTTAATGAGTGATAGCTAGAAGTGTCTAATAGGGTATGAATGGTAGCTTTTGTAGAAGTTCCTCCACTCACTTTCTCCTCTAGTTCAACTCTTTCCTCATCCTATTCACTGCTTGAGTCCTCTTTTTCACCCTCACTATCTAAAATGACCTCAATATAATGCACTTTTCCACCTAAGAACCTATGTCTTTGATAATGCACTTTGCATGAAAAATATAGTTTTTCCTTTTGTACCTTATTTTTTTCCTCATTTGGCATGCTTATTTTCTTTAGCAACTCCTTTTGAAAGGGATTTTTATCTTTCCTTGGGGGGAATGTCTTAGGCTAAAATTTACTCTTACGTGTAGATAATTCCATGTTTCTTGCTCTCTTAGTAGCATCATGTAATGTGAGAGAATCAAAATATTTCACCCATCCAAGAAGAGGTTCTATCAATCCTTCAATGAAAAGAAAGATGAACCTTCTTTCTAAGACATTTGTAACCATCACTTACAATCTTTGAAATTCAGATACATGTAGCTATCCACCAAACCACTCTACTTCAATTATGCCAACTCCCTAGAGTGCAACTTTGGATATCTTTTTATCAAATCTATTAATCAACCTTTGAGTGAATTCAACATAAGAATGAATGAGATCATGAGCCAACGTAACCATCTTGTGATACTACCACTTGTGAGCCATTCCATCCAAATGAAGATTAGCATATTTGATCACTTCATTTTCAATCATTGGGTTGAAATGAAAGTAAGTATCAATCTTTTGCACCTAGGAATGTGTTACGTATTTATGTGAGCCATCAAAATTGGGGATGGATAATTTTCCCACTTTATGTTGTAATGCTCGGTTTTGTCCCCTTTCTTTTTTGGGTCTATTTCTCATTTGAGTTGGAAAAAGTCAACTAATGACATGGTAGCTTGAAATTCATCTCCTAAAGATGGGTATTCATGTAAATAATCCATAAAACCTTCATTTTTGTTAGGTTGTCTCTCATTACTAGCCTATCATTCATTCAAGAATGTGGGAATTAAAGGTTTTGAAGATGCACCACTTGTTGCTCTATTGTGGGGATTATTGCTATTTTGATTATTTCCAATGTCATCAAGCCTTCTCCATGATTTCCATTATTATTCTGATTAACTATGTTCATGTTCATGTTTTGCATCATTTGCATTAAGAATCGAGTCATTTGCTGCTACCCTCTAGCCAAATCATTCAAAAATTTCTATATGCTATTTCCCAAACAAGGATGATCCCTTCTCTTAGCCTTGACTTCTTCAACCTATCCTTCAACTAGAAAATTAGTATGAACTCCTTTTACATATTACTGAGAGGATTCAAAGGTATTCTTGTCAAACAATACCTATTTAAACTCCTTCATTTGATTGCATGTGAAATTTTTGATTGTATGAAGTTCTTCAAATCCTTACTAGATAGTAAGATGTGTGACTCTAATATCACTAAAATGATCCCACTATTTAAAAAAAAAATTAAAATAATTTTATGAAAAACTGTTACTAAATTGAGATTTTTGTTCTTGGGTAAGTTATACAATTAATAAAATATAGAATGCACTTTATATGCTTTGACATAGACTATCCATTGAACTCACAACACTCATAGATAAATAAAATGTTGTTTATTTAGAATTATGAATGGATGTAAACTCTAATTAGGATTTGATCAACCTTTTATATGCCTTGTCTCCTTTTCCCAAAGACTCATGTCACCCTTCAAGCAAAGTAACAACTCTGGAAAACAAGTGCAGACTCATGAAGCAAAAATCATGCCATTTTTTGTGTGTTGTACTCTGGTTTCTAGTCTCCTAAATCCATAACCTATCAAAGAAAATGAGTTTTGACCCTATTATTGCTTTGAATTCTCATTGCTTGGCATACAAAAAGAGTTGCACTCCATATTTTAACTTCAAAAACTCACAACTTGGAAAATACAAGTAGTGCTTCCTTTCTTGCTTTCTATACCTCCATGACCAGGCATATAGACATATCACACTAGTTGGAATGTATTTCAACCTATTATATACCATTGCAATCTTTATGTGAGTAGAAGGAAATATATCATATGTAGGAAACTATCAGTATAGTTGCTGAAATGAATCATCTCAACCAATATCCTCTCTAACCTCTTTCTTAAAGGCCTTTAAATTTTTTACCCTTAAATCTATTTCAAATTGTATCAACCTTTTTCTATTGAATCACCACAATATCTTCGAAATTGGAATCTTCAATTATAATTTTCAAACTGTAAAACCATTTCGCACACTAGTCACTCATCCCAAGCTAGGAAGAAATCCTTCTCCGAAATAAAATCGCTTAGGGTTTTCATCTTAAGGTTTCAATTGAATAAAGTGTCCAAACCTCACAATTTTTTTTCCAAAAGATGAACTTTCCTTTTCCAATCTGACTTTGTTATCTCCCTTTTCAAACTTTCAAGAAACAATAATTTATTTTTCATAAAAGTGACACTTTTATTTTTTAATTCACTTTTGGGTTAGAATTAGTCTCTTTATCATTAAATGTTCATATAATTTTATAAAAATAATCAATTAAACCAAAGTTGCTTAAAATTAAGAATTTAAGAAATTTAACTTCAATTAATTAAATATTCTCTTACGAGCATACCAATTAGTTTATGATAATTAAACAGGATAAGGGCCTCCTATTTCGCTTATTCCTAAGAAGAGGAAATTACATATCTTAATAGCATTGGTGATCCCACAATATTGGTTTACAATTTTTGGCCAAACTGGACACTGAAATAATTTTTTCTAACTAAATCTTCACTTTCGGGCACCTATAGCAGCTAAACCATGAGGAATTTGAAGATGATGCTAACTAGTGATTTGTGAAATTTTGTCTATAGATTCTAAATATATTTTTTTCAAAATTTTTGGAATAAAATTGCACTCCTTTTTCCATATCCTTTGAAAACTAGTTTTTTTCATAAAACAACATTTTTAGGGAGTGACGCTCACCGTATAACGCATAATTTTTTTTCCATGAAGGATAAATTTCTAATTCTTTCTAATTTATATTTTTAACTTTGATATCTAGTGATTTCAATTGGTTAGATAATTTTTTATTGAATATTTTTTATTTAATCAAGTTTCAAAGTCAAACCAATTACAATTTAGACATAGGCGAACCGTATAACACGTAACTTTTTTTGTATGTATCGAAATTTATTTATTTATTTTGTTGGATCAAGGACTTCAATATCTAGTGCACTCATATTTTTCAATTTTTTTGTTGATAATATTCTATTTTTACACATGTGTAGAACAAAGAGCTTGATTTTTAGTGAAAAACCTATGTTAAATAAAACTAAAAAAAAAATACATAATAAAACCAAAACATAGTTGTTGGATAGCTTGTTCCAAGGACTACTTGATTCCAATTGGGTTTGTGAAGTCTCCTCCATCTTCATCCTCAACCCAAGCTTCGAAGGGAAAAAATTCTATTTTTTTGGTGCTAGAGAGCAGAAAGGTGGGAAAAGGGGGGTTCTCTCGAACCAGGGGGGTTCTAGCAGATCCCTAGGGCTTCTAGTGAACTAGGGTACATTTGAATCTTGTTCATTCAAACCCCCTTTCAAAAAGGGGTTTTCATTGTGTTTTTTGGTGGGATGGTAGGAACTTGCATTGAATGGGTTTGCTCAAACCCTCTTTTGGTTTGTTCGAATCTATTAGTTTGCTCGAACCCCAAAAATGAATTTTTTTGGCATGGGGTCATTTTTTTCAACTTTTCCTTCCTCACTCCAATTGTAAAAAAATTTTGTGGGTTCACCCCATACATTTCAAACTCCTCCCTCCTTGCATTATTATCTTACAATGATGCAATTTGTCTCAATTTAATTTCACATTTTCCTCCTTGGATCTACACTTGGTTACCCAAGTCATGTAAAAATTCAACTATCTTTGAAAAATAGTCCACTTTTGCTCTATGACACCATATGAAATCTATAACTACATGATTAGATTATATGATCCTAATGGTGCTACATATAGGTTTCCCTCAATGGAGAATGATGGTAATTTTAGCTTAGCCTTAAATAAACACTGATTAAATTAACTCTTGCTTGATTGTTGTATTGAAGAACCAAGAGTTAGCCATATGACCAACTCTACTAGATATCTTACTCAATACCCTAGGCACTACAAAACTTTTAGTCACTCCAATATCTATTAATCTAGAAATAGGACAAAGAGAGAGTATTCTTGATGTTTCAATAGGAGTAATTTGATATTTAAATCCTAATAAAAATTTCTTGCCACATGTATCCTTTATTGATAAGGTAGTGGATGATTTTTGGTTGCATTTCCCTTATTTGGATTTGGAAAATATTAGTATAATGATCACCACCACAAGTGAAAAACCCTCTAGGTGGTCCTCTTCCTTCAAGAATTATTTCTTCTCTATTTCCATCTCAAGTAATTTTGATCCATTATCCTTTCTCTTGAAACTATAGTAATTGTTATTTCTTTCAAATCACTTGCATTTTGATTTTGCTTAGGGTTTAGGTTCTAATTCCAATTTATATTCTTGAAAGGAGATGGTTTTAAGATCCATTTTTTTATGAACTCTTGATGCTACACTTGACTTCCATTTTTATTTCTATTTGATTATTTTTTCAAAAACTTGGTCCATGATGATTGATGGTCTATGAATGTCTACTTCTCCTATTTGAGGATTTGATCCCATAATAAATTTTTAGATTTAGAAACTTTTATCACATTGGTATTGGGGTACATATTTGAGAAATATCACAAAATTCTCCCAATAGTCAAGACTAAATTCTCTTCTTACTTTAAGTTCTAAATTATTTTTGATGAAAACAAAATTATGGTAACCAACATTTTTTGAATAAAATTGCAAATTTTAGATTCAAAGTTAAATTTATTGAATCTAAACCCATTTTTATTTACTTGTCCCACAAAGTGGAGGCTTCACCAAAATTTTGGTATGATCCCTAGAAAGCCATAGTGATTTTAAAATGATTTTTCCATCTTGATAAGTGAAGCCTTAGCTCCATCTCCTAAGACTATATCATCAACTTTAGGTGGATTCACCTTTTTCATATCTCAATCTAGTTCAATAGCTAGTTGATTTTTCATTAGCCTATCTTACCATCTAATCATGATTAGACTATTCTCAATGAGATTCATCATGCTTTCTATTCATATTAATATCATGTTCTTGTTCAACTTCTTCCTCCCAATCTTGAGGTACTTAAAATTCATATTCTAAAGCCACTATCTTCTCTCTAGTTTAACTCAGTGTAGTTAAAATTTGATCCAACGTTGCATTTGAATAATTCACTATTTTCCTTGGTACCCTATGATTACTTTCCAAGTTCAACCTTGTGTGAACCATGTTTACCCTAATATATATTCAAGTTCATGGTTCAATAGTTTGAATGCACACATCTTTTTTTTTTTTCAGTACTAAACAAAGTTTAAACATTACACATTTTTGAAATAAAAATCATAATATATTTTATTTGAAAATATTAGTGGATTACAAATCCTTATTTATATTAATATTTTAAACTTTCACTTTCAATAAGTTCTAATAAGATTCTAATTCTTCATGTTCTTCATGTTTTGATTCAATTTTAATATTATTAGGAGTAAGCTATACTTACAAGTACTCCTTTATAACTTCTCAATTCATTAAATGTGCGTTACATCCATAATTAAATATCATGTCATAAGTTGCTGAAGGTTTCTTATGTTTACAACTCTTTTTATTTTTGACTATTGGTTATTTTTTTTCCAGTTTCACTTAACCCAAAGTTAATTCCAAGGTCTCATATCTGAAATCCATACTTATTCATGTTGAGGTGGCTAGATAGAATATGTTTCTCTAGGTTGGTTTAAACTTTTACTCTTATTTTTCTTCCAACACATTTCTTACAACCTCCCATTTTTGAGTACATGAAAAAATTATAATTTTGGTTAGATTAAAAAGGAAAAAGAATAAAATCATATGCTAAAAATAATAGGTTCTAGGTCATAAATTTTAAACCCCAGCTCTAATACCACATGAAACAAACCAAGGCCTCTTAACACATTACACCTAATTAATTCTAAAATTATATCTTAACAAATAAAATAATAACAATTAAATAAATGACCTTAAGAATTCAAATCATCATGGAAATTATCTCTTTTTTTCATACATGAACTTGATATGAAACTAACTTAAATGTTAAAGCATATATCATTCTAAAATGAAATAAGAATACAATACAATCACTCCCTTATTTCTACATCCAAACTAATAGCATCTATGTAAATGTGCAACCTCACACACTTCTCTACCTTCTAAAACACCTATTTCATAACAATGATCTACATTATTCTCAATCCACAAAATATGGCATCTAAACTTGGGAAAAAAAATAATGCCCCAATTTTATGAAAAATATTGAACATGTTAAACCAAGACTATTACACAATGAAATAGTTGAAAAAAAAAATCTCTATTTTGAGCATTTAGACTGTTAATTCTTTGAAAATATGAGACACTACACAATGGACACCTAGTTTGACCTTATGAATTCATCTCAAATTAGAAGACTCTTTTAACTAGTGAATAATAAATAAATAATAATCATTATTAATGGATCCCATATTTTTATGAATAAATTTACAAATAAATTTAATAGAATAATCAAATTGTGGCACCTCAATCTTAACATTCTCCCACTTGACATCACACATGTAAATGCATCCATAGGAAAACATAATTAATCAAACTGTATAAGAAATGAGGCTTGTAGCCCCCCTGCACTAAGTGAACTTTCTTATGCTCACTGAATTGGTGAGATAGTTTGTAATATTAATATTGAGTGTTAATCTTATTCAACTCAATTTTTTTATTTACAAACATTTCTAAAAAAAAGTGGTACTAAACATCCAAATGCTTAGTTTGAGCCTGATACACAAGATTTTTTGCTAAATAAATTACACTTTGAATATAACAACTAATATGAATTGTCTTGCAATTAAAATCAATGGCTATAAACAATATTTGTAACCATATGGTCTTCTTAGAGGCATGAGTAGTAGCCATATACTCTTCTTTGGTAGTGGATAAATAAAATATGGGCTACCTCTTACTCATCCAACTAAAAAAATCTTCGTACAAAGTACATAACCATTAGTGAAACTTTGACTATCCAAGTCAACTATCCAATATGCATCAATACAACCCTATACATCTACTATCTTATCCACATTGTTAGCACCAAAGTAGATGAAACAATAATTATAAGTACCACACAAATATCTTACACTCTCTTCACATAATTCTAATGATCTCTTCCAAGGTCAAACATAAACCTACTCAATATTCCCATTGCTTAGAAAATATCTAGCCTGGTGCAAACCATTGTATACATTAAACTTTCTACAACATTAGCATAACATTAGAAATATTCTCAAAATTATCCTTAATTTTGGAATACATAGCTAAAGTAATCTTAGTTCCAATTTAAGGTAAAGAATTTCTAACTATTTTTGGCACCTAAATTCTCAATCCCTAGAAAATATGAGATTCTCCACAATGGGCACCTAGTTTGACCTTATCATTGTTGGTCCACATTTTCTGTTGCCTCAATAGATCAATCTATCAATGTTTGATACAAATGGTAGAGATATGGATCACATTAGAGGCAATTAGTCCCTTGTCAAGAATCTCGAGGGGAGTGTTGACCATCTACCAACAATCTCCCCCTCGATGATACTCAAGGGGATTCAAACCCATGACCCAATGCTCTGATACCAATTGTTGGCCCGCATTTTTTCATTGGATCAAAAGACCAATCTATTAACGTTTAATACAAATAGTAGAGATATGGATCACATGAGAGGTGGTTAGTGCCTTGTCAGGAATCCTGAGGGGAGCGCTGACCATCTGCCAACAACCACCTCATCTCAAATTATAAGATATTTTTAAAACTAATAGATAAAAAATATATAAATAATTACCATTTCCAATGGATCATACATTTATTATGAATAAATTATAAATAATGTCAAAAATAATTATATACATAAGATTTACAAAATTGATTGAACCTTAATCCTACTAGAAAAGAAAAATTGTATAAAGGAGTTTGGATGTAGAAGGAAGGAAGTGACTATATTGTATTCTTATTTCAAAGTAATACAAAATTTTCCTCATTTCTAGTGGAGTTTTTCAACCCGAAAGGGTTTTTCTCCATGTAAATGTCATGTTATGTAAATCTCTTATGCTTGTTGATTTTTTTTTGTTGCTAATTTATTTTCTTAAAACTCCATTAGTGTCATATAGATTAAATTTTAGATTTAAAACATAAATTTCATATTTTAATTTATTTAAATTATTTATCTTCATTTCTAAGGTTTTCATATAAGAATAAAATAATTTCAATTAAATACATAATATAAAATCTAATGTTCACATTTGAATAATATCATAAAATCCAACACTAAGTGGGTATAAGCAATTTGGCTCTATCAACCTATGTGGAGAGAGAACATCATTTGAATGATTTACCTCTAACCACAAGTGCCAGTAGTCCCTTGCACACCTTCCAACTAGATGTAGCCCAACCCTTTAATGAGGGTGATTGATCATGGTAGGGGTATGTGCATAGAAATGGGAGACCAAAAAGGGGTTAAAAGTAGACACTTTTTTTGAAATTAGTAAAAAATAGTCTTAAATTATAAATTGAAGATAACCATGCTCAAAATTTGAAGATGTGACAAGAACAAGTTTGTAGTGTTCAAAATCTAGTTTCTAAAATACTATTTGAAAAAAAAAATGGCAGAGATTAAGAATTTCAAATAGGGGGAGCACACTAAGTACTCCTATTTTCATCAAAAAAATATAACATAGCATATGGTGTGCTCCTCCTAAAATTTTAAAATATTTCACAAATCACTTCGATACAAAATTAGCTAATTTCATGTAGTTTATGCATGATTTTTATGTTAATTTTTTAATGAATCTATAATTTTTTACTAATCTTTAAATTGGATACATCTTGAAAAATGAAAATTTGAGCATGCTTCCCTCTATTTTTTTGAAAGCTAATCAAAAGTAATTTTAAAAAATGTGTATAAATTAGATTTTAAAAGTAAAAATATAAATTATTTAAAATTTATGAATGGATAAAAAGTGACATAAAAATACTATACATAGGTTTTCAACCAAAACGAAGACACTAAAAAAATAAATTGAAAATCAAAACCTTAACATATTCAAAATATAGAAAAAATTATATATGGTTAGAAAGGTAAGAGATGTTGGAAAAATGTGTCTCAACCTCACAATTACATAAAGTATTGTTAATACCTAAGGTACTGTTGATACATTGGTGACTAAGGGCCCCCCCTGAAGGGGTCGAGGGGTATCATTCCCCCAACTGGGGGTCTAGGGGCAGCGTGCCTTGACAGAGGCTCAGGGTAGCACCCCTAAAAGGAAAATTTTATTTATATTTTATTATTGTAAATTTAGATCATTCATCATTAGGTATTAGATATGAAAACAAATATTTTATTATCTTGAATTTCCCTAGAATCCAACCCTATTTTATGAGGGCATTGTATTAGGACTATGTATTGTGATGTATTTTGAGAGTTTGATAGTAGTCATGTTGCCTCTGGATCTTTGGTTGGTGATACTCCTATGAGAAGAATGATTTGAAAGTATATTGTAATCTGTGTGATTTCTAAATAATATATTGGATGACTTTTGGAGTGTAGGATTTTTCTCCCGAAAGGGTTTTACCCACGTAAATCACTGTGTTATAGAATGCATGATATTTATGTTTATTTCTGTTTAAGTTTCTATAACTATTAAAGATCTATAAAATTTTTGCATTATCCTCCTCTCAAGATTAGTGTAGGAAGTTGTTCTCCTACCTTATCTTCCTTACAAGAGAGAGCTTGACGTTATTGTGGAAATTTTAGATCAACATAAAAAAATGCACAAACTTGACTGAAAACACACTTGATATTTAGTTATTTTTCTATATTTTTTAGAAAACACATCTTTGGGCATTCAAATGCAAGTCCAACCCTTTGCGTTGGATTCTCAAGGAAAAAAATCCCTAAGGGTTGGTAGTTTCCAAGGTAAGTTATAATGCGAGTGTGTTATAACATGCTTTCTTTACATGTAGAAAATAAAAAAGTATTCTAATTTTTTCAATATATAGAAATAAAAATATGCTCGCATTATGGATAACTAATGATCAAGCCACTATCAAGTCATAACATTAGCAAATCATAATGTGAGCATGCTATAACACACTTATGCTATATGGACAATGAGCCAAAAAGTATTTTTGGCCAAATTTTTGTCCCCCATATTTGTGCACACAATTGTAGCCACAATAACTTACTATGCCTAATATGAGAATCAAGTGTATGATTACTATGTGCTATCACACATAGTCTTTCATGCATCCCTAAATACCCTCTAGCTACATGATGTCCAATTGATATACAAACTAGTAAATACTTATGAACTAACAATGCAGGCAACAAGCATTACTTTGGCCAAAGTTTTAAATATAATTTCATTCTTAATCACAGTTATGCATATCATATGTTCACACACTATTATCTCTTACTTGAATTAAAAGCATAAATATAACATAATCTTTAATAAAGTTAGATAAACATTGAAATTGTATTCATAAACTAACATAATGAGGATTAGTTCCTATCACATACAACTTTAGAGAGAGTTTAAGAAATATTGTTTAATAAATAATTTTAGTATTTCAAGCATGTATATTCTATTCACAATTTAATAAATATCTTAAATGCATACTCACACAATAGTCTATTCACTTGAACAATCTCTTATAGGACTATTCATTTAAATTATTATTATATTTTATTTTAATACAAATTAAGATAACTAGGAAAATGCTATATACAAAAAATATAGATATTCAATTGCATGACTATAATGAACAATGCTTAGACATGTCAAAATGACCTGGAAATAATTTACCAAAATAAACACTATCAATTTCAATTAGGTCATAATGACATCAAACTAGTATTTTTCTATAAAATCATATCAATATCATAAAATATGCTTAATTAGGTTGTATTAATGTTTAAAATATTTATATGGTCATTGCTAGTTGTGACAAATTATATACTTAGTCAATTTAAACACACATAATCTTATCAATATTGTAATCCAAGCTAAGGTAGGTTGTAATGATCCTTAAAAAAATTAAACAATCATTAACAATCATGACTATTATACATACTCATTTTAAATGCTCACAAACACATTCATCCACGCCTTTCCCATTAACGATGAAACAAACAATACTAATCACAAAACCCATCTATTCAACTATAGATAGAAAAAAGCTCAAAATGGAGCAAAGACAAATTATAGATAGATTTTATTGAGCTAACAAACAATTTTTGACTACACTATAAAAAATTAGTAGATATACAATAAACCACCTAATAATGTAATCAAAACTATGGCCATTGTTATGAAATACTACATACCTATGAGTAATCACTTCCACTTCTCTCTATTTCACCTATGAATCTTTCCCTAGATTAAAAAAATGTCAATAGTTCCTTCCAAATGGATAACACCAAAATAATAAAAAATCCACGTGTACCATAAACCCCCATTTCACTAGGAATAAATTCCACTTTATACAAGTGGTGTCATAAATTCAATGCAAAACTTTCTTGAACTAAACTTGTCCCATTCACTAGGGCTTTCATAATTAGAAAAAATCCTTCTTCATTTATTTTATCACTTATTGCTCCATTTTCGGGTTTAAGAAACCTTCTAATTTTAAACCAACTTTCCCAATATCACTTTATTTAACAAAAAAATGAAAGAATATAGGTGGTAATTATTACACAAGCAAAGTTATATACCTTTACATTATGAATGAAAGATTATAAAATATTCGAATTACAAAGAAAAATTGCATAACCATTTTAAATTGAATTCAATGAGCATCTAGAATAATAAGACATGACTTGTATTTGATGTAGACTAGAACACAATGTATAATTATGCACCAAAAAATGATACTATAATTATGACACTTAATGATTGACTACATGTATTAAATCATACACAACACTTGATGACTACTTATATGTATTGAATCAAACATGATACTCAACAATTGAAAAAATTCATTGACCATACACAAGACTTATAAATCATGGAAATGTGTGTCCATTCTCAAAAGCATGATACATTGGCCTCCTATCCTCAATTTGTTACTCTCCTATATGATTCTCTCCCTCTTCAAATAAGAGGGGTAAACTATCCCTACATCCACCTCATGACCACAAAATAGTAGTTAGTCCATAAACTCACCAAAAATAATAATCACTAATAAAAAATAATTTATACAATATCATGTAATTATTGTAGTAACTAGTGCATCATAATATCTTTAAATGTTTAAATAATTTTTAAGGATCAGACACAGAGTCAAGTTGACACAATCAATGCTGGAAAGTAAAAAAAGGATATAGTAAACAAAACATACACAAATATGACACTGGTTATTCTATAAACAAAATGAAAATACATCTATTCCATGGATGTAATAAGAAAATTCAAATATTTAAAGTTTCATCTAGTTTTACATATCCAAAATAGGCTATGACAATCTTGATTACATAAAATTTTATTTTCTCCTAATTGAGCCACTTTGCAACTACATGTTAGAAGTCTTATCTTTCTAAGGTGATATATTATCTAGGTAATCAAGACAATATTTTAATTTGAGATTAAAATAATTACAATGCCCCCTAACCCTAAAAGAGCTCTCATACTCAGATTCCTAAATTAATAAAAATGTAGCAAAAATTTAAAGAAAATTAAAGAGAGCTCATATATAGAAGTTCGAATTAGAGGCATCTCCATCAAGACTAAAAATTCAACTAGCAATAGGGCAATCCCCAACTTCAATCAATATGTCTGACATGTATAAGTATCTATAGACCAATGTTTTTTTTAGGTGTCAAATTATCTATAAAAACTAATACCTCTCTCATATTTGAAAATACTAAAGTAAACACTAAAAGAAAAATCAATACACATGCACATACAACTTAGTTATTTGATACAAGAAAACATAAAGGAAAAGATTGAATTTATCAAGTTGACATAACATTTTCCATATTATTGAATTCATGTATTTACATCTTTTTCTAACTAAATATTGCGAGTCTTAATTGACAAACATTGCATGTGTGATTATTTTTCACTACATCCTAACATATGGTTATTTAGCATCTTATTCGGAAAATGTTGAACTTTAATCTATTTCATGTTATGAATCTAAAGAGTTATTTCCTCTTTGCTATAGGTAATAGTATACAAACCTCCCCAAGGGTGATTGATATATTCAAAGATGAAGAATCGTGGGTATTTAAATGGATAATAAACTATCATTTTGGTGCAATCTACTTCCAAATAAAATGCTTTGTAGAGTTGTAGCACTCCATATTCCCTATCTCCTTAAAGAAACATGAAAAAAGATAGAAGGTCTTGAAGACAACAATATCCCAATCTCTTATAACAATCTCTTTAGATTACAAACTATCACCATCAAAGGTATCATCCAACAATAATCAAGAATATGATAACAATTAAAAAGATGTTAATGTATAATGTATACTTGTTATACATATCATTTTTACCATATATCTTGTCATATGTGTGTGTGTGTGGGAATTCATAATGTCAAAATTTAGGGTGACTCACTTATTTGCATTAATACTATGTAACAAAAAACCATAGTGGAAATAAAAAACTATCTTGATCATATCATTCCCCTATTAGACAACTTACAAAATTATTCTATCAAACTTGTCTACTAGGAGGTAAACTTGATTGTTGAATCTCCTGCCAACTACACCATCGATCAAATGATATAAATAATCATTTTGAATCACGAAGGGAATTGGGATCACTTAGAAGAGATTTCATAAACCAATGTCTACCAAACAAATATTTGAGCTCATTCTGAACCTATGTTAGATGCAACTGATGAACTATTTCACAGTCTTTTTTACCTTTGAGACAAATCTCATTGTTGCTTAAGTGTGGAGTTGTAGGCCGATGGGAGTAGACTATCTAGGCCTTCTTAATGAATAACATGAAGAGAGATTTTGATAGTTATATTGAGGTTTGTTGTTCTTAGGTCTTAGAAACTACAAAGTGGCTATAAATTTGAAAATGATGTCAATGTATAAACTTCACCTCTGATTGATGATGTAAATTATACTTTATTTAATATAAAAGAAAGTTGTCCCTTTGACAACAATTTTCCAATTATATATATACACATATACATATATACATACTTACAATTTCATTCAAAATTGTAATAAAATATATTTAACTTATCACTTAATCCTCTTACATTCACCCATCAACATGACCATTGCTACTTCACATTGTACAACTACTAGTCAATAATAGTGGTAGAAGAAATACCGAACACTACAAGCAATTAGCAAATGAAAAATACTCATTTACTACTATAGTGGTTTGCAAGATTGTTTTGATTAGTAGAGAAAAATAGATTTTGGAGGGATCTAAAACCCATTACAATAGGTTTTGAAGGGACCCAAAACCCTATCAAAAGAACACTGCGAATAGATCAATCTTAGACAACTATCAGCCCAACAACATTTGATGCCACAAGATAGACTAGACTATTCATACTGCGAAGATTGCTATTAATCCTAGCAGATAAGCTTTAGTAATTTCTATAGTTGCTGGGAAACTCGATTTTGGGAACATAGACAACGTACTAGTCCCCGTACCAAAAAATTCTAGTGAATCATTTACATATAAAATAGCCGTCTCCTTATTCATTTAACTCACGTACCCTAATTTGATTGGTGTCCCCGTCCCCATACGAGTACCAATACCCTGCGTCACCCAACAACTGTGATAATTTTCATATAACCATATATAGGATATATAGATAAACATCAATGTGGCTGTAAATTCTGAACCAGGGCAAAGTACTACAGTCTCTTACGAAAGTAACATTCATGATTTTACGTAGAGGGGAATCTAACAGAGTATTAGCCAATGGGAGATAGGTAGAGGGTTGTTGAACTTTGGCTCCACTCGCTTTTGACCAGGACCAAATGCTCTTACTCATTTCGTGGGAAGGTCCTTTACAAGACTGGAAGAGTATATTTTAATATTGTGGTGATGTGCAGCTGGTTTTCTTATATATCAGACAATTCAACATTCAAATATTAATTTTAGTCTAGTCTACCATTGACTATCGGTTCAAAGGCCGGTTTGATGTTTCAAGTACATCACAGTGTCAACAACATGCTCGTGTGGGCACTGATTAGATTTCGACCAGTTCTGAGATTGCGTGTAGTATCGAAACATAAGATTAGTCCACATTCATTAGACTTTTTTGGAGAAGAAATTCAGTCTTTGTTTCTAGAACAACTTCAGCGTGGTACGACTAACTGTTATTGAAAAGATTTAATTATGGAAAAAAACTGTAGAATAATGATACTTTAGTTACTGCATATACCATCATATTTGTTTTTAATCCTCTGCTGAAAGGTACCCACGTTAAGTATTTTATAACGAGCGTAGAATTTCAACGAGCAAATCCAATCTTTTCAATTAGTTGTTTTCAAATCCAATCTATTCACGTTAGAATCTGATTTGTTTTTTGAAATGGCGGTAGGTATTCTTATGTCGGTGCGTTCTATGTAAAAACTAAATTGATCGTCAAATAAATTAGAATGTATAATAAATTCGAGTCATTTTAGTCCCACATTTTGTAATAATGTCATCTCCAGTCAAGTATATAACCAAGTATTTGGAGAGCTTTTCCTCCCAACACAAGCTTCACTCGATTTTGGAACTTGGAAATTAGTGAAGCAGTCTGGTATCACAGAAATGTCGGAGAGGTGTACCTTTCAAGTTGGAGGCATCTTCCAGACGGAGAGACAGAGAGCAGAAATACAGAGGCTGGAAGATACTCCTGGAATTGCAGAAGTTGTTATCAATATCGAATCGAAGACAGTAATGTTTAGGCACGACGCAAGGGTTACTGTAACTCAGATAGGTGTGTGTGATTACTATTTGTGTATCTTGCTTTCTATTGCATATTCTTAGGAAAGAGCTTATTCATGCGGCAAGGTGTAAATTCGACATCAGTCGAAATAAAATTAACAAAATTTGTTAGCAAATCTGTCGATTGCCTGATAGGGAGGAGATCGGAAGGTCGAATCTTAAAGGTTCGTCTTTTGTACATAGACCTTAGATGACTGAATATCTGATCCGGCGAATTTGTCGATTGTCTGATAGGGAGGAGATCGGAAAGTCGAATTTTGAAGGTCAGTCTTTTGTGAAAAGGAATCGTTTATCATAGACCTTTTCGATGTGAAATCATGGACCCCCTCTAGGTACCATTAAGGATCCCTTTGCAAAACCCTAAGATAGGCTTCTCAAATCCTTGTGATGATTGTGAGGTGGTTTACCACGGCCGGCTTAAAGCTGCCTGTGTAAGTGAAATTGGATTGTTTGTCATGGCCCCTCTTTTACCTGTTATTTAGTAGAAATTTTCATTTGGTTAGGTTTTTGAATTGATTTTCATTTGAAGTTTTTGAGCTGTTTTTCTTTGTAAATTTGGGACTATTTATATTTGTTTGTTCATAAGCTTTCTTCTTACAAGCTATTATCTGATTATCATCAAACGTTAATTTCCTGATATAATTTATGATGATTTTTCTTCTTGTGTTGATTGTGTCTGCAACAGAAAATACTCTGAGAGAACAGGGCTTGAATCCCTCTCGCAGCAGGACAGCTGTAGGAATCTAATGTAACGTACTGTTATTAATCTTAGAACTTAACTGGTTTTTAATTGATACTAGTCTCTTTTTGTTTCTACTATAGAATTTTATTTACCAGATTAGGTTTTCGTCAACTCTATGGGGTTATTTATTTTGCAGGAAATAATTTATGATGGGCATGGTACTGTACTTGAAGTATTATTACTAATGGATATCACATGAATGAATACAATTCAGGCAGCCTCCTTACTGCCATAGTATTTCCTTTCCGTATAGTAATGTAATACCTAGAATAGATACTCTGAAATCATCTGAAACGCTGATGTACGAATATGGATAAATATTCGAAGTTGATAGTGTAACAGCTTTTTCAGATTTAAAAATATGGAACTCTTTTGGCCAATTATTAATATCGGCGGAAGTCAATTCGTACACTACTAAATTGCGTGCCCATTCATGCCAAGATCGTTTACAGTTTTGCTTTCAATGCAGAGTCAATTGCAGTCCTTTTGAAGGAGAATATTTTCTGTTTCAGGAAGACAAATGACTAAATGCCTGCCATGTTGATGTGTTGTGTGTCTAAATTTGAAGGCAAATATTGTTTAACAGCAATATTATTTTAGCTAGCTGTGTTTTATATTTATAATTGAAAATATATTTTTAAATTTCATTAGTAAATTATTATTTTAAATTATTAAATTAATTAAAGAATGCCATTTGTCCATGTAGTATGGATTATGTATGCTGATTTTTTTTAATAAATACGGTCAAATGTGTATTCTGGTGGCTGCATAGACAATACGAAATTTGATGGTCACTTTTTTTTCATTTGAAAAATTTAATAATTTGGTTGTATACCAACTTTCAAGTTCTAAGTAAAATTATAAATCTTAAATAAATTTATAAAGATCATTAATCTAAATATAAGAGTAGAAAATATTTTAAAATTTTGATGTTTGAGAGTTGAAATTGAATGTCTTAATATGTTATTAATCTTTGATGTTTTTTGTGATGTCAAGTTTGAAGATCAAGATAAGTGTGCTTGTAGAATTAATTTGACAATCTATATAATTCCACATCTAAGTTAACTAGATTTTTCTTTTATCTATTATTTGATATCTAAGGGGAGTTGTAATTAGAAATAATTTAGAAAATTTGTTCTTATGTTACAAGGGGACATTGTTCTCCTAGATCAATATATAAAAATGTATGCAATATTAAAAATATTACTATTCAAACATATATACCTTATAATTCTCACACAAATTGAAATGTTGTAACGCAAATGGTATGTAAATAAGCTCAAAGGACGACAAGATTCTTGGATCTTGAAAATGTGCATCAAATGTCTTTATATACAAAGACATAACAATACATAATGTAAATTTGTGTTTAGTCTTCCCTTAGAAGGAAAATAGTCAAATCAATGTGGACAATAGTACATAGAATTATGCACATGTATAGGTGTAGTAAATTTATTAACAAAATAAATACATTGGGATGTGTGAACATATAAAAAAGGTATGAGATAACTATATGTGAATGTGTGTAATAGATAGATAAATGACATACGGGAAGGGTATCAACTTTACACAAAATTATGTCATTGTCAATATGTCAATATATCAAGACACTCTCCACCAAACATACTAAAAAATAAATGTGAAGTGGCATGAATACATAAATTTCATCATTACAAATTTGTTAAAGCAATATTAAAATTTGTAAATATTAGATTTAATTTTTAAAATAAATATATTTTTAATAGATTTAAATGATATTTATAGAATTTTATTATTCAAAATCAAAATATTCTTCAAGAACCAACACAATGCTTTTTAGAAATAAAAATATTAAAATTTATTAAATAAAATATTAAAAAAACACTATTAGATTACAACAATTAAAATAATTTAAAACATATAAATTATTAAAAAATTTAAACTCATTACATAGATCACTACATATTGTCTATTATGTTATAGAAGATGAAACTACAATCATATGGATGCCATCAAATCAAACAACATAGGTGTGCACAAATTTGTCCTCTTGATATAAAGGTAAGGATTAGAAAATAAAAAAAAAATACAAGTTCCAAATACTTCATCCTTATCTAGCACAACAAATTAGAACATGGTTCCACACATATTATGAAAAAGACTATACCCTTCTATTCATATTTCTCTTGTTTCTTATATACATAAGAAGCCTATTCTTATTTATTTAGTTTAAAATATAAAACTATAATTATCTAAATCTAAATGAACCTACATGAAAAATCTAATGGTGATTGGCCAATCCAACTCATAACCCTATGTAGTATAAAATGTAATAAATTTGGCCTTCAATTGAAATATTTAATATTGTTGGTTAATAGATTGGACACCTTGAGGTTTCATTCCAATAATTTTAGAGGTACAACTTTTTCATATGATTTGATTGATTTTCAAGTATGCTTTTGATTGGAGAGTAGGAAAGGAACAAATAACAACTGCACATAACCATGATACATATGTGATTAACAATCTTAGAATAAAGATCTAGTGCAAATAAATGATACAAAGATCACCCACTTCACACCCACAAATGGAAATCAGAAAAAGATGAACAACTCTTTTCAGTTAATGGGTTAATTAGAATTCAAAGATTATGTGATAAATTCATTCATAATTTGATATAACAGAATAGACATCAAAGAAAGATCACATAGAACACACAGTAAATATGTAATCTAAAGGAAATATTAATAAACACATAGCTTTAAAAGTATTCTTCATTTCTTTGATGCAAATATTGGACTCACAGACCCTCTATATCTGTACATAAGATCATGCTTGAAAAGAAAATCAAAACTATCCCCTTTCCCCCTTAGTTGAATTGAAATATTCCCTTTATCTTCAAAATCTATACAATAAATAAACCCCCAAAAAGGGAGACCTTTTGATTCTGTAACTGATTCTTGAAAATTAGTAATAAAGAAACTCTTCACGTTGATCACTACTTGTAACTGCCTTTTTAAATCACATTTTAATTTTGATAGACTTTTCCAATTTTACATTCTTTGAAGAGGATTTTTAAAATTATGCCATGTCAACAAATTTCGAAAGAAGTCCATCCATCAACAACCCAATGCCTTGCAAAACATCAATTTCATCACTTGTTTGCCACCAACTATTATTTGGTACTGCAATGTCATTGTCTTTCTTTTCTCCCTAATCAATCAAAACAAATTTGATAGATTTGAAAGGGGGAGAAAACAAAAAGACAAAATTAATACATACATGAAACATTATATTAATCAAATAAATATTACAAACACTGAGCTTCAACTCATACCCTTACAACTTACATCTTACATTACACCTCTGCAGAGTTGGACTCATATGAGAGTGCATAACAAAACAGAGTTCAACCAATATATAGAATGTTAAGCATTTACAACTAATAGTCAATTAAAGGAGACAACTAACAGTCAACAAGTTGAGTAGTTGGAGATAAGATCAAATCAAATATTTGTCTTTAATGCTGAGATATGGTGGATACTGAGAAGACATGTCTAACTAGAGAAATCAATGAAGTAGTTGAGAGTATACTTCCAACACTCCCCATAATATCATTGAATATGAATTCCAATTACTTCTTTGATCTTTTCCATTGATACTGTAGTATCTGTAATCTTCAAATATTATGGATCAAACCTAGGAAATCTTAGTTTTCTTTTGAGATGCTCTAACCATGAGCTATGGCCTTTTTCTTACTAGTCCATCGTAGGTTCAGGTGTGATTACCTTTCTTTTTTCAACACCTCCCTTAGTGCTTGAGGACCCTAGCTTCAATTGGCACTACTTCTTTAATAGCTCCATCAAAACTACTGCTTCAATCTCTTTGTAAGATCAAACGACTTTATTTGTTACAATTTCCTTTTGCACGACATCCTCTAGTCAATGACCTTTAATCTCCCAGCTGCGGTTTCTTCTTTTGATCAGCAAAATCTTATCCAAATCAGCAGCAACAAGATCCTTTAGGACTGCGAATAATACTTGTCTGGTGGTAGCTAACTCTTTCAACAACATCTAGCTTTTATAGAAGCTTTGCCCTTGTGGATCTCTTGACCAATAGCGCCTAAAAAATTCTACAGACCTTCAATCTCTTTGCTTGACAACGACGCCACCTTACTTCCTGGTAGCTGAATTGGCCAGTATTTCTACCATCCTACGTTCCTCAACATCAACCTTTGCTATGTCTATATCACTTATGTGACTGCTTGGTGGATCACATTTTAGTTGTTGTGATTTGTATTCTTTGACAATAATGATCTCTTTCATCAAACAAACTTCAACGGCTTCAGACTACGTTTCCTACAAAACAACAATTTACATAACTTTTTAATTGTGATGAATTCCTTTAGCGGCTTCTACTTTAACAGTGGCTTCTTGCACTTCAACTTTAGCTCAACCCTGTGAAACTTTCCTAGCAACTGCAACATTCTTAATACAACTGCGATTTCTACTAGATCTTAGTCTATGCCTCTTTTCTTTGGCAACAATTGCTTATACAACCCGCGATTCTTGACTTCCTTTAGGCAACAAAAACTTTGACTGCTTTTTGTATATAATACTTGCAGCCTTGTGACTCCTTTCCAATGTTCTTTTGTGGTGACTCAAATCTGGTATAGCTTGCAAGATGTTCTAAACTGCTCAGGGGAACTTCTACCAAACAACTATCTCCAAGTAATGATATTCCAATTCCTTCAAATGCTTTCAGAGGACTGCAGACTCCTACTTAGCTATGACATCTTCCTTTAATCTATGTTACTTCTTTCAGGATGGAAATAAGAAACAACGATCATTTTTTTTTTGATTGGGAACTTTTGGTGGCTTAAGCCAACGACTTTTAAAAATGGCTGCGGATCTCTTTGTTTGTTTTAGCATCAATATTGAAGCTCATTTCCTTTCCAAATGACATCTTGGCCTCTCTCTGTGCCTCCTTTGCTTGGCGAATTTTGCAACTTTGACATGCTTTTGTTCACTAAGATCACCATCGTTGAATCTACGGAGATTTTTCAAACTTGGCACAACAGCTTCTACATTGATGATTCTAATAAACACATCGATCTTCACTTTACAAGAAACTGCAATTTCCAGAGGACAACGATTCTCAACTTTCACCAAATCCACAATCACCTACGATATATCCACAGATCGCCGATGCTCCTTGCAGTGGCTAGACTTTGAACAATTACACTTTAATTGACAACCTCCTTTGACTATGCCTATGGATTCCTTCTGATGATGGCTTCCTCCTCAGACTTCTAACTATAGGTACAGCTGATGATTTCAATGCCTTCAACATCAACACTCCTTTAGATTCCTCCTACTCTCTAGGGTCTTTAGGCTCTGATACCAAATGATAGATTCGAAAGGGGCAAAAAATAGAAAGGCAAAAATAATGCAGACATGAAAAATTATATTAATTGAATAAATATTACAAGCACTGAGCTTCAGCTCATACCCTTATAGCTTATAGCTTACATTACAGCTATATAGAGCTGGCCTCATATGAGATTGCATAACAAAACAAAGTTCAACCAATATATAGAATGCTAAGCATTTAGCATTAACTCTCAATTAGAGGAGACAACTAATAGTCAACAGGTTGTTGGAGATAAGATCAAATCAAATCCTTGTTTTTAATGTTGAGATATGGTGGATATTGAGAAGACATGTCTAGCTAGAGAAATCAATGAAGTAGTTGATGTTGATTTTTTCATAACTCAAAAAGTGGAGTGTGGAGTGTGGAGTTGCTTTAAAGCAACTCGAGTTGGATTTTCAGCACAGTGGATTTTTTTATTCATTAATAGAATGTTACGGGTTTGTGAGGCTGAGATAAGATTGAGAGTGATTTTATGTGTGATTTAAAGCTGAGTAATGTACAAAGAAAGTTTTTTTTCTTGCACATTGATTTAAAACAACTGAGGCTATATATGTAAGATTGTTGTAGCAAATCGAAATTATATTTTCGAAAGGAAAGTTTGCTGTTAGGATGAATAAAAGATCCAACATTTGCAGGTTTTTCCCCACAATGGGGTTTCCTAGGTATATCTATGTTATTATATATTTGTGATTAACTTATTATTTTTGCTTCTGTTGTTATTAGCTGTTAATTAACCTAGTTGTATTAATTATTTTAAATTAGATAGAGAAATTGTTTTGATTCTATTATGTGAATTTATTGTGCAATTAATTTGTAGCTGGGTTATGAGAAATTAACATGGTATCAGAGCACTAAACTCTGAATACGAAGACAAGATTTGTGAAGCAAATTTCAAGAAAAAAATCAAAATTTCATGTCTAGTTTCTTTTGTGACTATGACAACCAATGTTCGATATGAAGACAGGCTTGAGGGTGTATCTAACTTCTTACAATGGAAGGTTTAGATTACATCCATTCTCGAGGAGAACATGTTGTGGATCTATGCTAGTACAGAGGTGACTCCACCAACAAATGATCCTATTGCCCTAGATTCACATGAAGTTAAGGAGGCAAAGGCTCAGAGGATTATCCTTGATGGGGTAAGAGATCATCTAATTCCTCATCTAGCAAGCAAAGACACCACCAAGGAGATGTGGGATACACTCGCAAAACTTTATTAGAGTGACTATCAGAGTTGTAAGATGATGCTAAAGGAAAAATTGCATAACACCAAGATTTCCAAAGGTGAGAGTGTGACCTCTTACTTGCCCAAGTTGACACAGGTCAGGGATGAGTTGGTCGTTGTTGGAGGGATGATTGTTGAAGATGAGTTTGTGCGTATAGCCTTGAATGGTTTCTTGAAGCATTGGGAAGTGTTTGTCAAGTGTGTTGTCGGCAGAGATCGCCTACTCGATTAGGTGAGGCTTTGGGATGATTTTGTTCATGAAGAGATTTGTGAAGGTGCTCGTCAAGGAGATCAAATGAAGAAGGGTCAAGACAAAAATCTTGCTCTTGTAATCAAGGGTAGGAAGAAGTACAATAAAGAGAAAATGAAAGGTTCTTCTTCCAAGAGTGGGAAGAAGAAAGATCTGAGTAAGATAAAATGTTTTTTTTACCATTAGTTGGGTCACTATGCTAGTCAATGTTCGAATAAGAAAACTAAGGACAAGCAAAAGAAGCAAGTTGCTGCTACAACAGAGGTGGACAAGTTTGCATCACGATTTGAGAATGAGTTTTCTCTCATTGCCTATCTCTTGAGTTCAATTGCTAATAGGGTATGGTATATTGATAGTGGGGCTTCTTGCCACATGACGAGAGCCAAAGAATGTTTCACCAAGTTGGAGGAGAAGTTGGATTTATATATTGAGCTCAAATACAATTCCAAGTACCATACAACTGGTGTTGGCACAATCAAGTTTCAGAGGGAGTTTGACAAACCTCTATTGGTGGAGGACATGTATTTTCCTAGAATGACAAAGAATTTAAGCTTTGCTTCTACTTTGGAAGACAAGGGTTATATCATGATCTTTGAGAGGGGAAAATTCTATATTCATCCCGAGGATTCCAAGGTTGTAAAAGTGATTGGAGTTAGACATGGTAGCTTGTTTCAGTTACAGTTTGATCCAACACATGTGTTGGTAAGTGGTTGTAGCAGGCTAGGAGAATTGTGGCACAAGAGGATGGCTCACCTTCACCATGGATCACTTAATATTCTTAAGGAAATAGTGATGGGGTTGCTTGAGCTGAAGATGAAAAAGCATGAGGTGTGCAAAGGTTGTGCACTTGGGAAATATGCCAAGACTAGTTTTCCAAGCAGTGACACTAGATCCAAAGGAATTTTGGATATTCTACAATCAGATGTGTGTGGGCCCATGAAAATAGTATCCGTGAATGGGTTCGAGTATTTTGTTAATTTCATTGATGAATTCTCCAAGAAGACGTGGATATATTTTCTAAAGAATAAAGATGAGGTCTTCAACAGGTTCAAAGAGTTTAAGGCTCTTGTGGAGAACCAAACTAGGAGGAAGATCAAGATATTGAGGTCTAATAATGGAGGCGAGTATACTTCAAATTCCTTCAAATATTTCTACGCTTAGGAAGGTATCAAGAAAGAGCTGGCAGTTCCGTACAACCCTCAGTAGAATGGGGTTTCTAAACAAAAAAAACAAGGCTATATTTGGAGCTACCAAGGCCATGCTTCATGATCATGATTTTCCTTGGTTCTTATGGGTAGAAGCTTGCAATACAATTGTGTATTTGTAGAATAAGAGCCCTCACAAAGTGTTGGTTAAATTAACTCCAAAAGAGGCATTCATCGATAAGAAACCAGATTTGGGGCACATTTGTATCTTTGGATGCATTGTGTATTGTCACATTCCTATGGAGAAGAGAACCAAGTTGGAACTAAATGAAGATAATGGTATCCTTGTTGGGTATAGTGAAGCTTCTAGCCCCTATTAGGTTTGCATTCCTTCCCTTAGGAAAGCAGTTGTTCGCAGAGATGTGAAGTTTAAGGAAGAGAGGGCTCTTTAGAAGTCTAGCAACTTGATGAATGGGGAGAACCAATCACCCATAGTTGAGGCAACACAAATCCCTCAAATTTCAATCACGCAAGCTAGAGAGTGAAGCAAGCAGGCCGAGAAGACTGATCAAAAGGAGGAACAAATAATTCCTCAGCCTCATATTCCTATTACAGAGAAGAGGAGAAATAGGGTGGCTTAGTAGACACTAAGAGAAGCCTAGGAATATGTTGGTGATCCACAAAATTCATTCAGACAAAGAAAGGTACCCAGACGTTATTCTAAGTATGTGGCACTTATGAGTGAATTAATTGTAGAGCCTTCCAACTTTCAAGAGGCATCCCAACACCAAGTATGGAGGGATGCCATGGTGGAAAATTATTCTTCCATCATGAAGAATAGGGTGTGGGAGGTAGTACCATGATCCAAAGGTAAATCTGTGGTGGGCTTGAGATGGTTATATAAGATTAACCATGGTGTAGATGGTAGTGTGGAAAAGTTCAAAGCCCAATTTGTGGGTAAGAGATTTTCTTAGAAGGAAGGGATTGACTATGACAAGACTTTTGCTCTGGTAGCCAAGTACTCATCCATACAAGCTATCATTTATGTAGTAGCACAAATGGGTTGGAGAATTCACCAGATGGATGGAAAGATAGCCTTCCTTAATGGAGTGATTGAGGAAGATATTTACATAGAACATCTAGAAGGATTTGAAGCACATGGGAGGAATTCTCATGTATGTAGGTTGAAAAGAGCACTATATGGGATCAAGCAGGCTCCTAGGGCATGGTATGCACGTATTGATAGTTACTTGTAGAGCGTGGGCTTCATAAAGAGTGAGGTAGATTGAAACTTGAACTATGTTCAGGTAAAGGGAAAACTCATATTGGTGTTGTATGTTGATGACCTATTTCTCACAGGGTCAAAGTAGCTCATAGCACACTGCAAGTAGGATAGATTGCAGGAGAGTTTGAAATGAAGGACTTGGGGTTGATGCATTACTTTATGGGATTGGAGTTGTGGCAAAAAAAAGGAGAGATCTTCCTTGGACAAGGGAAGTACTTGATATCTTGAAGTGATTCAGGATGGAGAATTGTAAGCCCATATCCATGCCACTTGTGACCAACTAGAAGAAGATTGATGCTTCTAGATCAAAGGCAGTGGACTTCACTTTATATAGACAGTTGATAGGATCTCTTATGTATTTGGTCAACACTAGGCTAGAAATTTGTTTTGCAGTGAACTCTCTTAGTTAGTTTATGGTGGAACCTAAAAGTGTGCACTAGAAAGTTGTGAAGCATGTTTTGAGGTATCCCTGAGGTACAATTGATTATGGGCTAAAGCATGTTTAGTAGGATGGAGTGAAGCTTGAGGGGTTTACTGATGTAGATTAGGCAGGCAATATAGTTGATTGAAAGAGCACTTTAGGATGTAGTTTTAGTTTGGGATCAATAGTCTCTTGGTACTATAGGAAACAGAACTCAGTTGCACTGAGTTCTATGGAGGCCGAGTATATGGTAGCCAATATGGCTACATGTGAGGCTATCTATCTTTGAAAACTTCTAGTTGGGCTCTTTGATAAGGAGCTAGATCCTACAGTCATTTACTGTGATAATCAGAGTTGTATCAAAATCTCTAAGAATCCAATGTTTCATGAAAAGTCAAAGTACATTGAGATCAAGTACCACTTCATTAGAGATTTTGTGGAGAAGGGGACAATGTAACTCCAATACATTCCTATGGATCAAGGTTTGCAACAAGGATAGAAATGAATCCAAGAAGTGTTTTGGATGATATACTAGGTTATATAGAAAGATTGTATGGATTAGGCTTGTTGCATTTGGAATGACTTGTTTAGGACTAGATGGGATGATGGAGGGATGTTGGATAAGTGGATTAGAATCCTTAATCCAATGATAAGGGAAAACCAATTCCAACAATTTAGGTATGGTAGGATATAATGGATTGATTTTGGTAAAGGATAAGAGACATGAGGATTATTAGATGGTAGAATTAGCATATGATCTCCAAGGACTATGTCGCATAGGAATAATTTTCTTTCTCTGAGGTATGGGTTTGGAAAATGCTATGAAGGCTATGACATGATATTTCATGGATAGTGTATGACTAAAGGATAAACGTGCCAAGAGTTTTTCCAAAGCATGATTTATGTTTGTACTCGATTCCTTATCAAGATCAAAGTAGGTGGGAAAATGGATGGGAATGATTGGATTAAATGGATAGAAATGCATGGGAGATGAGACAACTTTCCCTCAAGTATAATGGTCCACATAGATAATTGTTCATACACATGACGTATGTTTTCTAGGTTTTCATCATGGTACTTATCCAAAACACCATAAAAATGGTTTTCACTATTGGATGAAATTTTTCTCTTTACCATTTTCTTAATTTTTTTAGTTTTTTTGGTGTCACCAAGATGCCTGTTTGCCAAGTTTTCATCAAGGTGACAATTTTTGATTTTTCAATTTTTTGGTATTTTGATATTTATGGATGGCCTTACTATTTTAGCTGATCACTGAATGTTCTGAATCTATTGATGGTACTGATGTAGAGACCGGGGCCATGATATTCCAATAATGATCTTTATGAAGCAATTTCCTTGTTAGGATTATAACACTTACATACAACTGATTGATGTCATTGTGATCCTTGTTGATGCTAGAGCTGGACTTATCAAAATATACACATCGTCATAGAGTGCCATCAGAGTCCTTACATTAATGAGTTACTACCAAGATGTGATGAATTCATGAGGTATGAATTTTGTAATGATGGATGATGGTAGATGTGGAAGGACAGTTTGGATTTTTGGATGAATCACTTTTATTTTCCAAACTTGGGATGTTGGATGGCAGAGTTTAGAATTTTGATTGGGACAATGTTTGGAACCAACACTTTTATATGCCTTTCTTGATGACCATTTTGAAGGAGGTGGACATTTATTATATGTGGGAGTCTTGTTTTCTTGTGGCTCCACATTTTGATTGACTTTTAGATTTGGAATACTTTCTTTGTTTGATCCATTTTTCCTTGGGATCCATTTTAACTTCATTTTTCCACTTGGATTTTTGTTTGATTCAATGTTCTTTGACATTTTATTTTTAACTTTGGACTTGTAATAATTTTCTTTTTGTTGGTTCCAAATGGAAGGCTTAAATAATTGGGAATGATGGTTTGTGGTGTGAATGGAAGGAGTGTTGGCAACAACCTTATAGTAAGAACTACTCATGGCCCCCATTTTGCTGTTTGTATTAGATAAAGTGTCCCCTGATATCATGGAGGTATCACTAACATCATTTGATTTTCTGATTGGAGAATAACCAAGACCTTGATGTCTAGGATTTTCATAAAATTGTATTGGTTCTTGAATGCCTTGCTTATGTAGGCCTAGTCCTCTTCCTTGATATTGCATGCTCTAATTTTTTTTTTGCGAATATGGGGTATTTGTCATTTTGGAAGCAAGATGCGAACCCATCATTGTTGCTCCCAATATTCTCTCCTGTGAGAAAGCTTGATTTGATAAAAGTGGATGATCCTAATTGATAGGATATTTTGGCTCCATTGATATGTGGGGTAGCTTTTTGATTGATATCTTTGGTTTGATCTTGTGAAATATTAGATTATGATGGTCCTTCAAAAGGTGTCAATGATTCCAAGTTAATGTAGAAACCTTCCTTATGGTCATCACCATAGGGTCCTATAAATTTGACTATAGCTTGATCATTTGCAAATATGTCTAGAGTAGAAGGCTCTTGTTCTAAAGGAAGATCATCTATGTGTCCAAAGGAAGCAAGTGTCTCATTTTGGGAAATGGTGGTGTTTGGAGTTTGGATCCAAGGTCATATTCAAATGTGTGGTCATGAATAGCATAAAGGTTGATGAGTAGATACTTTTGGATTTCTTGATCAATGGTAGCATCTTGATCAAAGATAGGTTTGTCTTGGGTGACATGATTGTCTGAAAGGATTTCTTGGATGGACTTAAGGATAGGGTCATGTGATGGATTGAAATCACAAGAAGTAGTACTTTGTTCTTGACATAAAGGTGAATCTATGATGTCATGCTTTGGACTTTCCTTTTGACATGTATCCCAAGGTGTAGGCAATGTGATGTGATTTTGGGGACCATGACCAAATGTATTTTCACAACTAAATGTAGCTTCTAGGATGGAGTGAATATGAATGTATTAGTGGATGATGGGCTAGGATAGGATGTAGAGGCTTGGAATGGACTAGTGGAAGGTTGGTTTCCCTTGTTAAGGTTAAGACAAGGGTGATAAATGAAATTTTTTGGGGAACAATGACATGGATTGTGTTAAATGACTCTTGATAGTGAGGGTAGGTCCAGGATGGAGGACTAGAGTTTATGGATTGTTGGTAAAAGGGGTAAATGGGTAGTTGACCATGGGTTGTGGTTGGTTGGGATGGAGAATAAGTGAATTGTCTTCTAAGTTCTATGTCTTGTTTACATTTACCATTGTGGATTAATTGGTATTAAGCTTGACTAAGAAGCATATCAAGGTGAATTGAAGACATGGTGTCACTATGGTCCAAAATATATGGTATGTTGTCTACGGTATGCCAATGCAAAGAGGCAACTTAAGTCTAAGGCACATGCAACCTAAGTGATATTTTTTTGTATTTTTGAAGATATAGGGATGCCTAATAATGAAACCATGATTAAGGGTCAAAGTGAAAATAGTCAAGGTGTGAATAAGTTGATGTCACAATGATCAAAATTAGAAGTATGTCTATGAATAGGGTACATGCAATATGTGAGATGAAGGGATGGAGTACTATGATCTAGTATGAAGACTAAAACCTCCAGTAAACCTAAGATATAGGTACTAATCAAACTAATATAGGTATAACAATGAATCTGATTATCAATGACATTGGGTATAGTAAAGACTGATAGGATATGTTGACAAGGTGGTCTCAAACTGGACCGATGAACTGAGGAACCGACCTAAATAATAAAGGACTAGGATGATTTTTTTCTAAAAGATAAGGACAAGAGAATATAGATTTAAAGCTATAGTATAGTCTAAGTTTGATGAACTTCCTAATCAAGAGGCTTATGCAAGCTAAAAAGATGACCTAAAAATTTGACCTATGAGGAATGTCTAATACAAAAAGATGAGGTGATGGATGAATGGATAATGGTAAAAATGAGGTGAGAAAGTCCTTGGTCTAAACAAATTAAAGGTTAAGCTTGTTTTGGGTATGTAGGCCTAGTTCATTTCAAGGTTAAAATTCCATAAGTTTTGAGTGTGGTGTTTGATTTGTATTAGCAATGTTTGTTTGAACACACAAAAAAAAAATAGTAGACAAAAAGTTTTTGAGTGACTCTGATATAAAATTAGAGAATGTCTGAGTAGGGGCTTATGTTATTCCCAAAATTGTTGCATTGGTATTAACAAATTTTGAGAACACTTGTAAGCAAGCACAACCTAGGTTGGAAAGTGGATACTACATACTGAGTCCCTACTTAGATTTCTCCAAAAATTGAAACAAAGTAGACAACTAGAGATCTTAGTGACACTGGATCCCCATTACACAACATAGTCACACCAAGTTCTCTTAGCCCCTAAGATCTAGAGACCTTGAGGAATTTTCTGTCTCTACAATGAATAGTGGAATGTAGGGAAGCTTCAAAACAAATGTTCCTACACTAGCAAGTAAAAAGGATTTGGGCTTCTACAACAAATGGTTCTTATTCTATGTTTCAGGGAAATATTGGTGCCTCTACATGAGGTGAGATTAGCTCAATAAAGAGGCCTCCCAATCCCTTCCTAAGAAAGGATTTTGATGTATCACATGGATACTAGGGGTGGCACTTGTTGGCATAGGACATCCTCACCAGGTGATCAAAGACTTTCCCAACAATCACAACTATTTATATAGTGGACCGAAACAAAGTGCCGCTTGGGTTGTTCCCTCTCACAAGTTGGGAGGCAGGCCCCCTAAGGGATTAACACAACAAAAATGATGGGTCTGGTTTCTAATCATCGAGTTTGCACAAGGTGAGAGCATACACCTACCATCTCAAGCATAGAAGACACTGGTTCATTAATCCCACATATGAAAACAAAAGAAAATGATGGTTCTGGCTTCTGATCATCAAGTTTACACAAGGTGAGAGCATACACCTACCACCTCACAAAAAATTAACCCCCCTAATTATTCTATGTGAAAACAAGCACTTAGAATAAAAGAAATTAAGGAGAGCCTTGCAAAAATACTATTAGTAGTTTTAAGCCTCCAGTCTTCGACAAACAAAAGTTTAAGTTTTATATTCAAGTCTTGGACATGAGAATTTGCAAAAAAAATCCAA
>VDFB02000003.1:250417076-250533539 GCA_007258455.2 Sequoia sempervirens
AATGGAAGGTTCTGATTACATCCATTCTCAAGGAGAACATGTTGTGGATCTATGCTAGTATAGAGGTGACTCCACCAACAAATGATCCTATTGCCCTAGATTCACATGAAGTTAAGGAGGCCAAGGCTCAGAGGATTATTCTTGATGGGGTAAGAGATCATTTAGTTCCTCATCTAGCAAGGAAAGACACCACCAAGGAGATGTGGGACACACTCACAAAACTTTATTAGAGTGACTATCAGAGTTGTAAGATGATGCTGAAGGACAAATTGCATAACACCAAGATTTCCAAAGGGGAGAGTGTGATCTCTTACTTGCCCAAGTTGACACAGGTCAGGGATGAGTTGGCTGTTTGTTGGAGATATGATTGCTAAAGATGAGTTTGTGCTTATAGCTTTGAATGGTTTCTTGAAGCACTGGGAAGTGTTTGTTAGGTGTGTTGTCGGTAGAGATTGCCTACTCGACTGGGTGAGGCTTTGGGATGATTTTGTTCACGAAGAGTTATGTGAAGGTGCTCATCAAGGAGATCAGATGAAGAAGGGTCAAGATGAAAATCTTTGTCTTGCAATCAAGGGTAAGAAGAATTCCAATAAAGAGAAAATAGAAGGTTCTTCTTCCAAGAGTGGGAAGAAGAAAGATCTAAGTAAGATAAAATGTTTTTTCTACCATTAGTTGGGTCACTATGCCAGTTAGTGTCCGAATAAAAAAATAAGGACAAGAAAAAGAAGCAAGTTGTTGCTACAATAGAGGTGGATGAGTTTGCATGACGATTTGAGAATGAGTTTTCTCTCATTGTCTGTCTCTCTAGTTGAATTGCTAATAGGGTATGGTATATTGATAGTGGGGGCTTCTTGCCACATGATGGGAGTCAAAGAATTTTTCACCAAGTTGGAGGAGAAGTTGGATTTCTATATTGAGCTTGGAGACAATGCCAAGTACCATGCAATTGGTGTTGGCATAGTCCAGTTTCAAAGGGATTTTGACAAACCTTTGTTGGTGGAGGACGTGTTGTATTTCCCTGGAATGATAAAGAATTTTATCTTTGTTTCTACTTTGGAAGACAAGGGTTATATCATGACCTTTGAGAGGGGAAAATTATATATTCATCCCAGGGATTCGAAGGTTGTAAAAGTGATTGGAGTCAGACATGGTAGCTTGTTTCAGTTATAGTTTGATCCAACACCTATGTTGGTAAGCGGTTGTAGTAAGCTAGGAGAATTGTGGCATACAAGGATGGCTCACCTTCACCATGGATCACTTAATATTCTTAAGGAAATAGTGAGGGGGCTGCCTGAGATGAAGACAAAAAGGCATGAGGTGTGCAAAGGCTGTGCACTTGGGAAATATGCCAAGACTAGTTTTTCAAGCAGCGACACTAGATCCAAAGGGATTTTGGATCTTCTACACTCAGATGTGTGTGGGCCCATGAAAATAGTATCCGTGAAGGGGTTCGAGTATTTTGTTAATTTCATTGATGAATTCTCCAAGAAGATGTGGATATATTTTCTAAAGAATAAAGATGAGGTCTTCAGTAGGTTCAAAGAGTTTAAGGCTCTCATGGAGAACCAAACTGGGAGGAAGATCAAGATACTGAGGTCTAATAATGGAGGCGAGTATACTTTAAATTCCTTCAAATATTTATACGCCCAGGAAGGTATCAAAAAAGAGTTGATAGTTTTGTATAACCCTTAACAAAATAGGGTTGCTAATCAGAAAAAACAAGGCTATAGTTGGAGCTACCAAGGCCATGCTTCATGATCAAGAGTTTCCTTGGTTCTTATGGGTAGAAGCTTGCAATACAATTGTGTATTTGTAGAATAGGAGCCCTCACAAAGTGTTGGTTAAATTAACTCCAAAAGAGGCGTTCATCGGTAAGAAACCAGATTTGGGGCACATTCGTATCTTTGGATGTGTTGTGTATTGTCACATTCCTATGGAGAAGAGAACCAAGTTGGAACCAACTGAAGAGAATGGTATCCTTGTTGGTTATAGTGAAGCTTCTAACCCCTATTAGGTTTACATCCTTTCCCTTAGGAAAATAGTTGTTCACAGAGATGTGAAGTTTGAGGAAGAGAGGGCTCTTTAGAAGTCTAGCAACTTGATGAATGGGGAGGACCAATCACCCATAGTTGAGGTAGCACAAATTCCTAAAACTTCAATCACGCAAGCCAGAGAGCAAAGCAAGTAGGCCGAGAAGACTGATAAGAAGAAGTCCAACAAATAATTCCTCAGCCTCATATTCCTATTACTGAGAAGAGGAGAAACAAGGCGGCTAAGTAGATACTGAGAGAAGCCCAAGAATATGTTGGTGATCCACAAAATTAATTCAGACAAAGAAAGGTACCCAAATGTTATTTTGAGTATGCGACACTTATGAGAGAATTAATTGTAGAGCCTTCCAACTTTTAAGAGGCATCCCAACACCAAGTATGGAGGGATGCCGTGGTGGAAAATTATTCTTCCATCATGAAGAATAGTGTGTGGGAGGTAGTACCACGACCCAAAGGTAAGTCTGTGGTGGGATCGAGATGGTTGTATAAGATTAAGCATGTTATAGATGGTAGTGTGGAAAATTTCAAAGCCCAATTTGTGGGTAAGAAATTTTATCAAAAGGAAGGGATTGACTATGACAAGACTTTTGCTCCGGTAGCCAAGTACTCATCCATATGAGATATCATTTTTGTAGCAGCACAAATGGGTTGGAGAATTCACCAGATGGATGTAAAGATTGCCTTCCTCAATGAAGTGATTGAGGAAGAGATTTACATAGAACATCCAGAAGGATTTAAAGCACATGGGAGAAATTCTCATGTATGCAGGTTGAAAAGAGCATATATGGGATCAAGTAGGATCCTAGGGCATGGTATTCACGTATTGATAGTTACTTGTAGAGCATGGGCTTCATCAAGAGTGAGGAAGATCCGAACTTGTACTATGTTCAGGTAACGGGAAAACTTCTCATATTGGTGTTGTATGTTGATGACCTATTTCTCATAGGGCCAAAGGAGCTCATAACACATTGCAAGTAGGATCTTGCAGGAGAGTTTGAGATGAAGGACTTGGGGTTGATGCACTACTTTATTGGATTGGAGTTGTGGAAAAAAGAGGGAGAGATCTTCCTTGGACAAGGGAAGTACTTGATATCTTGAAGCGATTTAGGATGGAGAATTGTAAGCCCATATCCATGCCACTTGTGACCAACTAGAAGAAGATTGATGCTTCTAGATCAAAGGCAATGGACCTAACTTTATATAGATAGTTTATAGGCTCTCTTGTGTATTTGGTCAACACTAGGCTAGAAATTCGTCTTGTAGTGAACTCTCTTAGTCAGTTTATGGTGGAACCTAAACATGTGCACTAGATAGTTGTGAAGCATGTTTGAGGTATCCCCAGGGCACAATTGATTATGGGCTGAAGTATGTTCAGTAGGATGGAGTGAAGCTTGAGGGGTTTATTGGTGTAGATTGGGCAGGTAGTACAGTTGATCGAAAGAGCACTTTAGGATGTAGTTTTAGTTTGGGATCAGTAGTCTCTTGGTACTACAAGGAACAAAAGTTAGTTGCACTGAGTTCTACAAAGGCTGAGTATATGGCAGCCAGTATGGCTACATGTGAGGCTATCTAGCTTTGAAAACTTCTAGTTGGGCTATTTGATTAGGAGCTAGATCCTATAGTAATTTACTGTGATAATCAGAGTTGTATCAAACTCTCCAAGAATCCAATGTTTCATGAAAAGTCAAAGTACATTGAGATCAAGCACCACTTCATTAGAGATTTTGTGGAGAAGGGGACAAATATTTTGTGGAGAAGGGGACAATGGAGCTTCAATACATTCCTTACGGATCAAGGTTTGCAACAAGGATAGAAACGAATCCAAGGAGTGTTTTGGATGATGTACTAGGTTGTATAGAAAGATTGTATGGATTAGGCTTGTTGCATTTGGAATGACTTGTTTAGGACTAGATGAGATGATGGAGGGATGTTGGATAAGTGGATTAGAATCCTTAAACCAAGTCCAACAATTTAGGTATGGTAGGATATAATGGATTGATTTTGGTAAAGGATAAGAGACATGAGGATTATTAGATGGTAGAATTAGCATATGATCTCCAAGGACTATGTCGCATAGGAATAATTTTCTTTCTCTTAGGTATGGGTTTGGAAAATGCTATGAAGGCTATGACATGATATTTCATGGATAGTGTATGACTGAAGGATAAACATGTCAAGAGTTTTTCCAAAGCATGATTTATGTTTGTACCTGATTCCTTATCAAGATCAAAGTAGGTCAGAAAATGGATAGAAATGCATGGGAGATGAGACAACTTGCCCCCAAGTGTAATGGTCCACATAGATAATTGTTCTTACACATGATGTCTTTTTTCTAGGTTTTCATCAAGGTACTTATCCAAAATGCCATAAAAATGGTTTTCACTATTGGATGAAATTTTTCTCTTTACTATTTTCTTAATTTTTTTTATTTTTTTAGTGTCACCAAGATGCCTATTTGCCAAGTTTTCATCAAGGTGACAATTTTTTATTTTTCAATTTTTTGGTATTTTTGATACTTATGGATGGCCTTGCTATTTTAGCTGATCACTGAATGTTCTGAATCTATTGATGGTGCTGATGTAGAGACCGGGGCAGCCATGATATGCCAATAATGACCTTTATGAAGCAATTTCCTTGTTAGGATCATAACACTTACATACAACTGATTGATGTCATTGTGATCCTTGTTGATGCTAGAGCCGACCTTATCAAAATACACACATCGTCATAGAGTGCCATAAGAGTCCTTACATTAAAGAGTTGCTGCCAAGATGTGACAAATTTGTGAGGTATAAATTTTGTAATGATGGATGACGGTAGATGTGGAAGGATTGTTTGGATTTTTGGATGAATCACTTTTTATTTTCCAAACTTGGGATGTTGGATGGCAGAGTTTAGAATTTTGATTGGGACAATTTTTGGAACCAACACTTTTATATGCCTTTCTTGATGACCATTTTGAAGGAGATGGAAATTTATTATATGTGGGAGTCCTCTTTTCTTGTGGTTCCACATTTTGATTGACTTTTAGATTTGGAATACTTTCTTTGTTTAATCCATTTTTCTTTGGGATCCATTTTAACTTCATTTTTCCACTTGGATTTTTGTTTGATTCAATGTTCTTTGACATTTGATTTTGAACTTTGGACTTGTAATAATTTTCTTTTTGTTGGTTCCAAATGGAAGGCTTAAATAATTGGGAATGATGGTTTGTGGTGTGAATGGAAGGAGTATTGGCAACAACCTTATGGTAAGAACTACTCATGGCCTCCATTTTGATGTTTGTATTAGATAAAGTGTCCCCTGATATCATGGAGGTATCACTAACATCATTTGATTTTCTAATTAGAGAATAGCCAAGACCTTGATGTCTAGGATTTTCATATAACTATATTGGTTCTCGAATGCCTTGCTCATGTAGGCCTAGTCCTCTTCCTTGATACTGCATGCTCTAATTTTTTTTTTTGTGAATCTGGGGTATTTATCATTTTGGAAGCAAGATGCGAACCCATCATTGTGGAAACTATTGCTCAAAATATTCTCTCCTGTGAGAAAGCTTGATTTGATAAAAGTGGATGATCCTAATTGATAGGATATTTTGGCTCCATTGATATCTGGGGTATCTTTTTGATTGATATCTCTGGTATGATCTTGTGAAATATTAGTTTTTGATGGTCCCTCAAAAGGTGTCAATGATTCCAAGTTGATGTAGAAACCTTCCTCATGGTCATCACCATAGAGTCATGTAAATTTGACTATAGCTTGATCATTTGCAAATATGTCTAGAGTAGAAGGCTCTTGTTCTAAAGGAAGATCATCTATGTGTCCAAAGGAGGCAAGTGTCTCATTTTGGGAAATGGTGGTGTTTGGAGTTTGGATCTAGGGTCATATTCAAATGTGTGGTCATGAATAGCATAAAGGTTGATGAGAGGATAATTTTGGATTTCTTGATCAATGGTAGCATCTTGATCAAAGATAGGTTTGTCTTGGGTGACATGATTATCTAAAAGAATTTCTTGGATGGACTTAAGGATAGGGTCATGTGATGGATTGAAATCACAAGTAGTACTTTATTCTTGACCTAAAGGTGAATCTATGATGCCATGCTTAGGACTTTCCTTTTGATATGTATCCCAAGGTGTAGGCAATGTGATGTGATTTTGGAGACCATGACCAATGTATTTTCATGACTAAATGTAGCTTCCAGGATGGAGTGAATAGGAATGGATTAGTGGATGATGGGCTAGGATAAGATGTAGAGGCTTGGAATGGACTAGTGGAAGGTTAGTTTCCCTTGTCAAGGTTAAGATAAGGGTGATACATTCAAAATTTTTTGGGGACCAATGACATGGATTGTGTTAAATGACTCTTGATAGTGAGGGTAGGTGGATGGAGGACTAGAGTTTATGGATTGTTGGTAAAAGGGGTATATGGGTAGTTGACCATGGGTTGTGGTTGGTTGGGATGGAGAATAAGTGAATTGTCTTCTAAGTTCTATGGCTTGTTTACATTTACCATTGTGGATTAATTGGTATTAGGCTTGACTAAGAATCATATCAAGGTGAATTGAAGAAATGGTGTCACTATGGTCCAAAATCTATGGTATGTTGTCTAAGGTATGCCAATGCAAAGAGGTGACTTAAGTCTAAGGTGTGCAACCTAAGTGATATTTTTTTGTATTTTTGAAGATATAGGGATACCTAATAATGATACCATGATTAAGGGTCAAAGTGAAAATAGTCAAGGTGTGAATAAGGTAATGTCACAATGATCAAAATTAGAAGTATGTCTATGACTAGGGTATGCAATATGTGAGATGAAGGATGAAGTACTATGATCTAGTATGAAGACTAAAACCTCCAGTAAACCTAAGATATGGTTATTGATCAAACTAATATAGGTATAACAACTAATTTGATTATCAATGACCTTGGGTATAGTAAAGACTGATAGGATATGTTGACAAGGTGGTCTCAAACTGGACCGATGAACTAAGGAACCAACCTAAATAATGGACTAGGATGATTATTTTCTAAAAGATAAGGTCAAGAGAATATAGATTTGAAGCTGTAGTCTAGTCTAAGTTTGATGAACTTCCTAATCAAGAGGTTTATGCAAGCTAAAAAGATGACCTAAAAATTTGACATATGAGGAATGTCTAATACAAAAAGATGAGGTGATGGATGAATGGATAATGGTAAAAATGTGGTGAGAAAATCCTTGGTCTAAAAAAATTAAAGGTTAAGCTTTTTTTTGATATGTAGGCCTAGTTCATTTCAAGGTTAAAATGTTGTAAGTTTTGAGTGTGGTGTTTGATTTGTATTGGCAATGTTTGTTTGAACACACACGCAAAAAATAGTAGACAAAAAGTAGTAGGGGCTTATGTTAGTCCCAAAATTGTTGCATTGGTATTAACAAATTTTGAGAACACTTGTAAGCAAACACAACCTAGGTTGGAAAGTGGATAGTACCTACTGAGTCCCTACTTGGATTTCTCCAAACATTGAAACAAAGCAGACAACTAGAGATCTTGGTGACACTGGATCCCCATTACACAACATAGGCACACCAAGTTCTCTTACCCCCTAAGATCCGGAGACCTTGAGGGATTTTCTGTCTCTAAAATGAATAGTGGAAGGTAGGGCAGCTTCAGAACAACCGTTCCTACACCAACAAGTAAAAAGGATTTGGGCTTCTACAACAAATGGTTCTTATTCTATGTTTCAGGGAAATATTGGTGCATGTATGTGCGGTGAGATTAGCTCAATAAAGAGGCCTCCCAGTCCCTTCCTAAGAAAGGATTTTGACGTATCACATGGATACTAGGGGTGGCACTTGTCGACATAGGACATCCTCACTAGGTGATCGAAGACTTTCCCAATGATCACAACTATTTATATAGTGGACTGAAACAAAGTGCTGCTTGGGTTGTTCCCTCTCACAAGTTGGGAGGTAGGCCCCCTAAGGGATTAACACAACAAAAATGACGGGTCTTGTTTCTAATCATTGAGTTTTCACAAGGTGAGAGCATACACCTACCATCTCAAGCATATAAGACACTGGTTCATTAATCCCCCATATGAAAAAAAAGAAAATGATTGGTCTGGCTTCTGATCATCAAATTTGTACAAGGTGAGAGCATACACCTACCACCTCACAAAAAATTAACCCCCCCTAATTATTCTATGTGAAAACAAGCACTTAGAATAAAATAAATTAAGGAGAGCCCTGCAAAAACACTATTAGTAGTTTTAAGCCTCTAGTCTTCGACAAACAAAAGTTTAAGTTTTATATTCAAGTCTTGGACATGAGAATTTGTAAAATAAATCCAAGTCAACAAAATCTAGCCATAAAATTAAAATTAAACTAAAAAGGAGAATGACATTAATCTAACTAACAAAAGTTAACAAAATTTACTCTAAAACTAACTAAGTTAATCCAACGAACCAAAAATTAATCTAAATTAATTACTAAAATTAACTTAAATTGATCAAAACTAACATTAATCTAAACTAACAAAATTAATTACTAAAATTAATTTAAACTAACAAAATTAATCTTTTTCGCTACCCGTGACACAAGAACTTGTAGATTTTTCCTTATTCCCTGTGTATAATCTTGCTTGCAATTCAAAACTCAAAACGTAAAAATCAAAACTCTCTCAAAATCAAAACAAATTTTTCCTTGTTCACTGCTTGTAATATTGCTTGTAATTCATGTTAGGTTCACCATCATGTGATCAAGAAAATCAAACTAGGATTAAAGATTGCAATCATTAAACTTAAATCCTAAAGATCCTAATCAAGTAATAGAGCACAAAGAAAGCATAAAACATAAAAGAATGAAATGTCGTTACCAATGTCTTCATGCTTCCATTGAATCACCTCTATTACCTTCCTCCACTTTGCTTCTAAGTAACTAATACCCTCATATTATAAGTGCAATTAAAAGTCTATGTCTATGCCTAGCAAAATATCAATGATTAATTGTCTCATCCTAATTCTGTATTTTATAAGATTGTTAAAATGAAAATGATACACATTTTTTATAGAAAAGACAAGTTTAAACGGATGATCAATAATAAAAAGACATTAATTCGATCAATGGCCAAAATTAGATGAGACGAGATGGGATAATATTGAAAGTGAAGGAGAATGAGGAAATTGAATGATTTTTTGACAAAATCAATTAGTTTGAAGAGGAAAGTACATAATTAAATAATGAAAACATTATTTAATTACAAAAGGAAAAGTCAAGCTATCTTTTTGATTAAATGGAAATTTAATTCAAAAAGGTGAGCAAAAAGATAAGTCATTAATTAATTAAATAATATTTAATTAATTTGTGTCAGAAAAGGCTAAAATGAATAATTAAATAATTGACATAATTGTTTAATTATAATAGAAAGTGGTAATAATTAAATAAATAAAGTTTATTTAATTATAGAGGAAAGAGGACATTAGTGACATAATTAAATAAATACAATTTAATTAATTAATCAAGAGTAATGGATAAATGAATTAATTAAATAATTAAGAATAATTTAATTAATAACAAAAATATGACCCTAGATAATGGAAAAATGGTGTTAGCAAGCCTAGGACATTTTTAAGTGTCTACAGGGGGATAACTATTATATCTTTGTGATGGATGTAGTCATTGGGAGGTATTGTTGAGTCCTCCATTCATCACTTATTTCATCACTTGTACATGATAGTTTTCATGCGTTCTCTCTTTTGGAGAGGGGTTTTTTCCCTTGTGGGTTTTCTTCTTTTCTCTACTTGTGATAGATCATTTGTAAATGAGTATCTAACATGGCCTTGTAGCTATGACCCATCTTTGCAAGTTTTCATCATTTGCATAATAACCCACTTCTCCCTAAGTTGCACTTAAGGGGGGGTGTTGGTGTAAATAGATATTTTACCTATTGAGTCCAATAGTAGGTCCTATTTACATGTTAAGTTTACTTAGGTCCTAGGAATACTTCTATAAGTCTTTGTTGTCACTTAGATCTTATCTTTTTGGCATTTAATTCTTGAGTCCTAGGTTATTTGATATTAGTTGAGTAGTTGTTTCATGTTATAGAATTATGACACATGTCATAATCTTGTCTAATCCTATCTTTTATCTTGCCTTTATAAGCAAAGTCATTGTACTTTGTATCATATCATATCAATAAAATTATTATCTTATCATACTCTTGTGGAAGGTTATCATTTTGTTTTGTAGGTGATCCTAGAGTGTGAGCTAATTTTCATCTCCCACATCATATGACTTTTTCTTTCCTCAATTCCTTCAACCAAAGGTTCACGTCACCCTTCAAATCTAGAGTAACAAGTTTGGAAAACAAGTGGAGACTAGTGAAGTACACATCATGCCATTTTATATGTGTTGTCCTCTAATTTCCATTCTCCTAAATCCACAAATTTTCAAAGAAAATGAGTTTCACTAGGCTATTATTGCTTCAAACCCTCATTGACTAACATCCAAAATGGTTGCACTCCCTATTTTAACTTCAAAAACTTGTGACCTAGAAAATACAACAAGTCATGCCTCCTTTCTTGCTTTCTATACCTCCATGGATAGGTATATAGAAATATCATGCCAGTTTGAATATGTTTCAACCTATTTTAATGTATTTTAGCCTATTGTATATCATTGCAACCTTTATATGAGTAGGAGGAAATGTATCATATGTAGGAAACTATCATTATGGATGTTGAAATGAATCATCTTGACCAATATACTCTCTAATATCTCTTTCTTAAATAAATAACTATTATTTATTAGGATTCCCTATATTTTTTAATCCTTAAATCTATTTCAAATTGTATCAACCCTTTTCAATTGAATCACCACAATATCTTTGAAATTTGAATCTTTAATTACAATTTCCAAACCATTAAACCATTTCACACACTGGTGAATTCTGAATGAATCCACTCCTCAATTAGAAATAAATCCTTCTCAAAAACTAGAATCCATTAGGATTTTAGTTGAACAAGGTGTCTAAACCTCACAGAAAAAATATTTTTCCAAAAGATGAACTTTCATCTTCCAATCCATATTTTTATCTGCTTTTTTGAAAATTTGAGAAATATTACTTTATTTCTCATAAAGTGACCCTTTTAATTTTTATTTCATTTTTTGGTTAGTTCATAAGTCACCGTATCATTAAATATTCACCTTTTATAAAAATAATTAATTTTAAACCAAGTTTTCCAAAAATTAAGAATTTAAGACAACTTAAATTTAATTAATTAAATATTCCCTTGCTAGCACCTGAATAAGCCTATGTGAATTAAATAGGCTAAGGGTTTCCTATGACACTCATTTTTGAGAAGAAGAAATTACAATCCTCCCTGAAATTTCTCATCCTCAAGCAATTACAAATTTGAATGTTGAAAGACATGTTCTCTTTCACATGTGGCATCTTTTAGAAATTTTTCCTTCCACCTGACCAAGTACTCCTTAATGCTTCCATTTCTTAGTCTCCTTTCCCTAACATCTAGAATATCCTTAGGTACTAGTATTAATTATACCTCGTCATCCAATGGTGGAATCTCAGGAGAATGTGTAATAGTCTGCCCAAGTGCCTTTTTGAGGCATGAAACATGGAGTAATTATGGTGTCTGCTCTATTTTGGAAACTCAAATTCATAGAATTCTCCTATCCTCCTCATAACCTTACAGGGCCCATAAAATTGAGGCTTAAGCTTCTTTTCACCACTCTTCTTCAAAGATGATTTCTTAGAGGACTACAACTGCAAGAAAACCAAGTCACATATCTCAAATAATTGCTCCACTCTATACATATCTACATAGATCTTTTGCTAATTTTGTACCTAATGGAGGTTGTCTTTCAATGTTTTCAAAATTTTCTAACCCTTCTGCACCCAATCTTTTTCCTATTGTCAAAAAACACAGTCTACAAAATATGTAGCATCATATCCATACAAAGCTTAAAAAGGAGTCATGCCAATACACATTGAAATGAAGAAAAAGTGAAACCCTAGGGCTTTACCCTAGGATTTTGATGGGGTTAGACTTTCCTAACATTTCATTTAGAGGATTGAGGTAACAGGGGTTTGATGTATTTAGACAAGATGTAGGAATAATTTACAACCTAAAAGGTGAATCAACTTTCCCTTGACCAAATTTGGAATCGATTTGGAATGAACTACAATGATTTGACTAGGCTAATGATGCAAATAACTATTATAATGTAAAAATAGTAGATCCAAAAAGCCACAGACAAATTTAGAATTCAAAAATAGACTAAGAAGATTAATGTGCAGATGACATATGAATTTGGGGCTGAAAATGGAGGACCAAGTCACCTAGGGTGACTATTTCCTAGTTGAGCAATCTAGAAATTGGTTCCAGAATCCTTTAGAGCCAGATCAGGGCCTTCTTTTTATGGGTGTTGCATTTTTGGATCTTTGTCAAGTGTCAAGATAATTGAGTTTTTGTATGTTGTCAAGTTGTAGGGTTTGAATGCAACGATGAATAATTGATCTTCAAACTTCTCCCAATATTTTTCAAAATTAAAACTTGTATATTCAAAGAGTGAGGAAGGGTTGTGCAATATAGGGGCTTTCCTTGGTCAAACCTTGTGTTGGTGTTTCCACCTCCATATTGCCATTAAAAGAAATCTTATCCTTTTGAGGACTAGAGGCTAAATGATTAATGAACAATGAATCAACAATGGACTATAGCTCACCACTCAAAAATGGCTTCCTTGGAGGACTAAAGTTGTACAAATCAACTTAAGGATTGATTGTTGTTTGCTTGATTTGCTTGAATACCTAAAAGGGATAGTTCTCATAAAAAATAATGGCATAAACATGAACAAACTCACATAAAACTTGATATGATGCTTTGATGTTGAATCACTACAATAAATATGCTCATGACTACTCTTGGCTACTCTTGACTTGATAATAATTGCTTGATGAAAATTCTCGATCATAAATTGCTAGTTCTTGCTAGATTGTTTTCAAATGATGCAATGACTAGGTATTTATGTGCAATTATTCTAATTTCCCAAATATTAAATCATAATAGTTGACATTTGACATTTGAAATTCAAATAATAAAATACCAAATTCTACATATTAAATTTTGGAGGCAAAATAGGGGGACCAAGTTGCCAAGGGTGACTAGGTCCTGGCTCTATTTTGTGGGATCTAAGGTGTCAATGATACAATATTAAATGAATACATTGGTTTTCAACATGGTTTTTATTGATAATTGTCCAAATGGGATATAGAATGCATAATTTAGGAAATTAGGTGTACAATTAGGTCCAATTACTTTAGGGGCAGTAAAAATAGTGTGAAATTATCATGGGTGACAATTTATGATGGTACATTTATCCCCCACTTTAGTGAGAGTATGAAATTACACTTAGACTCACAGTAAAGTAGAAAATATGTCAAGAGGGGTTTGATTGTCCAAATGTTGAATAGATAGGATGACAATGAATCTAGGGGGAGTGCACAAGCCCCCATGATTCAAGTCCCTATGGTAAGACAACATAAGGAAAAAGGAACATATATATGTAATGCAACACATCAACTAAAAAATACATAATTCCAAAAAAAAAGGGAGGGTGTGAAAAATCATAGACTAGCAAGCTGCATTAAGCTAGGATCCACACCCAAGGTGTTCATGACTCATGGGCTAACAAAGTTTTATATTTACTAGGTGAATCACAAATCGAAGGAAACATGAGCTAGTGATGTTTGATATTCACTAGGCGAGCCCCTAGTCAAAGTAGCAAAATGAGAAACACAAAAGGACTAGTGAGGAACAGTTTTCACTAGGTGTGTACCCATGTCAACCATACCAAGAATTATACTCCTTGATAATTTTGATAAGGTGCTACAAAAATGATCAACATGCTATGCCAACGCTTCACTAATCCCAAAACATGTGAACAAAGTGAAACACATAATTTAATGTATGCCCCCACCTTAAAGTAATTTCTAAACACCATGCTATAAGGAATTTCTTTAAGGTAGAAAAATGATAAATTCCATGTGTTAAGGTCATGAGAGCTTATTTGGAAAGTCCTATGCCAAATGATATGTTCCCAAATGAAGCTAACTCATGATAAGTGGTTTCCCCCAATACAAAATATGAACACAAAAGGGATCCATAGATCTGAAGTTAATATACATCTTTGATACAATAATGGAAATGAGCTCAAGATTGATATCATTTTCCCAAAACACTCATGGAACAACAAACACAATGGGAGAATGACACACAAAGAGAGAACCAAAAAGGTTTTGGGTCAACTTGGAAGAGACCTAAATGTCTCAACACCTTGCATCATCCCAAAAAGGAAAACACAAGACAACAAAACAAAGTTTACAACATAAAGAAGAATGGAGATACAAATAGAAGAACGTCACAACTAATTCATTTCCTTTGTATCCTTGCACCAACATAGAAACAAGGGTCCTTCAAAGAAAAATCACAAACATAAAGACATGCCAACCAACACAACACAAGAGATCACATCATGTGCAAGAAAACACATAAATTGAACAAAAGGGGGTACCACACATGTGAGCTGATCTAAAGCAGATCGTCTACATCCCAATCTTGCTCATCATATATGGAAGGTGGATAACTAGCCAAAGGGACTACAAATTTTTTTGTATTAGGATCATCACTAGGTTCAACACATGGTGAATCACTCTCATTAGGAGGATCATCACAGTTTCCCCCATCTAAATCCATAAACTTTAAGAACAACAAAGATGGTTCATTATGCACTTGTTCATCAATTTTAGCATCTTCATCCTCACCATCTAGATTTATCACAATAAGAGGTTTAATGACAATGTCTATTGTATGTTCTAGTTTTAGTTTTAGTTTTGGTTGGGTCAGGTAAGGTTAAATTTAATATTTTGGTGAAATTTGTAATTCATCTTGATTTGTTTGCATGTGTGTTTGATCATCAGGTAATGTTTTACTATTTTCACCCAATTGACGAGCAATAGAACGACGCCTGCCTATTATCTTTATAATTTCTATTTCTTCTTGTTCAATTTTCAATTTGTGAAGGGGTAAGAGTAGGTTTCTCAACCATTGGTCTCTTTTCTTCCCTTAGGGGAGGAAATGAAGGGACCATCAGGGGTTGGGGTGCCACTTTCTCCTTAGGACTATAAATTTGTCTCTTTTGGTGGCACAAAGGTAATATTTTGATTGTCTCTTGGTCTTTTATATGATGTACGTGGAGGAAATACAACATAAATACCTTTTTTACTTGGGATAATGTTTGCTTCAGACATGGGTTCTCCATAATTTGTGGGGTAGGAGGAACAACCATAGCTCTATCATTTTCAAGAATATTGCTTAGGGATAACTTTGTTATGTGCTTTGCCTTGAATTTTTGAAATGAACTAAAAAATAAGTCCTCACAAGGTTTAATTAGTTCCATAGGTTGAGGCCAAAAATAATCCAATGAAAGTTTCCACGGGAAGGAAAAGAATTAAACCCACTATGATGCATTGTGTATATTTGATTTTCAAATGGGAACTTTATGCACTTGTGGATAACTGATGGGACAAAATTCATGGAGCATAGCCATGGATAGCCTAAATTCACATGGAATTGGTCTAACATTGGGATGATAGAGAATGATACATATAGTTTCTTTGGTCCAAATTTAAGTGGAAGAGTGATCAAACCTATCATAGGGTGAGCAAAACCATCACGAGTTTTTAACCATGCTTTCAATTGTTCATAAGGATATTTATAAAGATAATGCACATACAAAAATTCCTCAACGATCACATTCTCTAAGCACATGGGATCAATGAGTATCCCTTGCATAGGTTTATCATTGATACATCGAACAATATAGAGAGGATCATTTGGTGTGTGTATAGATGCATCAATATGTGTGAAAGCAATGTCAGGTAACAAAGTGGTTCGACCTTTACAATGTTGAATATCTATTGTATTAACCATATTATTCAGACCATTCTCATCATAATTATTATCATCATTCTTATCATCACAAGCTTGCACAAAGTTGGAAGTATGATTTGGCATGGGATTTATGAAAATTTGCAAATTTTGAGTTGGTGGGGCAATAGACTTGTTTCCTTTATCATTAACGTTAGCCAACTAGATTTGATTAGAATTGATGAGGTCTTGCACTTTATTTTTAAGATGCATACATCATTCTGTAACATGTCCATGTGTGTGATGATATTGAAAAAAGGATTTTTGGTTGAAAGTTGGAGATAAAGGATTTTTTGTGTCCATAGGTCTAATTGGAGGCAGAAGGATTAAGTTCTTTCTTAAAAGTTGTAACATAATCGAATGAAGGGAGTTAGGAAATTTGGAAAATTGTCTAGATCTCTCATCCTAAATTAATAAGGAGTTGAAATTATTGCTGCGACTTGTGGCTTAATGTGGTTGGTTGTTTGAGGTGTGCTTATCTTGATAAAGTTCTTGTTTTTCTTCTTGAATGGTTGATAGTTGTTTTGAGGTACAAATTCGGATCGCTCAGTAGGAGTTGATGAAGATGTTTCTTCATACTAACTAACCAAATTTTGATAATCGTGAAGAGTCATACACAAGTGTGTAAAGGATGGATACTTCATCAATAAGATCTTATCCCTAATGTAAGGTTGTAAATTCCCTATGAACACTCTTTGAACATCAACATCAGGAAGAGTGTAGTTGATTTGTGAGTAGAGTAATTGATATTGTCCTATGAAGTCTATTGCCTTTTCATTTTTTCGTTGTTTGCACCACACTAAATTAGTTAATTATGTGATTTAAGGACCAATATTTTCTTGGAAATGTTGTAGGAACACATCAACAAATTCATTGAATGAATGAATTGAGTTACTCAAAAAGGAGAAAAACCATTCTAAGGCCATGTATTTCAATGACCTATGAAAGAGTTTGGCTAGGAGCTTATTTTCAAAGATGCAGTCACTACATAATGTTGTATAACCGATATATGAATATTAGGATCATCTTTGCCATTATACTTCTCAAATCGGGGAATCTCTATGTTTTGTGACATGGGTGTTTTCAAGATTTCAAGTGACAATGGGCTCCTTTTGACATATTGTAGTGTTTTTCCATTTTGAGTTTGATTCAATGTGGAGATTTGTTGTTGCAGTGATGTCACGTTTTGCAAAACTTGGTTTATGACTGAATCATTGTTTGACATGTTTCAAAAATGTGGTGAATATGGTGGGATTGTGTAAGTGCTTGGTGGACTAATATGTTGCAAGTTTAGGAGAGGTGATGAATATTGAGGTGTCATATGTGATGTCATAAAACTATAAGGATTTACATTGAAAATCCCTAAACTTGGAGTTATGCCATTGGTTTTTTGTATAGTAGAAGCTATAATTGGTAGTGTGAATGTAAGAATATAGGTTATAGTTGTGGTCAGGGAGATTTTTCTTCATCCTTGGACCTGAGTATATCCCAATGCGTGAGCACAACTAGCCATTGTAGGGATGTTAGCATCAACTATATGGGATAGATTACACAAAACCTCTAATCCTTGAGCATCATTAATTAATTTCCTTAAGTTGTCCACTATAGGAATTGTTTGTCCCGCTAAGGATTTAATGCTTAAATAGTATTGCAATCCCTCTAAATATTTATCTAATTGTTTCAGTTTGTCTTTAGGAACATGGGCAACAATAATATCAACATCCATAAAGTTTCTTTTTTGTGAATTTGTCATTAGTACATGATAGGATTAGGGATTGAGTCCAAGATGGGCTAGTTATTCACAATACCTTACTTGAAAGATCTGGATGAATCAGGATCCACAATGGATGTAACAATAATGCGGGATGCCATAAGTTTGCAACTACATCTCACTGGAGTGTTGGCAATAGGACACGAGGTTGTGAAGCTCATATTGAGTTTCAAAACACTATGTGTGCCCACTATGAGCACTAAATTGCAAAACAATCATAGTAAAAACCTCAAAAGAAATCATAAAGAAAAAGTAGATAAAGAACACAGAGACAAAGGTCTGAGAAAAATCAGAGCTAAAAATAGTTGGACCAAGTCACCTAGGGTGATTATGTCCTGCATAGGTTTTTATAGATTTCAAAGTTTGAATGTTTATTATTCTATTTAAGGTTCTCAAGTTTGTATATGTATAGGTATGATAGTGAGTATTTTTCTAAAATTTACCCAATTTTATGCTTATGTAATTCAAAATGCAAGTGTGCAACAATTCACAAAATTTTCATACAATAAATGACAATTGTAAATGCAATTTCCAAAGCTAAGATGCAATAATTGACTGACTCTAATATGCCAAAATCTAAAAATGATGATGTTTATGCCTTTTTGAAAAAAAACAATGTAAAATTTCACTTTTTGAACTATATGCAAGATGCCTAAATGAATGCAATGAAGAATTTTACATTTGATTTCAGATTTAAATGACCGAATGAAGATTTGTAAATGCAATTGAAATGAAAATCTAACCTATGATGATTGAAATTAACCCTATTGCAACCAATAATGTAATATTATATGCAAATTTTTATGCCTTTTTGTGATTAAAAAATGAATGCCTAAATGAACAATGCAAAAAAATGCAATGCTAAACCTAGATCTAGTATGACTTACCTCAGATTTCAGAAGGTTTACAATGCCAACATGTTGAGTTCACCAAAATGAAATGAAGAAAAAGTGAAACCCTAGGGCTTTTCCCTAGGATTTCAATGGGGTTAGCTTTTCCTAACATTTTATTTAGAGGATTGAGGTAGCAGGGGTTTGATGGATTTGGATAGGATGTAGGATTTCCTTACAACTTGAAAGCTGAGTCAACCTACCCTTGACCAAATTTGGAATGGATTTGGGATGAAATTCAATGATTTGACTACTTGCTAATGATGCAAATAACTATTTTGATGCAAAATAGTAGATCTAGAAAGCCACAAATAAATTCAAAATTCAAAAACAAATTGAACAAAGTATTGTGCACAAAACATATGAGTTTGGGGCTGAAATGGAGGATCAATTTTCCTAGGGTGGCTATGTCCTAGTTGAGCAATCTAGAAATTGATTTTATAGTCCTTTAGAGCCAAATCGAGGCCTTCTTTTCTCAGGTGTCGCACTATTGAATCTTTTTCGGGTGTCAAGATAATTGAGTTTTTGTATTTTTTCAAGTTGTAGGGTTTGAATATAATAATAAATAATTGACCTTCAAACTTCTCGCAATCTTCTTCAAATCTAAAACTTGCACATTCAAAGAGAGAGGAATGGATTTTAGATATAGGAGCTTTCCTTGGTCAAACCTTTTGTTGGTGTTTCCACCTCCATAATGGCAATGTCAATGAAAGATAGCTTATCCTTTTGAGGGATAGATGCTAAATGATAAATGAATGATGAATCAACAATGAACTAAAACTCACCACTCAAAATGGATTCCTTGAAGGACTGAAGTCATACAAGTCTCCTCAAGGCTTGATTGTTGTTTGCTTGATTTTCTTGAAGAACTACAAGGGTTAGATCTCACAAAAAAAATGATAACATAAACATGAACAAACTCACATAAAACTTGAAATGATGGTTTGATGTTGAATTGTTGCAATAAATCTTCTCTTGATTGCTCTTGAATTGATAATGATTTCTTGATGAAAATTCTTGATCATAAATTGCTAGTTCTTACTAGATTGTTTTCAAATGATGCAATGACTAGGTATTTATATGAAATTATTCTAATTTCTTGAAAATTAAATCCCAATATTCGATATGTGACATTTGAAATTCAAATAATAAAATGCCAAATTTGACATATTTAATTTTGGAGGTAAAATAGGGGGACCAACTTGCCTAGGGCGACTAGGTCTTAGCCCTATTTTGTAGGATCTAAGATGTCATGGACAAAATATTAAATGAATGCATTGTTTTTCAACATGGTTTTTCTTGATAATTGTCTAAATGGGCTATAGAATGCATAATTTAGGAAATTAGGTGTACAATTAGGTCCAATTGCTTAAGGGGGAGCAAAACATAGTGTGAAATTGTCATGGGTGAAGATTTATGATGCTACACACATATTATAGGTCGTATTATAGTAGTGCTCACCCAAATACAACCACTCGACCAAAGTGTTATGCTACCTTGAAAGATAGTTTCATATATGTCCCTATAGCCATTTGTTAACAATTTTTGTCTACCCATATGTTTAGGGATGGTAACTAGTGCTTGGAGTTAGTTTAGTACCTGTTAACCTAAAGAGTTCATGCTAGAACATACTTAGATATCTAATGTACCAATCAATCACTATATTTTTGGGTAAACCATGTAATCTAAAAACCTCCCTAAAGAATAATTCTATAACTTGTGGAGACTTATACTTATAGGATATGGAAAAAAAGAGAGCATACTTAGTTTTTTGACTACCACATATATGTAGTCTTTTCCCTGCACTCGTAGAAGACCTATAATAAAGTACATAGATACACTCTCCCATTTATTCTATGTAATTGATAAAGGCTATAATAATACTATATTGGAAATGAATGCTCATACTTGTTCTATTGGAAAGTCAAGCACTCTCTAATATGATGCAAGAAATCATTCTTTAGTCCTCTCCAAGTGAATCTCTCTTTGATTTGTATATATATTTTCAAATAGCCTGAATGTATTTATGAAGGAATGTTATGGATGGCTCTCAATATTTCCTCTTTTAGTTTTTATTCTCAAACAATGTAAATTCCATCTTTGTAAAAAATAAGATCATCTACCACCTTGTACCTATCATCTTGAACCTTTCCTTTTGTGATCTCACAAGAAAAATATTTTTTGGAGTATTCCACCAAAAGGTTAGCCTTCCAACTCATTGAATTTTTGACATAGCACACAAAGTAGGTTTTTTGGAAAAGGCATTAACAAATACATTCTTCTTCCTCTTGACATACTATGTATCAAAGTCACATGCTAGTAATTTTCTCACCCACTTTTTTGTCTTTCATTTAAATATTTTTTATTCAAGAAGTATTTGAGGCTACTATGATCAATTCATACTACAAACTTACCTCCTACCAAATATTATCAAAATTTAGCCAACCCAAACAAGATGACCGAAAATTGAAAAATGGTAGGTGCATCGGTCAACCCAAAGAACATGACCAAAAACTCATAATGACTAAGTGGCTCTATTTTATAGATATCACAGATCAATCTTTAAGAAGTAAACCACCCCATGAAGCTCATCAATTAATTTTTCATCTTTGGAATACCTATTCTTAATTGTCTTCTTAATAAGGGTCTTGTAGTTAATACACATGTACACATAGTCCCATTCTTGTTTTTGACCAACACTACTTAAGATGCAAATGTGTTGGAACTAGGTCTAATATACCCCATATCAAGAAGTAATTTGATTGTATTTTCAATTTCCTCCTTATTCCTTTTTAATTGTGTTAAGGAGTGGTAATAATGAGTTTGACACCATCCTCAAGCTCAATCACATGCTTGAAACCTCTATTTAGCGGCCTGCGAAAAAGAATTTAACCAAAAACTAAACTATGCTTATGCAATAGAGACTATATATCAACTTGGTATTGTCTATCACCATATGTAGAGATCTTGGTGGAAATAAAGCATTGGGATACCCATGCAACCTCACCATGTCTGAAAATAGCTTCCATCTTCTTTGTTTTAACTTATTTTGGTGCTCCATCATACATGATGTAAAGAACCACCTTCTTCCCATCTACCTTGAATTTTAATTCCATTATTTGAAGTTTTTGTGAGTATTTCCCTAGTGCATGTAGCAACTAAAATCCCAAGACATGTATTTCACCAATTCCAATAATATAAAAAGTCATGAATTACTCTATGATTACCCAACATGATATTTATTTGAGATATTTTCTTTGTACAACTCATGGTGAAACCGTCTACAACCATAACAATGAATCCATTGAAATCTACTACCTCCAAGACTCTCTTAGTCATAAGAACCTCATTGATGAAATTGCGGGTTTCCCCATAAGCAATCATAATCCTAACCCATTTTCCTTGTAAAAATCCCCTAACTCTTAATGAGTGATATCTAGGAGTGTCTAATAGGGTATGAATGGTAGCTTCTCCAGAAGTTCTTCCACTCACTTGCTCCTCTAATTCAACTATTTCCTTGTCGTATTCACTTCCTAAGTCCTCTTTCTCACCCTCACTATTTGAAATAACCTCAATATAATGCACTTTTCCTCTACCTAAGACCCATGTCTTTGATAAGCACTTTGCAAGAAAAATATAGTTTTTTCCTTTGTAGCTTATTTTTTTCCTCATTTGACATGCTTATTTTCTTTAGCAACTACTTTTGAAAGTGATTTTTATCTTTCCTCGAAAGGAATGTCTTAGGCTAAAATTTACTCTTAGGTGTAGATAATCCTATGTTTCTTGCTCTCTTAGTAGCGTCATGTAATGTGAGAGAATCAAAATATTTCACCCATCCATGAAGATGTTCTATCAATCCTTCAATGAAAAGAAATATGAATCTTCTTTCTAAGACATTTTTAACCATCACTTGCAATCTGTTAAATTTGGATACATGTAGCTATCCACTGAACCACTCTACTTCAATTGTGTGAACTCCCTAGAGTGCAAGTTTTTTCTTATCAAATCTATTAATCAACCTCTAAGTGAATTCAACATAAGAATAAATGAGATCATGAGCCAAAGTGACCATCCTGTGATACCACCACTTGTGAGCCTCTCCATACAAATGAAGAGTAGCATATTTGATCACTTCATTTTCAATCATTTCCCATTGAATTGAAAGTAAGTATCAATCTTTTGCACCTAGGAAAGTGTTATGTATTTATGTAAGCCATCAAAAGTGGGGATGGACAATTTTCCCACTTTATGTTGTAACTCTTGGTTTTTCCCCCTTCCTTTTCTAGGTCTATTTCTCATTTCAGTTAGAAAAATTCAACTAATGACACGGTAGCTTGGAATGGATCTCCCAAAGATGGGTATTCATGTAAATAATCAAAAAATCCTTCATTTTTGTTAGGTTATCCCTCATCACTAGCCTATTATTCATTCAAGAATGTGGGAATTAAAGGTTTTGAAGATGCACAACTTGTTGCTCTATTGTGGGGATTATTGCTATTTTGATTATTTCCAATGTCATTGCCTTCTCCATGATTTTCACTATTATTCTGATTAACTATGTTCATGCTCATGTTTCACATCATTTACATTAAGAATTGAGTCATCTACTGCTACTCGAGCTAGCCAAATCATTCAAAATTTTCTACATGCTATTTCCCTCACAAGGATCCCTTCTCTTAGCCTTGACTTCTTCAACCTATCCTTCAACTAGAAAATCAGCCTAAACTCCTTTTGTATTACCTAGAGGATTCAAAGGTCTTCTTGTCAAATAATACCTATAAATTCCTTCATCTGATTGCATATGAAATTTTTGATTGCGTGAAGTTGTTCAAATCCTTACTAGATAGTAGGATGTGTGACTCCAATACCACTAAAATAATCCAACTATTTAAAAAATAATAATTTTTTTTTTATGAAAAATTGCTACTAAATTGAGATTTTTATTCTTGGATAAATTATACAATTAATAAAATATAGAATTCATTTATATGCTTTGACATAGACTATCCATTATACTCACAACACTCATAGATAAATAAAATAGTATTTAATTAGAATTATGAATAGATTTCATAAAATATAATTAGGATTAACCTTTTATATGCCTTTATCCTACCTTGTTTCTTTTTCCCAAAGACTCACGTCACCCTTCAAGCAGAGTAACAACTCTGGAAAAAAAGTGCAGACTCGTGAAGCAGAAATCATGCCATTTACCGTGTGTTGTACTTTGGTTTCCAGTCTCCTAAACCCATGACCTGTCAAAGAAAATGAGTTTTTCCCCTATTATTGCTTCGAATTGTCATGTCTTGACATACAAAAAGAGTTGCACTCCCTATTTTAAGTTCAAAAACTCACAACCTAGCAAATACAAGTAGTCATGCCTCCTTTCTTGCTTTCTATACCTCCACAACCAGGCATATAGATATAGCACACCAATTTGAATGTATTTCAGCCTGCTATATACCATTGCAACCTTTATGTGAGTAGGAGGAAATGTATCAGATGCTCATTCCTAAGAAGAGGACATTACATATCTTAACATCATACATTTAACACTCCTCCCTCCTTACATTCTTAGCTTACAAGGATGCAATTTGTCTCAATTTAATTTCACATTTTCCTCCCTGGATCTACACTTGGTTACCCAAGTCATGTAAACATTCAACTATCTTTGAAAAATAGTCCACTTTTTCTCTATGACACCATACAAAATTTGTAACTATGATTAGATCATATGATCCTAATGGTGCTACATATAGCTTTTCCTCAATGGAGAATGATGGTAATGGTAGCTTAGCCTCAAATAAAAATTGATTACATTAACTCTTGCTTGATTGGTGTATTGAATAAACCAAGAGTTAGCCATATGACCAACTCTACTAGATATCTTACTCAACACCCTAGGCACTACAAAACTTTTAGTCACTTCAGTATCTATTAACCTAGAAATAGGACAATAAAAGACCATTTTTGATGTTTCAATAGGAGTAATTTGATAGTTATCCAAATAAAAATTCATTTCCATGTATGTATCCTTTGTTGAGAAGGCAGTAGGTTATTTTTGGTTGCATTTCCCTTATTTTGATTTGGATAATATTAGTATAATGATCACCACTACAAGTGAAACACCCTCTAGGTGGTCCTCTTCCTTCAACAATTATTTCTTCTCTATTTCCATTTCTTACTTTTGATCCATTATCCCTTCTCTTGAAACTATAGTCATTGTTATTCCTTGAATCCCTTGCATTTTGCTTTTGCTTAGGGTTTTGGTTCTAATTTCAATTTATAATCTTGAAAGGAGATAGTTTTAAGCTCCAATTTTTTTATGAACTCTTGATGCTACACTTGACTTCCATTTTTATATCTATTTGATTGGTTATTCAAAAACTTGGTCCATGATTGATGGTCTATGAATGTCTACTTCTCCTCCCATTTGAGGATTCAATCTCATAATTAATTTTTTGATTTGGAAACTTTTATCACATTGGTATTGGGGTACATATTTGAGAAATATCACAAAATTCTCCCAATAGTCAAGACTAAATTATCTTCTTACTTAAGTTCTAGATTATTTTTGATCAAAATAAAATTTGTGGTAACCAACATTGTTTGAATAAAATCACAAATTGATTTCGAGTTAAATTTATTGAATCTAAACCCATTTCTATTTTCTTGTTGTCCTATAAAATGGAGGCTGCACCAAAAATTTGGTATGATCCCTAGAAAGCCTTAGTGATTTAAAAATGATTTTTCCATCTCACTAATCCAAGCCTTAGCTCCATCTCCTAATACTATACCATCAAATTTAGGTGGATTCACCTTCTTCATATCTCTATCTAGTTAATAGCTAGTTAATTTTTTACATTGGCCTATCTTTCCATGTCATCACATGATTAGGCTATTCTCAATGGGATTCATCATGCTTTCTATTAATATTGATATCATGTTCTTGTTCAATTTATTCCTCCCAATCTTGAGGTACTTAAACTTCATGTTCTAAAGCCACTATCCTCTTTGTAGTTTCACTTAGTGCAGTTAAAATTAGATCCAACTTTGTATTTGAATAATTCACTATTTTCCTTGGTACCATGTGACTACTTTCAAAGTTCAACCTTGTGTGAACCATGTTTACCCTAATATATATTCAAGTTCATGGTTCAATAGTTTGAATGTACACATCTAATTTTTTTTTTTAGTACTTAACAAAGTTTAAACATCACACTTTTTCAAAATAAAAATCACAATATTATTTTATTGAAAAAATTTAGTGGATTACAAATCCTTATTTATAATAATATTTTTAGCTTGCACTTTCAATAAGTTTTTGATAGAATAAGCAAGGAAGGGCCCTGATCCTATGGAATAATAGCAGATCAAAAAGAACAGTCAAGGTGGGAAACAACACCACCAACCAAACCAAAAAATAGCTTCAGGATGGCACGTAGGACCAAAAATTAAAACCATCGCTATAGTCTAGCCAAAAAATATAAAAAAAACAAGTTACTACCAACTAAATTAGAGCTACGGAGGCCATTAATTAAGTCCACAGTATACTAGGTGGTATTACACCAAATCTTATAGAGAATTAATGAACAGTCCTATAAATTGATATAATTCAAAAAACCCATCAAAAAGTAGGAAAACAACAAACCAAGCCATTAGCTGGTTTCCTAAACAGGTCCCCATACTTAGCTAAGAGAGTTGCATATTCATGCCAGTCAGGTCCCTCTATTTCATCCAACAATTTAAGGGCATCAGATTTCCCCTTCTTCTTCAATTTTCTGGTTATCTTCACTTCTCTCGAGGCCGCACCCAACATCGCATGTCTCATTAACCTGTTAGTGACTCTCATCAAAGAAATCAAAGCCTTTTCCATATCCTCGAATTGGACCTGCAAAAAATTTAATCTACTTTTTAAAAAATCAATACTTAATTCTTCATTTTTATTCTCTAGACCATAAAGCCCAACATCCTGTTCATTCCCAGTTTCATTCTTTTCCTCAGATGTCTCCACTTGCTCCTCCTCTTCCTCATCTTTTTCCTCCAAATATTCTTCCCCCATATCATAGGCAGTTTCCTCAAAATCATAATCTTCAAAATCATCATCTTCCTGAGCCTCAAACTCCTCATAACTCGGGATATCCTCCACATCCACAAACACTTTTTATTTCCCCTTTTTCTCTTTTGAGGCCAACTTCACCAGCTGGGCAGACCTTCTTCCACTGCTAGTGCCACTGCCCTGACCCTGTATATTCTCCTTGACCTTCTCCTTTTGGTTCACATCCTTAGAAATATGAATAAATTCACTAGGATTGACCTCCCTTCTAGGTTTCTTGGCTTTTGGGGGATCAAGTAGTAGGGGAGAGTGTTTTCTCTTTTCAGGGGTAGCTCTGGAAAGCAACAAGTTGACATTCTTTGAATCCTCACTTTTCTGGGACCGAGGGGTAGAAGGGTTTGACACATTAGCCACTAGAGAGTTGCTCTTAGCAGGGATAAGAAAATGTCTCATAACAGCAACATGAGGGTTGTGGGGAAGTTGTTCAACAACTAGGGGTTCAACAACATATGGGTTAACCACCCTCCACGGTTCAACATTGTCCTCATCAAACTGGTCAAGGTTCTCAACTCTTGCATTAAGAGGATTGCCATGGGGATTTTGGGAAAGGGAATATTTGTACAGAGTAAGCATTAGGCCCTGATGAAGTAGTGGGTTAGCACCTTTCTCAATATTCAGCTGCATAGAGGACAAAAGGTAAAATGACAGGTTTATGTGCTCCCCATGTCTGATGTAGTTTAAAATAGGAAAGTGATAAGCATGGACAAACATATAGCGACCTTCAAGAATAAAATAGCACATAACAAACAGACTCACAAGGGAAAAAGGAGGAGGAAGTTCGAGTCTTGCATACCCATTCTGGAACTACTTGAGATTTTCTCCTTCATGTAGGAAATTATCCACAAATCTTTGGTAATCGGCTCCACTTTTTTTAGCAACCTTCAGACCATAATTTTGCAACCTCGTGGCCTCAGCTATGAAATGAGAAGTAACCTCAAATTTCACAGCTCCTATAGAAACCCAGCCTCTCCTCCAAGAATTAGTGAATTTTTCCATTAAACTTTCATTATAGTCTTTGAGAGATTGAAAGAAGGATGTCATTCCCACATTTTCAAACATACTCCAGAGGTTGCTATTCTATTACAGCGCTTGGCAGTTAGGTGGTTCAGTTCTTTTTCTCGGGCCTCCCATCTTGCTCGTCTGCAAATTCTTAAGCATAGACTAGTTAGACTTCATGCTCTCCCTCGCAAACTACTTTCTTCCCTGACTGGAACCAACATTCGAAACCCAAACTAAACACAAAGTCATAAAAGACTTGCAATTCGAGAAGTTTCTTCTAAGGGACGACAACTTCACATTTCCCAGAGCCTAAAAAGCATTATGAATTTTGCAAGCAATAACAACCATAATTAATTTCTTGCCATTTCCCTCTATAGAAATATGTGAATAACTGACAGAGGGCTTTTCGACACATATTGAAATGATAGCCTTTATCAAAACAAATATCAACACTTGACTTTTGATCATACTCTTTAATGGGAAATTAATGAGATTATCTCTTCAAGGATCCTCCTATACCTGCACGTACACCTTAAGCCATCATTACAGGGAAAGCTTTACAACACCACTTTGTATCCTTCTGTCCCACCAACATCTAATCTTTTAGATTTTCCTTTAATATTTATTTTCAAAATTTTCATTAAGGATGATGTCTTTAAGAGGTGGTGACATATTTCCATTTGTTCATCGTGTCCAACCCCTACACCCCAGTGCCACATTGGTAGCACAGTCAACAACTCTATTCCCTTCCCTATACACATGTTGAACTCGACAGATTGTAAAGAAATTTTTGATTAGTTTACATCTTTCTATAATATTTTTAATTTCCCATGGGGGTGCAACAACACCATTTAAAATGTCCACAATTAACTTTGAGTCCCCTTCGATGATAACATTTTTGAAACCCAACTCCTTTAGGAAATTGAAGGTGCCAAGAGAAGCCATAGCTTCAACTTAGTTGTTAGAGTAGATACCAAGGTTCACTCCAAAAGCCATTATATAGTCGCCAAACTAGTTTCTCACCAAGCCACCTACTCCAGCTTGACCCGAGTTTCCTTTTGAGTAGCTGTCAAAGTTGCACTTCACCCAATCTTCTAGAGGAGGACTCCAGATAGTACCCATCCTATTAAGCATCTTAGACCAGTTTAGATTGGTTAAGTCTCTACTTATACCCCAATTTTGTTTTATTCTCATCTCCTTGTAGTTCAGCCAGGAGTTGGAGAAGCCATTTCTACTTGCCTCAATATTTTCCTTAATATGGGTTCTAATTATCTAAAACACCTCCCAACTACTTCTCTCCACTTCTCTAAAAATTCTATTATTTCTCTCCTTCTAGAGCCCCCAAGTAACAAAAGGGGGGACTTGATTCTACAAATCCACAATAACATTATGAGAGAAAGGACAGTTAGACCATCCTTCAATAAACAACTTCAAAGAGTTGGGAAACACCCAATCCAAAGACAACAACTGCAACACCTTGGACCACACTTCCCTCGCGTAATTGCAATGAAAGAACAAATGAGTTATCAATTCTTCCTCTTGTTTGCATAGAGAACACCAATTAACCAACTGGAACCCTCTCTTAACCTGGTTATCAATGGTGAGGATATTGCCATGGGCAATAGTCCACTAGAAACAATTAATTTTAGGAATCAGATTCTTAAGCCACACCACTTTCCAGAAAGAATTAGGAACAACATCTTGGATCCTCTCCTAATATTCATAGGTCTGTCTAACTGAGAAACAACCTTTGGAGCTACTTTTCTAGAGCCATTGATCCTCCCAACCTCTATCAAACCACTTCACCTCCCCAATCAAATTGTGCAAGTTGATGAGGAGAGATCCCAGTTCACTTGTCTTTGACCTCAAAAATTATTTCTCCTTAACAAGGCACCAAAATCCTTCCAATTTGGTTCCCCCCTTCCCAGATTATATAATCACTCACCTTTTTGCCACAAATTATTTGGAGGCTACACTTTAGGGGATTCAAATCCTCACTAGCAGAAAGGGTGGCATTCTCAAACCAAGGATCCTTCTAAAAATCCATGTTAATCCCATTCCCTATTCTCTTCCTTTCCCCCAACTTCGGTACATTTCTTAATCTGATAAGATGGTTCCATAAGGAAAAACCAAGAGGAAGATCCAATTGAGACAAGAAACAACCAAAATTCCTATTTCTCAAGTACTTGGCTTGGAAATATTTGACCCAATCTTTAGAACCTTCAAGAAGGTTCCAGCCAATTTTAGCAGTTAAGGATTTGTTTATCATATGAATTATTCACATCCCTAACCCCTCACATATTTTAGGCCTACATACTTTATCCCAGCTAACAAGAGATAGTCTATTTTTTTCCTTTGTTCCTGACCACAAAAATTTCCTCTGAATCTGTTCTATCTTCTCCCCTATATGAGCAAGAATTTTAAACAAAGAAAGATAATAGATTGGAATATTCTAAAGAGAGTCTTTAAGTAGTTGGATTTTACCTGCCAAACATAGCAGCTTCCCCTTCCATCTTGCCAATTTATGTTGAATCATTTCTAATAATTTCTTGGACAGTAATTATTTTCTAATCTCTTGGAAAACAATGGGAGCCCCAGGTAGGTATTAGGTAACTCAGCTTCTTGACAACCCAAAATTCTTTTCACTTTGTCCCTTATCTGTTGATCAGTGTTGAAAAATTAAACTTTTCTTTTATCATAGTTAATGCACTGACCAAAAACAACAACATAATCATTAAGAATCTATTTCCATACACCTGCTTCCCCCATTGAAGCTTCCCTAAACAACATGGAGTCATCAATAAATTATTGATGGGAATCAAGCCTGAGAGAGGAAGCAACCTTAATACCTTTAAGAGCTTGCACATCAAGCAACCTTTGAATATTCCTTCCTAGGGCTTCAAAAAATATAATAAAAAAGTATGGAGAAAGAGGATCCCCTTGCCCGAGACCACAACCATAGGAGAAGAAGCCTTGGGGGACACCATTAACCAAAACACAATTCATAGGAGAAGTGACACATGCTGAAATCATCTTTAAAAATCTACCATCTATCCCATACTTCTTAAGAACAACAAAGAGGAAAGGCTAGGAGACCTTATCATAGGCCTTGGAGATGTCAATTTTGAAGGCCATCCCAGGTTTTTTTTAGTGCTCCATAGAGTGGATTATCTCATGAGTAGAGATAACAACATCAAGAATGTTTTTTCCTTGAACAAAACCTTTTTGATTAGGAGCTATCATTTTTCCAAGCACCAGTTTGAGTCTAAACACTTAAATTTTAGACAAAAATTTATAAACCGTATTATAGAGGTTAATAGGTCTATAGTATTTCATAGCCAAGGGATCGATAGATTTTGGGATAAGAGCTATAAAAGTGGCATTCATATTATTTAACAACCTTCCCAACCTAAAAAAGTCTCTAGCAGCATTAAAGAGATCATTTTTGACAATTTACCAGTATGTTTGGAAAAAAATAGGGGGAAATCCATTAGGACCAAGGGATTTAAGAGCTCCAAATAAAAACACGACCTTTTTGACTTCATCCAAAGAAACAACATTAGTCATCGTTTTTAAGACTAAGTTTGAGATAACATTAGGGATAACATTAAGAAAATCAACAAAAATTTGGGGATCATTGATAGGATTTAAAGGATAAGAAGAGAAGAATTTATGTTCAACTTCCCTGTAAATCTCTCTTTCATTAGTAACAATAGAACCGTCCTCTTTAACCAGCGATCTGATTCTATTTCTACTTCTGTGTTTGAGAGTAGATTGGTGGAAAAATTTGGTGTTCATGTCCCCTTCTGTCAACCATTGGACTCTTGAATTTTGTTTGCAAAATATTTCCTCCTTTTTGTTAATCTTATACCATTGAGATCTTAGGTCTCTTTCCTTCACACAAATCTCTTCATCCACCAAGCCAGAATCCATACTATCTTGTACCTCTTTAAGAATTTTTCCCAGAGCATTTTTTAACTCAAAAATGTTTCCAAAGGTAAGCTTATTCCATCCTTTCACTTTTTTCTTAACTCTACAAAGCTTTTCAGCCAAACAAAACATAGGATTTCCAAGGATAGGTTCCTCCCACCACAATTGAACTTAAGTAGCAAAATATGGATGAGTGCACCACATGGCTTCAAATCTAAAACAGAAGGGGCCCTTAATATGATCCACATGTTTTTTCAGAACCAAAGCATTATGATCTGAACTAGACCTAGGAAGAGCAGAGAGAAAGGAATTGGGAGATATCCCAATTTTTTGAAATAAAAAATCTATCCAATTAGACTTGAATTAAATGGTTCCCAATCATCCTATTAGACCAGGTAAATTTAGTGCCTTGGAGAGGAATATCAATCAGACTTGCTAAGTTGAAGAATTCAACAAGCTCCGTCATACTATCCAAATAATCATCCAATCCTCCAGACTTTTCTGAAGGAAGGAGGGGAGAATAGAAGTCCCCTCCCAACATCCAATGTTCATCACACCTTGTAGAAATAGCTTCACTAAGCTGTTCCCACAACAAAACTCTTTCTCTTCTAGAGTTGGGGGCATAGATATTAACAAGATTCCAAAACTCCTAAGAACTTGGTTCTTCTAGGGTAATCTCAAGGTGATCCTTATCTGCTGATTGTAAAGATCCTTTCAATTTAGAGGGATTCCAGAGGGTAGCAATACCACTAGACACTCCTTCAACTTTATAATAAAAAAAAACTAGCTCCAGGCCAGAAACTAACAATAGCTTTTTCAAAAATTTCTTTCTTCATCTTCATTTCTTGTAATAGGAGAACATCAACTTTATTATCCAGGATGCATGATTTAACCAAAAATTGTTTATAGGGACTATTAAGGCCCCTAATATTCCAAGAGATGTACTTCATTAAAATCACAAGCACCCTCCCCCCCAACTCCTAATAGCTCCCAAACTACTTTTTCTTGGGCTTTGATCCTGTGATCGAATCCAAGGTTTTTTGTTTGCCAACAACCACATCCCTTATAGTGTCTTTCAATCTTCATTCCTTTTGGAAGGGTCTTCCCACCTCATTTCCCCCTCCAACATCCGGTTTCTTTTTCTTTTTTTTCATGGTAGCTTGTGACCATTCCTCATCATCCTCCTTATCACTTGATCCTTGAAGAAAGTCGAGAATGGCCAACGACTCATTTATATTTTGAATACCAAACTGGGAGACAAGATTCAACTCCTCCAGAGATGGAGTTGTTTCTTGAAGAACATACTCACCCTCCTCTAGGGCTACCATAGTACCTTTTGAATGCTCATTAGCCTTCAGAACATGGACATTCGACACTAATAGGGGATCCTCAACTTGGACCAAAACCTCCTGAGCTTCAACATGAGGAGCAACCAACACTTCAAAAACATTATCCTTCAGAAGGGGAATGGACACCTTCTAGGGGGACACAAGAGAAGGGTACACACTAGAATCCATGGCTTTAGGCGAAATATCACCTTCAGACTTCTTACCCTTAGCTTTTGAAAATTCACCAAGACCCACACAAGAGTCAATAAGGTGACCAAACTTCTTACAATGCTGTAAAAAGAGGTGAGCATTTTCATACTCCAGGGGTTGGGTCCAGTTACCAAAATTGGACTTACACAAAACAAAAGAGGGAAGAGCCGTATTAACAACCACATTGACATAGATACGAGCATACACAAGCCTCAATCTCTCTTGGGTGATTTTATCAATGGCCAATAGACTCTCGAAAGAGTTAGCAATACCCTGTAAAATTCATTTCTGCCAAAACTCTAAGGGAAGCCTCGAAAGGTGAACCCAAGTAGGCGCAAACGCCCCCAAATCAGCTGATGGGTCAAAAATCAGTTTCCATTTACAAAGAGAGAAAGTTTTTAAAGCCTAGGTCAAAGGCCCAAGGACCTCCGATTAAAACTTTCAGCATATCCTCATAAACCACAAAAGATAACATAAAAATACCTCGAGGCATGGTGTTTATGGTGACACTACCTTCGAGGTTTCAGGTGGAAGCAACCCACTAACAAACTAGTTCAATATTTGGTCTAAACGCCAAAAAATTTCCAACCAAAGCCATTTTGAGCTTATCCATCACCTTCAACATAAGGGCCTTAGGGACATCTACTTCCCAGCTAGTAACCGAGCAAGAAGCAGTTTCCACGATTCTTTTAGTTTGGGCTGGCAAGTCAGACCCCACCAAATTGTCCACATAGGAAGCAAGAGCTTCCTCTGAAAAAAATGAATTAAGCCCAAATGTTAGAGAGAAGGGCGACTTCCTAGAGATTCCATTAGTCTTTTCCCCAGGGGAAAGGGCAGTAGTACGAGGAGAAGAAATATTTTCAGAAGTAGGAAGACTAGCCACTGCCACCACAAGAACAACACCAGAAGCAGGGATAACCTCCTTAGAATGGGGAGTCCTCTCGCCCCCCCCGAACAACCCATGAAACATACAACAAAAAAAAAGGTGCTGAAAATTCAAAAAATAGCTAGCGCGAGAAAAGCAGAGCTGAGTTCATAGGCAAAATATAGGGCTTCTTTAAATAATTTATAGGGTTTCAATAAGTTATATTAAGATTCTACTTCATGTTCTTCATCTTCTAATTCAATTTTAATATTATTGGGAGTAAGATGTACTCACAGGTACTCCTTTATAACTTCTCAATTCATTAAAGGTGCATTACATCCACAATTAAATATCATGTCAAAAATTGCTGAAGGTTTCTTATCTTTACTATTCTTTTTATTTTTGACTATTGGTTGTTTTTTCTTCTAGTTTCATTTAACCCAAGACTAATACCAAGGTCTCATTATCTGAAATCCATATTTATTTACGTTGAGGTGGTTGGATAGAATATGTTTCTCTAGGTTGGTTTAAATTTTTAGTCTTATTTTTTCTTCCAACACATTTGTTAGAACCTCCCATTTTTTAGTACAAGAAAAAAATACAATTTTAGTTAGATTAAAAAGGAAAAATATTAACATCATATGCTAAAAATAATAGGCTCTAGGTCATATATTTTAAACCTAGGTTGCTTTGACATGACATGAAACAAACCAAGGCCTTTTAACACATTACAATTAATTAATTCTAAAAGTATATCTTACAAAATAAAATAATAACAATTAAATACACGACCTTAAGAATTCAAATCATCATGGAAATTATCTCTTTTTTTCATACATGAACAATATGAAACTAGCTTAAATGTTAAAGCATATATCATTCTAAAATGAAATAATAATACAACACAATCACTCCCTTATTTTTACATCCAAACTAATAGCATCTATGTACACGTGCAACCTCATACACTTCTCTACCTTCTCAAACACTCATTTCATAACAATGATCTACACTATTCTCAATCCACAAAATATGGCATCTAAACTTGGGAAAAATATGATGCCCCAATTTTATGAAAAATATTGAATATGGGGTAAACCCACAAAAGTGGTTGACAATTCTAGTGAGGAAGGAAAACTTACAAAAAATTACCCCCAGGAATGTGATTTTGGGGGTTCGTACGAACCTACTGTTTCGAGCGAACCCATAAGGGGTTTGCTCAAACTAGGGTTCGAGTGAACCCATTTGAATCTTTCCCACCAAAAAAACCAAAAAAACTGCATTAGAAAGGGTGGTTCGCTCGAACCCCCCTTATCCCTCATTCTCGCCTTGAAACACAAAAAAACCTAATTTTTTTCAATTCGGAGCTTGGTTTGAACATGAAAATGGCAGAGACTTCACAAACCCAACTGTAATCAGGTAGTCCTCAGAACGAGCTATCCAACGAATATGATTTTAATATGTTTTGGTTTTATTATGTATTTGTTTTTTTAGTTTTATTAAACATAGGTTTTTCACCAAAAATGAAGGTCTCTGTTACATGCACATGTGGAAAAATAGCAGATTATCAATTTTTTTTTGAAAAATATGAGTGTACTAGATATTGAAGTCCTTGATCCAACAATTTTTTTTTTGAATTTTGATATATACAAATTTTTTTTACCCGTTATACGATCACGCTATGTCTAAATTGTAATTGGTTTGACTTTGAAGCTTGATTAAAGAAAAAATATTTAATAAAAAACTATCTAACCAAGTGGAAGCACTAGATATCAGAGTTACAAATCTAAATTTGAAAGAATTAGAATTTTTATCCTTCATGGAAAAAAGTTATATGTTATACAGTGTGCATCACTTTTTAAAATGTTGTTTTATAAAAAAAACTAGTTTTCGAGGGAGATGGAAAAAAAAATTTGCAATATGATTCCAAAATTTTTGAAAAAAATATTTTTAGAATCTACAGACAAAATTTGACGAAACTCTAGTTTGCATCATCTTCAAATTCCTTACGGTTTAGTTGCTATAGGTACCCGAGAGTGAAGATTTAGTTTAATTTTTTTATTTTAGTGTCCAGTTTGGCCAAAAATTGTAAACCACTATTGTGGGATCACCCTATGTTAAACCAAGACTATTACACAATGCCATAGTTAAAAAAATCAATCTCTCTATTTTGAGCACCTAGATTGTCAATTCTTTTAAAATATGAGACACTACACAATGGACACCTAGTTTGACCTTATTACTTCTTCTCAAATTAGAAGATGCTTTTAATTGGTAAATAAAAAATAAATAATCATCATTATTAATGGATCCCATATTTTTTATAAATACATTTACAAATAATATATTAGAATAATCAAATACATAGGATTTACAAGATTTATGGCACCTCAACCTTAACATTCTCCCACTTGACATCACACATTGCAAATACATCCATAGGAAAACATAATTAATCAAGTATAAGAAATGAGGTTTGTAGCCCACTTCACTAAGTGAACTTTCTTGTGCTCACCAAATTTGTGAGATAATTTGTAATATTAATTTTGTGTGTTGATCTTCTTCAACTCAATTTGTTTAGTTACAACAATTTCTCGAACAAAGTGGTACTAAACATCCAAATGCTTAGTTTGAGCTTGATAAATAAGATTTTTTGCTAAATAAATTACACTTTGACTATCACAACTAATATGAATTGCCTTGCAATTAAACCCAATAGCTATACACAATATTTGTGTTGGTCCCATAGTTTTCGTTGCGTCAAAAGGTCAACCTGTTAATGTTTGATACAACCATCAGAGTTAATGGATCCACAAGACCTGTGGTTAAGCCATGTTATGAATCTCGAGGGGAGCGTTGACCATCTGCCAACAATCTCCCCCTCAGCGTTACCTGAGGGGATTCAAACCCAACACCTTTGGCTCTGATACCAATTGTTGGTCCCATAGTTGTTGCATCAAAAGGTCAACCTGTTAATGCCTGATACAACTGCCAGAGTTAACGGATCCACGAGAGGTGATTAAGCCATGCCACAAATTTTGAAGGGAGCGTTGACCATCTACCAACACTTTGTAACCATATGGTCTTCTTAGAGACATGGGTAGTAACCATATACTCTTCTTTGGTAGTGGATAAAGAAAATATGGGCTACCTCTTACTCATGCAACTCAAAAATCCTATGAAAAAAGTACACAACCATTAGCGAAACTTTGACTGTCCAAGTCAACTATCCAATTTGCATCAGTAAAACCCTATATATATCTATCTAATATATTATGCACATTTTTAGTACCAAAGTAGATGAAACAATAATTATAACTACTCACAAATATCTTACACTCTCTTCACATAATTCTAATGATCTCTTCCAATGTCAGACATAAACCTACTCAATATTCCCATTGCTTGGACAATATCTAGCTTGGTGCAAACCATTGTATACCTACAACATTAACATATAACACATTAGAAATATTCTCAAAATTATCCTCAATTTTGGAATATACATATCTAAAGTAATCTTAGTGCCAAAAGGTAAAGAAATTCTAACTATTTTGGGTACCTAAATTGTCAATCCCTAGAAAATAAGAGATTCTCCAAGATCAATACGTAAGGTCCATGTACAAGGCTTGTGGAAAGGTGTTCTGGTTCCTAACACAAATATTTTAGTGACACATTCATTGTTTGTAGATGATACTCTTCTATTTGGGAAGTCTTTGTTGGTTGAAGCTGCACAGGTGAAGCTACTTCTTGATAAATACTCTTCTGCTTCAGGCCAGAAAATAAATGCTAGCAAATCTAAAATTTACATTTTTAATACTAAGTCATCTATTTCAAGGAGATTGGTGGATTTTCTAGGCTTTCAAAAGGCTGAACTTCCCTGTACATGTACCTAGGAATTCCTTTTTTCATGGGCATGAATAAAGTTCAGTACTGGTATAAAGTGATAGAAAGAATTAAGTCTAGAATACTCTCTTGGAAGCTAGATGGATTTCTTTAATAGGTAGGATTTTGATGATAAAATTAGATCTAGCAGCTATCCCAAATTACTATTTGGTTGTGTTGAAGGCTCCAAAATGTGTAATTTTGGAAATTGAAAAGATTATAAAAGATTTTTTTTGGAAAGGGAATATGGATGAAAAGAGAAAAATCCTTTTGGTTTATTTGGAGAGTATGTGTTCAGATAAGCTTAGAGGTGGAGATGGTATCCAAAATTCATCAACAAGAAATTTGGCACTTAGTGCAAAAATGGCATGGAAGATGTATGCCAAACTTGATTTGAAATGGTGTAAGTTAATGTAGTGCAAATACTTGGATAGTGAGAACCCAAACATAAATTTTACTATCTCAAATTTTCCAAGTGGGTTAGCTATGTGGAATTTTTATTTGCATGCAGAGAGGTCATTATTCCATATTTGTCCTAGGAAGTAAACAAATGTGAAGAAGTTCAATTTTGGAATGATTCATGGAATGGTCACCCCCCTCTCAATTCAATCCAAGAATTGAATTCATCTCAACAAATTCTATCAGCATGTTGGGGCACAAAGTTAAAGGATTATGTTCTCTCTTTAGATGTTGAGATAGGGCTAGTAAAGTGGAAGGATTTTTCATTGGCACCAATAGCTCCAAATCAAAAAATCATTTTGCAGTGTTTATTAAGCCATAGGAATGTATTTTTGTCAAATTATCCAAACAAACTCTTTTAGGCTCCTTCCAAAAGTGGTGCTTAATTAGTTAAGGAGGGGTACAAGTCACTCATTCACATTGGAGCTCTTAACTAGTCTCATAGGTCTTACTCCTTTTGTTGGAACCCAATGGTGCTTCCTAAAGTAGGAAGCTTTGCTTGGTTAGCATTGAGAAATTGTATTTTGACAAATGATAGAATGCCAAAATTGAGAATTGCTGAACCTTTTAGGTGTGTATTGTGTCATGAAGTAAATGAATTAGTGGATCACTTGTTTGTGCAATGTCCAATGACACAAGAATGTTGGGATTTTATAAAAGGAAAGCTAAGTGTTTGTTTCCCTCTACCCAAATCATTGTGGGATTTATTTTCAAGTTGGCCGGTCCTCTATAAATCTTCATTATATGCATGTATATGGAAAGTAGTACCAACAATAGTGATTTGGAGTCTTTGGTGGGAAATGAATAGGTGTATATTTAGAAAAGAATCAATGTCTGCGCAATGGATTAAGGAGAAGATTGAGAAAGTTATGTCAGAGGTCACCAATTCCTATGTTCAAAATTCTAAAAATGTGACCTCCTTATTTACAAATTGGGATGATTATCTCTTGCACCACTGGAATCATATATATTTTCCATTTAAAGGTTCTCTCCATTTTCCACATCATCAAAAAGTTGATAGAAATGCAGTACACTGGAGGCCTCCAAATCCAGGGTTCCATAAGATTAATTTTGATGGTGTCTCAAGAGGAAACCCTGGCCTTTTAGGTGCAAGATCTCGTATTCATAATTGTTAAGGTTTATTAATAGCAACCAAAGCAATAAATTTTCCAATTGGTAATAACAACCTAGCAGAGGCACAGGCTTGTTTGCATGACTTGAAATTAGCAAAAAACTTGGTTTTCAATGGATCTATATTGAAGGAGACTCATTGCTGATTATCAATTCTTGTAAGAAAAGAAGAATACAAAATTGGAGGTTGCACTATGTTCTTAACAAATTTTGGTTATTGATGTCTTCATTTAGAGAATTCTAGATATCCCACACCTATAAGGAAGGAAACAAATTGGAAGATACTTTGGCAAACATGGGGGAAATCAAGTTGAGTTTGAATGCCTTGGAGATACTGCTAATGTTAGTAAATATCCTCAATTGGAAGCAATAGTTCAAGAAGAGCAAAAATGGGAAAATTAGTTTTCTAACAAGAAAACACTTTTCTATTTTGTCATTGATTGCCTACTGGAGGTTACCGATCGCATAAGTTATCACTTATGTCATTGCAGTCATTTCGTGATTGGAAACTTTACTTAGCCTTCCGGTTGGTGTCTGTGGTGTGTCCTCATAAAGATCCGATGACATGTGTTCAATGATTATACATCTAATGTCTATTGGGGAGACCTACCAATATTAGAGTGAGCAATTTGAAGTCCCTTCTATGTGACAAAGTCCCTCTATTAAAACTTCATCAAAGAGACTTCAAAATATCGGCAAGAGTTTCTCCAAAGTACCTTCAATACTTTGAAGTTCATTCAAAGGTGAAGATCGACGATGGAGATTGAGTCGATGATGATCAGACGGTGCACGGTGTATGAAGTGGGTTCGAGCTCTGCAAGCTAACATGTGGCAATATCTCGCTTCACATTGTTGTTGTGAAGTAGATTGAAGAGACGCCAAGATATCGGGTTGAGTAGCTTTTAAGTCCCTTCAAAACAATGATAGTTTAATCAACAATGAAGATTGATCCATGAAGGACGGTTGATGACTGTGGATGTTCATCAAGCAGAAAGGTAGATATCGACGAGATGGAATGATCGATCCCTTTGATACAACGATGGTTTCTTTTGGTGGGACCCAATAGGGAGGTGACGATGGTGAATGTTGACATGTGAGGACATGTGGTGAATGATGATTGCACGATATGTTAATTCACATTCATGTTGTGAATTGTGTGGCGATGAGGTCGAAGGAAAATGGTGACAGCCCACTAGATTGCCAAGATTTTGTGGGCCCATGTCTTTTACCAGTGGTATGACGAGAAATGGTGGTGATCAGATGATTATGATCGAACGACATAGATTGAATGATGTTGATCGAAGAGACCTTTAGATTTTGGAGAGAGTTATTTTATGTCTCTTTGATATACCGAGAATCAAAAAAAGCATGCAATCAACGATGGAGATCAAATTGAGTTTGATCGATAGTGGAGAATGCTTGAAGCTAATTGAAGAGACCCTAGATATTGGAGGGAGTGACTTTTAAGTCCATTTGATGTAACGAAAATAGAAGGGGCATGCAATGATTGGTGCAGATTGTTTGCAACAAGAGAAGTCTTCAAACAATAATGAGGTGCATGTGGAGCCAAGGTGTAGAGCTTGCCAAAGAATGTTAATGGAGTATTATCCTCATAATTAGAAAGCTTCTGTAATGGCCCTCTTTGGATGTGAGTGTAAGTGTGAAATCGTTGTGTATTGTGGTATTGAATTATTTAGTAAACATAGTGTCCTCCTTTATTTAGTAAATTAAATTAAAATGATTAAATAAACTAAATCTATGAACCATAACGTATATAGTTATTATTAAATTAATTAATTTTTATTCTAAATGTATCATATTTAATTATACTTGATAATTTGTTGCTAAGAAAAGATAACAATTTAAATATGATAAAGAAATCAAATAAAGATAAGTGATCTTATCAATTGAATAAATATGGAAAGAAAAATGATTTTTAATCAGGTAAAAGAAATAATATTTTCAAATTGAGTTTTTAAAGCAAAAATAAAATAAAATAAAATAAAATAAATAAAGTAAAAATAAAACGAAAATAAAAAAAATTAAAAGCAAAATCTGGTTAGATATATGCTGGAACTAGAATCAATTTTGGGGGGGCGAGGATCTGGTGTTTTTCATTGGGAAAATCTATCTTGCTGAGAGTTAGAAGAGGAAGGGAGCAGAGATGAATAGGGGGTGATTATGTCTCTTCATGATGGTGCACCTATGCTTATGCTCATCACAGTCAAGACGGCTTCCTTGGAATGTTTCTTCTAAGACTGCTTTATGGGTTTCAGGTACATTTAATGGTATTCTTATTTTTGGCTTTATATATATATATATATTTATTTACGGATCTCTTAGTCTTTTAATCTAGCTTTTTATTCGGATTTCCTTTCATTGGCGATGCTTGGCATGCCGTTTGTGTATGGTAGTCGAAGGAAACTCTATGTGCATGGTGTGTGAGTAGATTGTTATAGGTTATTCTTGTCTATGTAAACTTGAGTAGCTATATCTTCCTCGCCCTGCGGTTATGTTGGATTAGCAATGAATAGGTATTAGTCTGTATGCTCTCGAAAATTATGGCATCTCTTTGTATATGTATGAGTCTATTAATTAAGCATTCGATTCAAAGTAATATCTTTTTTTCAAAAAGTATGGTTTGTGTGACCACCACCCACTTTGATGTTGTGTTTCTCCTCTGAGCTTTGTTTTATTTGATGCCTTATCAAGAAGGTCCATGTAATAACTGAGGCTGCATGTTTTCCCTTATTCTACACTCCTTCCATCTTCTTGTAGGCTCGATTTACACTGATAACTCAAATTTCTATTTTATAGTTATACTAATCTCCACCTTACAGGAATCCTTGAGGGTTTATTCTTGACGAATTTGTTACACGGTTTCAGTCTGTGCTTGATTCTCGCTGCTTGTAAGGTGGTTCACTTTTGGTTCCGTATTGATTTGGCATGTGATAAATATCATGATTCTTGATAATCATCTTTTATGCATGGCGTACTTCCCTGTATTTTTTTTGATACTATGCAACCTTCCATCCAATGAGATTTGAAGTCCCTTATTTTGTAATCAGTATATTCCATGAGGTGGCGTCGCTTTAAGGTGCCCTATTTTTCTAAACTCATGTTTTGGCTATGCTTCTTTGATACAATGATACCTTGAGGTGCATAGAGATTTACTAAAGTAGTTTAGTGAATAGAAACCTGAGTGAATGGAATTCCCACTTGTGTTCGGTGGATACAATGATATCTGGTCTATAGTGAACAGATGTCATAGAGGGCGGTGGATTCCATTTATAATAGGCAATGTATTTCATAGTTTTAAACAAATGGCTCTTTTCTCCTGAGTCTTCATTACATAATAATAAATCTAGTTGTAAGAAGAAAAAATAAAATCTCCTTAGCATATTCGATTATGTAGTGATCTTGCATTGAATTCATAGATTATTTATTTTACGCCTTGTTGTAGATATCATAGTGCAAGCCTACTCTTTAGATTGTTTCTTATAGCATCACCTTTGTTCTTTCCTAAAATATCAGATTGAATGATGGAAATTATTGTAGTTTTCTCAAGGTTAGAGCGCCCCCATGATAGCAAGCACGAGCATGAACCTCAACCACACCCACCATGTGATCAGCTATATATGTGATACAATAGGAAGTTCAAAGTTTTAAATAATCTCTCTGACTTCCTTGTCAACCTGTCTTCGCTGAGTTTGAACATAATAGGGAGAGTTAAAGGTTTAAACAATCTCTCTAATTTCATTGCCAACCTGTCTCTACCGCGCACTTGAACAGAATAGGAAGTTTAAAGGTTTAAACAATCTCCCTGGTTTCATTGTCAACCTCTCTCAGCCGCGCACTTGGAGCATAACAGGAAATTTCAAAGAATTAAATAACCTGCTTGATTCTACTGACTTGCTGTCGCAGTTGCAGCACTTGAAAATAAATATTATCATTGTACTAACACAATAGTGAGCTCTCCTTTGATCGTGGTGAAGTTTAACTTCTAACTTCTAATGTAAACATGTCTTTGGAAACTCGCCACCAAACATAAAAACGTCCAGATTAGAAAAGAAAAGTTGTATATTATTCCTCTACTCTTAAGTCACGTATTTACACCTTACCTTTCTCCTAACCCTCAGTCTTGTGGATTTCATTTGGGATTTGATACTAATGCAAGTAGATGTCGATATTTCCTAAGTCCAATATCGACTTTCTAATATGCTTGGCAACCTGTCACAGTTGCAGCATTTAGAGTTGAGGCATTGTACAGAATTAAATCGCCTCCCTGAAACCATTGGCAACCTATCACAGCTACGAATTTTTAGACTTGCAAAGGTGTATTAAATAGCCTCTCTGCTTTCATTATCAACCTATCTAAGCTGCGGTGCTTTAAAAAGATTTCTCTTCTTCATGCTTTTATTCATCTCCTTAACCTTTGTGCATGACAATGCTCTGGTAAGTTTTGCCACTTCAACCATTATTATCTTCTTGGTTGGTCTAAATCTGAATCTCATGTTACTTGAATTTGGGATGTATCTTCTCAATGTAAACTTTATCTATTCACTATTAAATATAGGAGTTGCAATTTAGCCTGCTCACTCTCAAGCTCAAAGTCAGGCTTGAACAAATGAATGTATATAGATTTTAATTTTATCAGTTCAAATCTGAAGGTCTAAACATAGATAAATCAATGAATCATTGTCTTCCTTATTATCTTCCTTATTATATGGAGTTTTATCATAGATAATATATTTTATTAATAGTGAAGTATGATATCTCTATTAAGGAGAAATAATAATTTATAATCAAAGAAATTTAATTGGAAAATCAAAGATAATATCCATATCTAATTGACTTTAGATTAAAAGATTGTTATTGTATAAGGGTAGAAGTGTTAATTTATCTTTATGTAGGTATTTGTATAATTTGTGGATATATGAGGATTATTTTTATTTGATATGTTAAAGATGGTCTTTTACCAAGCTAAGTTGGTGCTAATAGTTTAAAGTATAATTCCACATAATATTATTGTCATATTATAATTTAATATTTCTATCTATTGAGATTATTACTATTAAATCAATATTTTGAATAATTGAACTCAGGATACTAATATTTCATTAAATTATAGTTGTAGTTGATTGGCAAGCTATAGTGTGAGAAACAACAATAACAATTAAGCAATAAGCCAAGCAGGTTGTTTCGAAAAGTGAAATTCTTGGGTGTTGTAGTTGCTTGTTCGTGTTGGTTATTATATGATTTGATGTTTTATCTTGACGTGACTTTTCCTTGAGTTGATTTTGGCTGGGATTCCATTGAATATCTTGAAGACTTGGATTTTTTGATGAGTATGACCTTTTTTGGTTTATTTTGATTTCACGAGTTTTATTCTTTGGGTGGTGTTGAAGTTGGCTTGAAGCCCATATCATTGACAAACTCTTGTTGCTTCATTTTACCATTGTTTGTGGGTTGTCATTCTTTTGGCTTCCAGAGGCTTGAGATTATTGTCAGTTGATGTTCTCTCTTTATGTGCCCTTGATGAGGCAAGTGTTTTGATATCATGATTTTTAAAAGGGTTGTACATGAATTGTTGAGACATTGATTATGTGTTATAGTGAGATGGTTAATGCCTCACGTAGTTTGGTCTTGAGATTATTTGTTTTTCGGTTATGATACAACCCTTGCCTACTTTGAGATATGTTAGGGGTCATAGGGAGAGTGGCTCTTCGTGGGTGCCGACGCCTCAGGATGAGGAAGGGCTCAGGATAACCCATGAAAGAGTAGTTAAACAAGTGATAACCTAAACAATAGAATTTAGAGGGTTGGGTAGTTTAAAAAACACAAGATAATAAAACATTGGATTCCTCGGCTATGCACTAGGGCTACCATAGACTAGTGATAGACTGAGAAGGCCGTGGTCGGCAAAGTCATAGTCTCGTCCTCACGAGAGATTATCGGCTCCGTATTAGCTACCCTATGGTGCCGGTGCCTCAGTTAGGAGGAAGGGCCAGGAGATCCATAGATGGGTGTTGGCGCCTCAGTTGGAGGAAGGGCCAGGAGAATCCCATGAGAGCTATGTGATGACACTCTCCACTTGACACCCTTGTGCTTGGTTGTAATTGCCTTTGGTTATTGTATCTTTATGTTGTTTTCAAGGGCTAGGGAATCCATAGATGGGTGTCGGCGCCTCGGTTGGAGGAAGTGCCAGGGGATCCCATGAGAGCTATGCGATGACCCTTCCGACTAGACACCCTTGTTCTTTTTCTTGTTCTTGTCGCCTCTGGATATTGTAGTCTTTATGTTGTTTCAGATTCTTGTGGAAATGATTTATGGATGCTCTTTGGTGACTTTCTTAATTGTTGTTGCTTGGGTTAAATGTGATGAGTTTCATAGTTTCATTTGATTTTGTTGACTCATGAATGTTGTTGATTATGTCATTGTAATCCGTGAGTTTCATGATACCTTTGTATGATGTTGAGTCTTGTGGTTCCCTGTTTGGATGTTCTTGGTTGAGGTCTCTTCTTGTCAGCTCCTTAGCACGGGGGGTGGGTCTTCGGACCCACGTGGTCGGGTGGAACGTGCTAAGCACCCCATTGGGTCCCCAGTCAAGGATCGAGAGGTGCAGATTGGTGCCGTTGCAGCGACTCCAGAGTTGTATTTGTCTTGGAGCCAGTTACATTACTTTGTTCTCATCTTTCTAATGTATCATCTTATCTTGTTATGTGGTTCCTGCCCATATTGGGAAACATGTTTGTATCATTGTAAGACTTGAACAGTGTAAAGTAATGAAAAGGATGTGATGTAATATTTATCATTGGTGAACCTTGTGTGGATATGGATCCATATCAGACGTTATTCAAAGTATTGTATTTATTTAAGTGAATGGTTCTTGTTGATGGTTTATATATATGCTTCGTCATGGATTAGATTTGGCTTTCATTCTTTATCATTGATGTATGGCATTAAGTTTCATAATGTATCCTCGTGTACCCCAAGGGACATAAATGATATTGGGTTTGTTTAAATGAATTTTCATGTCATAACTTTTGTGCATCTCATGCATGTTAGTTTTACTTTAAAAAAAAATTTGTGTGGTAATCGTTGCCTTAGTTGTCCTTTGGGGTTCGCACGACAGGGCGTGACAACTTCCATATCAGTGAACAACTGGGAGTTGCCTTTCACAAAGACCCTTGAGGATGTAGAGCCTCATTTAATTTTCAAGGGGCATTAGGGTATGTGCAAGATCATGGGAGTCCAAAAAGTGGCGATGTGAAAAAAAGGCATTTTCAACACATCCAAAAATGCAAAATTCACACCTTTTACTTTTTGCAGGCCAAAGTACAATATCCGTTTTGGTTTGGTAATACTGAACCAAAATGGATATCCGTTACAAAACAAATATCCGTTATGAAACAAATATCCATTTTGTATAGGGAAGAATTTATAATTGCGTTGGGTCTGACCCAACCAAGTATTGTATTCTATATAACGAATATTCGTTATTTGTGTTATAATTTAAAAAAAACCGTGACAGATCATAATATAATATAATATAATATAATATAATATAATATCAATATAATATAATATAATATAATATAATATAATATAATATAATATAATATCAATATAATATAATATAATATAATATCAATATAATATAATAATATATTATATGATAATATTATATTAAATATGATAATATTATATTATATGATCATATTATATTAAATATGATAGTATTATATTATATTATATGATAATATTATATTATATTATAATATAATACAATATTATAATATATAATACAATATTATAATATATCATATAATATTATATTACAATATAATATTATATTACAATATAATATTATATTACAATATAATATAATATTACAATATAATATAACATTACAATATAATATAATATTACAATATAATATAATATTACAATATAATATAATATTACAATATAATATAATATTACAATATAACAATATAATATAATAATATAATAATATATATTTACAATATATATATTAATATATATAATATAATATTACAATATAATATAATATAATATTATAATATAATATATATAATATATAATAGTATAGTATATATAGTATAATATAATAATACTATAACATATAGTATTATAGTATAATATAATAATATACTATAATATAATATAGTATTATAGTATAATATAATAATATACTATAATATAATATTATATTATAGTATAATATAATAATATACTATACTATAATATTATATTATAGTATAGTATAGTATAATATATATTATAGTATAGTATAGTATAATATTATAGTATAGTATAGTATAATATTATAGTATAATATTATAGTATAGTATAGTATAGTATATATTATATTATAGTATAGTATAGTATAGTATTATATTAATATTATTAGTATATTATAGTATAGTATAATATTATATTATAGTATAGTATAGTATAGTATTATATTATATTATAGTATAGTATAGTATAATATAATATTATATTATAGTATAGTATAGTATAATATAATATAATATTATAGTATAGTATAATATATTATATTATATTATAGTATACTATTATATTATATTATAGTATAGTATAGTATAGTATAATATAATATTATAGTATAATATATAATATAATATTATAGTATAGTATAGTATAATATATATTATAGGATAGTATAGTATAATATAATATATAGTATAATATAATATAATATAATATAATATAATATTACATAATATAATATAATATAATATTACATAATATAATATAATATTACATAATATAATATAATATTACATAATATAATATAATATTACATTATATAATATAATATTACATAATATAATATAATATAATATAATATAATATAATATAATATAATATAATATAATATTACATTACATAATATAATATAATGTTACATAACAGATATCCGTTATTTGAGTTATAATTAAAAAGAAAACACGAGAGGTCATATTATTATATATATATAATATGATATTATATTATATTATATTATATTATATTATATTATATTATAATATTATATTATATTATATTATAATATTATATTATATTATATTATAATATTATATTATATTATATTATAATATTATATTATATTATATTATATTATAATATAATATAATATAATATTATATTATATTATATTATATTATATTATATTATAATATTATATTATATTATATTATATTATATAATGTAATATTATATTATATTACATTATATATAATAATATGTATTATATTAAAATTAATATAATATAATATATATTATAATATAATAGAATATCTATTATATTATAATACAATATATATTATATATAATACAATATATATTATATATAATATAATATGTATTATATTATGATATAACATATATTAATATATAATATAATACATATTATATTATATTTAATATATTTGATATTAAATAATTGATATTTAAAAAAATTAATATGGTCGAGTCACAGACCCGACCATTTATTTAAAAAACTGTAATAAAGGAAACAAATATCTGTTTATAATAGATATCTATTTCTTGTATTATATACAACCAAACAAAAATCCGAGAGCTATATTTTTTTATCAACATTTTTAGCAGTGCGTGCGTGGGTTAGAAGAGCGACTCAGATATCCATTTGGGGGAGTCAAGATTACAAAAAAAACACCAAATTTGTAAGTTATGTTTGATTTTTTCAATTTTTATATAATTTATATTCATTTTGCTTTTTTTAAAAAAATTTAGTCAAAAATAGGGTATATTTGATAGGTTTTTTGATTAGATTAAAACCTTTGTTAATGTTAGATTTTTTTTTATTATCAAGTAATAGGTTAAAAATGGATCAAAATGAAAATCCTAATCTTGCACAAAATGAAAACCCTCCCGCACAAAATGAAAACCCTCTTGCACAAAATGAAAACTTTAATCCTGCATATAATGAATACCCTCCACATCCTCCACTAGAACCATTGTTTCTGAATGAAAATGTGCCAACAATACACGAGTCTATTCATAGGAGTTTAGATCAATTAAGAAAAGTATGTAAAATCTATGAAACACTCGATGAAATATCAGATATGAAAAACACTTTGGAAACAATCATTGTAAATGTTCAAACTTTGGCAATTCAGCATAATAGATTTGAACAATGGCAAGAGCAACAAAGATAATTTTATGCTGATGGGTTATCATATGATGAGGTGAAGGCTCTTGATATTGAAAAAAGCCAATTAGCCCAGTTATTCATAGATTAGAGAACTGGACAACCTGTTAATGTGCAAAAACCAAAATTTTCAATTACATGGTGCACCCATAGAGGAATATTAGATAATTTTTGGAGATGTTGGTGGATGGCTTTTGATAAACCACCCAACAACAACCTTGATGCTCCTCAATATTTTCTCCAAAAATTATATGCTGAGTTTGTGCTAGGGAAACATGTCAATTCCTTTGACATGTGAGATTTCCAGGGTGTTGGTAGAGGGATGCCATAGGATAGACCTAGGGCTCGCCGAGTCACCCCAATTCATCCTCCTCCACCTATTGCTACTCCGACTCCACTACCTTACCCAAAGATTGTTGTAGATGCGGGGACTATGAGCATTTATGCATTGCATTTGTTGAGTGATCATTTGGTGAGGTAGAGCCATCATGTTGTGCAGCCAGTTGATGGTACATCCCATCATGGTGGTGCTACACAGGTAATACATTCCACATGATGGTGGTGCACCTGCTACAGTAGCTCACACTAGTACACCGTCCTCTTTGGGACATATTTGTGTGCCTCATCATTGCATGACGTGCAACAATTTATGTTTTGGTCCTCTCTGACGATTCACTGAGGCTCCCATAGACACATCCAACTTTGAGGTTCATGATATGCCAGATGTAGGAGTTGATAGAGCACGAGGTGGAGTATTTTCAAGAGAGACATCAACTGCCAGGGATGATATTGGAGTATCGGTAAGTCTTAAAGCAATTTCATAGTGTGTTTTATGTAAATTCTTTCATATTTTATGAAGGATATTTGTACTAATATATGTTTATGTGCTAGAATCTTTAACAGTTGTTGTTAGATGAGTAGTTGTCGGAAGTGCAGCAGGCTACACATACTGCCATTTCATTTTCCTTAGACAATCAATACACGGTAAATAATTTAAATTGTTATTTTAGATGTTAATCTTTGAAATCTAATATGTTTAAATACATGTACTACATATATTAATAGTCTAATGTAATCTTGTCTTTTTATGCAACAACTCAGTTATTATACATTCTTGTTGACCGAGTCTGACCCATTGGATGAAGTTGCACAATAGGTATATATCTTTTTTATTGTCAACATTGTAATTATATGTGCATGTGCATTTACATTCTTGTCATTTTTTATACAGGAAAGCATCTTAGCTGATCCATCCATTATGAGCCCATCTAGTGTCATAGCATCACAACAAGTATGTGTTTATTTTATATTGCTGATCATTTACGTTTAGATAGAAGTAGATATGTGATTAGTAGATATGATTATTTGTCAACAATTATATTTTAGTTTGTATCATTTTTATTTTATCTGCTATAGTTCTCTATTCAACCCAACATTGTGATGAGTGAGAGACCATTACTTTATAAGAGGACTCCTGATCATCCTAGGGGACAATCATATGCAGAACGTCTTGCAGAAAAGAGAGAAAGATTAGAGGTAAACAATTATTTGCATTATTGATATAATATAGTACATGTATACTGATTTGGATGTTAAAATTTTAATTTATAAATGATGGTATATAAGTTTCTATTTACTAGTCTATCTTTTCAACCATTCACATGATCTAATTAGTGGTTTGAAATGTTATTGTGTAGGAAATTGCAGAGCATCTAACTTCTTTGAGGAGGCTTGATTTTGATGGTCCAACACAGGATTAGGATATGATATAGATTGTCATGTACTTAGGGTTTGATAGATCTTGAGATGTCATATATGCACAATTTGTAAAACTTGTTCTGAGTAGGCATATGCCAAATTTGTATATGCACAAACACAATTATTCTATAGTTTGATATATAAGAATTGGCATTCGATCTAATTTTTTTCTCGTGTGCATGTCTTTCTACTTTGAATTTTCAAGATGGAATGTATCATTATTTTAGAATTGTTTAAAGTTATGATTGATAATGTATGTTATAGATTAATGAAATAACATTTTAATAGAACTTATGAATTGCAATTGGTAATCCATCTATTTCTTTGAGGAGATTTTTCAAACAATGAATTTCCTTTTCTATTGTACCACATTTTTCATACATGTCTACCAATACATTTTGATCAAACACTTATTTATAGAATACCCATGATTTCAAGCTTTGTTGAATGAATTTACATTTGACATTATTTTGGATTTTAAACTTGTGTAATGAAGTGTGCAGCTGATTTTTATTTCAAAAGAAGTTAACAAAAATGAAAAGTGGATACAACTTAATGAAATTCATTTCATATTACATTGTTCATTCAAAAGTAATATAATCATTTGGATAAAAATCAATGTCACTTAATGTTCATTGAAGCATAATAACATGTAAAAGGTATAAAATCATCTTGAGTAAAAATCAATATCCTCACAAAATCAACTCAAACCCACAAAACAAAAGGTTGTGAAAGACACCCATTACCCTTTTGTTTAACATACCTCAAAACCTAATGTGCTTGTTTTGGAACAACCCCACTGAAATTGAACTATTACGCTAAACAGGGCTCCAATTAGCCCAAATTTGCAAAACAACTCATCTTTAAAACTTTTGACCCTCCAAGATTCCTTTGGAAAATATCTCACTAGGCTATAAACATCCAAATTCCACAAATATCATTCTTGTAAACAATATCTAAGTCACTCAATCATGTAACCCTCATTTTGCTTAGATTATAAGGGGGTTAATTGAAAGTATACATTTCCACACTTATCTCACTCAAAAAACACCTCAAACACATTTATAGAAGTCTACATATGCTTAATACACCTTTAGAAATTTCTGCCCCAACAAATTTCAATCACTAACACCCTTAAACCTCCCAATTTCACTCAAAAACCACACTTTCCGCATCTAGGGCATCATACCCAAACCTCAATTGACCTCCCCTGCTCTCCCAAACCCTTCAACATCTAATTCCTACCTAATTAGGCCATGAAAAAACAACTTCCAGCTGTTTTCCAACAAACTACAACAAGATGACTCTTGAATTTCCATCATTTGACAATAAGTTACAATTTTAACAAGTAGTGTAAAGTTGCAAAGTGGTGCAACTTTTGTTCTACAACTCATAGGACTAAATAGAATGTTCCAACACATCCGAATGGGTATGATTATGCTAGGGATGGTCCTCTTTTGCACTCAAATACATCAAATCACTCTGAGCTACATTGGACCGACAATTTCCCTTAAGAGTCCAAAGTGCTAAAAGACAACAATATTTGAAGGGATACTTCTCAGAAACCTAATTCCCACAAAATATTCATCTGAGGCCATGGGATCATGTTCAAATCCTCTACAATAACCTCTCAGATTTTTCTATCTCAGAGGTGTTTTCCCGCGGTGACCAATTTTTAGTCGAGGGAAAAGTTATCAGATGCAAGCAGTGTAAAGTTGCAAAGTGGTGCAACTTTCACTATACAACTCACAGGACCAAACAGACTATTCCAAGACGTCCGAATGGGTACATTTACGCTAGGGATGGTCCTCTTTTGCAAGCAAATACGCCAAATCACTCTGAGCTACATTGGACCGATGATTTCCCTTAAGAGTCCGAAGTGCTAAAAGACATCAATCTTTGAAGGGCTACTTCTTAGAAACTGTGACACCTACAAACTCTTCATCTAAGGTTATGGGATCATGTTCAGACCCTCTACAATAACCTCTCTCGTATTTTGCTATCTCGGTGGCATTTTCCCACAATGACCAATTTTTACTTGAGGAAAAAGTTGTCAGATGCAAGCAGTATAAAGTTGCAAAGTGGTGCAACTTTCATTCTACAACTTGTACAACCAAACAAACTGTTCCAACACATCCGGATGGGTACGTTTACGCTAGGGATGGTCCTATTTTGCATCCAAATACTTTGAATCTCTCTGAGCTACATTGGACTGATGATTTCCCTTAAGAGTTCAAAGTGCTAAAAGACAACAATTTTTGAAGGGATATTTCTCAGAAATTGTGATGCCTACAAACTCTCTGTCTGAGGCTATGGGATTGTGTTAGGACCCTCTACAATAAAATCTCTCGGATTTTTCTATCTTGGAGGTGTTTTTCTGCGGTGACCAGTTTTCAGTTGAGGAAAAAGTTGTCAGATGCAAGCAATGTAAAGTTGCAAAGTGGTGCAACTTTCGTTCTACAACTCGTACGACCAAATGAACTATTCCAACATGTTTGGATGGTTACGTTTATGCCAAGGATGCTCCTATTTTGCACCCAAATACTCCGAATCTCTTCGAGCTACATTGAACCGGTGATTTCCCTTAAGAGTCTAAAGTGCTAAAAGGCAGTAATATTTGAAGGGCTATTTCTCAAAAATCGTAACACCTACAAGCTCTCTGTCTGAGGTTGTGGGATCATGTTGGGACCCTCTACAATAACCTCTCTCAGATTTTGCTATCTTATAGGTGTTTTCCTGTGGTGACCAATTTTCAGTCGAGGAAAAAGTTGTCAGATGCAAGCAGTGTAAAGTTGCAAAGTGGTGCAACTTTCGTTTTGCAACTCGTAAAACCAAACAGACTGTTCCAACACATCCGAATGGGTATGTTTACGCTAGGTTTGGTCCTCTTTTTCACCCAAGTACTCCAAATCTCTTTGAGCTACATTGGACTTGTGATTTCCCTTGAGTCGAAAGTGCTAAAAGGAAACACTCTTTGAAGGGATATTTCTTGAAAACCGTGATGCCTACAGACTCTCCATCTGAGAATGTGGGATCATGTTGGGACCCTCTACAATACCCTCTCTCAAATTTTTCTATCTCGGAGGTGTTTTCCCACAGTGACCAGTTTTTAGTCGAGGAAAAAGTTGTTAGATGCAAGTAGTGTAAAGTTGCAAAGTGGTGCAACTTTCATTCTGCAACTCATACAACCAAATAGACTATTCCAACACATCCGTATGGGTATGTTTACACTAGAGATGGTCCTCTTTTACACCCAAATACTCTGAATCTTTTTGAGCTACATTGGACTGGTGATTTCCCTTGAGAGTCCAAAGTGCTAAAATGAAGCAATCTTTGAAGGGATATTTCTCAGAAATCGTGATGCCTACAGACTCTCTATCTGAGGTTGTGGGATCATGTTGGGACCCTCTACAATAAACTCTCTTAGATTTTGCTATCTCGGAGGTGTTTTCCCACGGTGACCAATTTTCAGTCGAGGAAACAGTTGTTAGATGCAAGCAGTGTAAAGTTGGAAAGTGGTGTGCAACTTTTGTTCTGCAACTCGTACGACCAAACAGACTATTCCAACACGTCTGGATGGGTATTTTTATGCTAGGGATGGTCCTCATTTGCACCCAAATACTCTAAATCTCTCTGAGCTACATTGGACTGGTGATTTCCCTTAAGAGTCCAAAGTGCTAAAAGACAACAATATTTGAAGGGCTATTTCTTAGAAACCGTGATTCCTAAAAACTCTCTGTCTAAGGCTGTGGGATCATGTTGGGACCCTCTACAATAACCTCTCTCAAATTTTTCTATCTCGGAGGCGTTTTCTAAGAATGACTAGTTTTTAGTTGAGGAAAAAGTTGTCATATGCAAGTAGTGTAAAGTTGCAAAGTGGTGCAACTTTCGTTTTGCAACTCGTATGACCAAACAAACTGTTCCAACACATCTAGATGGGTACGTTTACACTAGGTATGGTCCTCGTTTGCATCCAAATACTCTGAATTTCTCTGAGGTACATTGGATCAGTGATTTCCCTTAAGATTCCAAAGTGCTAAAAGGAAGCAATCTTTGAAGGGATATTTCTTGGAAACCGTGATTCCTACAAACTATTTGTCTGAGGCTGTAGGATCATGTTGGGACCCTCTACAATAACCTCTCTTAGATTTTTCTATCTCGGAGGCGTTTTCCTGCGGATACTAGTTTTCAATTAATGAAAAAAGGGTTAGATGGATGCGATGTAAATGTGAAAATGGGTTTAGGGTTTGTTTTGTTCCTTGTCAGTAAGTGAAAAAGTGATTCATTTGCTCAAATACACTTAATTCATGAACTACAAAAATGAATAGAAAGTATATGCTTTAAAACATATAAGTCGTAAAGTATACATTGCAATACTCATAAGTGACAAAGTATACACATAAGTTGTAAAGTATACACTTGAATACACATAAAGTGTACACAATATGCATGATATTATCATTCAATAATTGCTATCAAATATAGGATTTACAAAATGCCACGTAGGCATACAACAAACAACCCTAATCTTGAGTCATTTCCTAGTAGGGGAAGGAAATAGAACTTGCATTGCCTTCGCGGTCGACACATTCTTCCACAAAAGTAGCATGTTGACGTTTTGGAGTGAACCACCTATACAAACCATTAAGGTAATAGTCAAACTACGTACAATAGAAAAGATGCTTAGAATAACCAATCTATATTATTCTAATCTCTCGCATACCTCTCCTAGAGGATCAAAGCTAGCTATTGTTGTAGCAGGTCCATGATCTATCATGCTAGGAACATCACAATATACTTCAAATGAGATATCTATATCGTCACAATAGAAAAGATGCTTAGACTAACAAATCTATATTATTCTAAACAACATGAATGATGACGAATTGGTAATGCAAACTATAAAAGATGCTTAGAATAACCAATCTATATTATTCTAAACAATTTAAATAATGACCCTTACTAGATAAACAATGTCAAAATGTGACGAATAATATCATACCTGTCCCATACAACAAATGATCTACTACTCAAGTGTCCTTGTAGGGTCATCTCTTACCTTCAGAGTTTTTAGTAATTCTTCATGATCAACACTACTAATTGTCCATAGTTTTTTTGTTTTTGGTCTAGCATGATGTCTCAATAACTTAACATTTGTTGCTATAACAAGGTGCAAATACATTAGAATGGTTTTGTGTTTCTCATAGTCTTTAAATGTAGGTATGTCATTCTTTCTAATTATATATGTTCACAACGAAGTTCCAAAAATAACAACTGAACCTGTGTGATCATAATTTTTTTATCAACATCTAAATATACTTACAATAAAAAATGTATATTATTGTAAACAACCTAAACAATGGTAAAATGGTAATGCAACCAAGTTTGAAAAACAAAAATTGAACCTGTAGGATACATGAAGCCATCGTCATATGTCATCAGTTGTGTTAGTTTTTTCTATCCTTGTACACATCGTGCCAACCAATAGTCTGATCCCTCTTCATTCCCTGTCGGTGCTACAATTGCATAGACATGTCCTTGTTGTACAAGATTTGAAAGATGATCGTAGTCAACTAAACTTTCCATTACATCTTGTAATGAGGATTGTGCTATAGATAAAGGGGTTAGGTACTGTGGAATCCATGTATCTACCCATTCACTTGACTCGCACTGATCCCAATCACACTGAATATAATTTTGACAAAATCAAGCCATCTCTTGTGTCCATATGGTCCATGCACTCACATCTTAGCTTCAAACTGAATGCATCTTTGAAGAATCTCTAATTGTTTGACATTCCATTTTGTCTCCCACTGTGCCCTCGTCAACCAACCAAAAAAACCTATTGACTTGTGAATCAAGTGTCCCTCCTCGTGATAGTGCATATGTGCACCAATCCATAATAGAACGTGCATCACTGAATGTTGCACCACCTCTAATCTTCATTTGTTCCTTAACCAAAGCTCTCTTCACACATGCATCTGCACCATCATGCTCACCTATCCCATTCCCAGCTTCGAAAAACTCCAAATATGTGGTACACCCCTCTTTATATGCATCCTACTCAACCAATAAAACATGCAAGCATTCTTGAATTGCCCCATGCAATTATCTAACCAAATCAAATGTTGACTTATTGCAATTCCTTTTTCCCGCAAGAACTCAAATTTTTTTTTCAAAACAATGTTGTACAAACTCAGATGAATGAGATCGATCATCACTCATGTAAAAATGGCACTCCCTGATTATCTTCCTATCCTCTTCTGTACTATCAAGGGAATGCCTATATGTTATGTGGAAAAAAATAGCAATTTAAATAGAATTATAATATTGTGATTGAACTTCATTTTGTGGTTGCAATGTGTAATTTTCAGCAAAATCAACTATAGATACAATAGTTCCAATGGGGAAAGAGTCCTTACACATCCTGAATTGCCAATCCAACTACTGCGACCTGTGGCTATGCCTTGCATACTTATACAAAAGTTTTTTCTTAAAATTTGAAATGAAATAAGCAATACTTACCTCTCTTGCAACCAACTCACATCTAGAACCCTCACCTCCACTCTTCAATGTGTTTTTCACTGTCTCATTTTTTTTTCTCAAAAATTTTGTTACCAAAATCATGATCATTGCCCTCATGAAAGCATGTTACAAACTTTGATAAACCACCACATTGCAAACATGTTCCATTTAAACAATCATTTTTATAAAATAAGCAACCATCACCTCTAATACATAAAAATGAATCTAACAACTCCTTGGATGACTTGGGAAGTTGCATTGTAATGCCTCGTCATGCGAACCCCAAAGGACAACTAAAACAACAATTACTGTACAATTTTTTTTATTTTAAAAGTAAATATAAACATACATGAGATGCACATTAAGTCATGAGTCATGAAACTTAATTAAACAAATCCATTAATAGTTACGTCCCTTGGGGTACATGAGGAGTCATTACAAAACTTAAATCCATACAACAACGATAGAGAAGGAAAGCCAAAGATATAATCCATAAGAAAGTAAACATTTACAAATGTAACACATACATGACAAATCATTAATAAGAAACCATCCACATTCGTATATACAACAACTACATGATTAACTTAAAATCCATAATGATAAACTCTCTATCATCATATAATTCAAGGGACATATTTCCACATTTACAACATATCGAAAACAATTTCCATGGATCGAAAGACGCATAAGGTTTATCAAGGATATAATAATACAATACATCCATTACATTTCATTAGAAAGTTCAAGAGTTACAATGATACAAAGCATTCCCTGCATGAACAAAAACCATAAGACAAGATAACACGTTACAACTAAAGACAAGTATAAAGTAGCACAACTGGCTCCAAGATGGACACAACTCTGGAGTCACCGCAAATGACACCAATCTGCACCTCTCGATCCTGGACTGGGGACCCAATGGGGTGCTTAGCACGTTCCACCCGACCACATGGGTCTGAAGACCCACCCCCCGTGCTAAGGAGCCGTCAAGAAAGAATCCTCGACCAAGAACATCCCAATAGTGAACAACAAGACTCAACGCCATACATGGATGACAAAAAATGCAAAGATAATTACAATACCAATAATCCACTCGCATCATAACATCAAAAGATCATAAAAAGGAAACATTTGTAAATCACTTCCAACATAACAACAATAAACCAATTCCCAAAAATGTAGCAACAATAAATCATAAATCATATAACATATCATCAATAAATTGCTTCCAAGATAACAACAATAAATCAACCTCCAAAGGGTACAACACTAAATCACTTTCAAACATAACAACAATAAATCGCCAAAATATATCAATAGACCACTTCTAGAGGTAAGCAATAAAACAACTCAAGGGGAATGCTAGAGGAGAGTGTCATTGCATGGCCTTACATGGATTATCCAGACAACCTATCATAAGGTGCTGCCTCCATCTATGGTTATCCTGACAGCCTATCTCAAGGCACCGCTCCATAGGGTTACTCATGTGGAACCGTTAACCTCTCGTGAGGACGAGGAAATGATCATGCCAACCACGACCTTCTCGGCCCACCTTTAGTCTATGATAGCACTAACAGGCGAACGAGGCATCCATAATTATCTTATTAATGTTTAACTACCCACCCCCTAATTAATTACTTAGGTTATCACTTATTACTCTAACTCTAACCTGGGTTACCCTGACATCCCTTTTGTGTGCCGACCCCCACATAGAGCCACTCTCCCTAGAACCCAAAACATAAAATCCAACACCATAGAGTTGTACCACAAGAACACTGAACCAACAAATGGAACATCCACGAGGAAAAACCATCTTGCCAAAATTATATACATAATTGTTCATGAAATCCAGTACAACCCAAGAATAAACTCAAAACCACCATTACCATCCAAAACTTGGCAAGAATCAAACCAATGAAGAAACAATATGAAATAAGTTTTCCCTCGCCTCTGGAAGTCCAAGAAGAAAAAAAACTACCCACGAACGAAGGTAAAAGAAGCAATACCATTCCAACATGAAAACTTAACATTTGAAAATCTCCTCAACCAAAAAGGCTCAAATGGAGACAAAATAATAAGGAACCATCAAAATCATTCATTAATCCAACACAAACTCAATGAATCAAATCTCCTCCAAAACCAAGCAAGTCAAGAGAGTAGACACAATGAAAGGCAACATCAAACAAACTTTTTAACCACACGAATACACTACATGAACAAACCCTTAAACAATAATGAACAATCAAATACATTGTATCCGTTCACTCAGTAAGACCTAATATAAAATAACTAAAGATGTTATCTGAGCATATCTCCCATTAAAAATTCCAGAATATTTAAATCATGTTTTAAACTTCTCTAAGGCAGTAAGTTTCAAAGGGTATTTAAAACATCATTATATATTTCCTAAGGGTAAACTAATATGAAGCATTAAAACGTTCAAGTAAGGCACTAAAAGGAGAACATTAAATAATCCTTATAGTTGTGCTCAACGTGCAGCTTTTAAGCGTTCCCTACTCATTTAAACATATAAACTATTTCCTTACCTTATCTTATTGTAAGTGACAATGGCGCTTATGCTATCAACGACATCGCCAATATGTAAACACCAGTGTTGGACAAAAGAATTTGTGCAGAAATCAAAGGCTCAAATTCTTGGTTTATTTCAGATAAAGCATTATTTTAGAATTCAGATTACTGAGCTTAATTTTTACAGACATCATAAAATTATAAATAAATGGATAAACAAATAATACAATTAACGGAGAGGAACTCTTTGTATATGTATACATACTATACAAATCGAAATTCATTTATTACAGTTCAAAAATCAATTATAGATCATTCGACACAGAATGTTTAACAATTGTAATGGTGGTGATAGACATTGTTTGAACTTTAAAATTCCACTAACTTCGATGTATTTGGTCTAAGCTTCAAATATTGACGAATCTACAAGCCTCAAGGAATAAATATGCATCTCCTACAACTTCGATTTACAGTTGTTACTCGACTCAATAAAAGGAAATTCGATCTAAAGCCTAACATAATATGCATACGGTAGCATTCAAGATCTATCACAAACTACAAGGAGTTATTCTGATTGTTAGAAGTCAATAAGATGGAGGAAATTCTTCATAAGGCTACAGGCAGCAGCTTAATGCCAACTACGTGCCAACAATAGAATCCTCTACAACATTTCTATTAAGGAAATTTACTTTAGATCCAAGTATTCAAAACATATTAACCAAGTGGTACATATGAGGAAATCCCACATACGATTTGCAGCAATGAAAGAGTCTGAACAGGCAGAGAGCTACTCTGGAGACTTAGGAGAAACTTCAACAAAAGCCATAAACTAGCACAATCACTTGCACTACAGCTAAAGAGCAACGTATAACTGAAGGAAAGCGTTACAAGTTCTACCCAACATGCAGCGTGAGGTGGCGACCAATAGAAAAAAAATGAATTCAAATAAAAGTCAGGGCAGACAGAGGACAACTAGGTATAGTGGGGCTGGCTTAACCAGCACACTCTAAGCGTTGACCGCTTAGGTGGCTAGTGTGGGTCCACTCAAATCTTTCCGTTTCCCGTTTTCCGTAGCGCTCTCCTCGGACACTTCACGGTGACAGTCAATCGGACGGTTAAATTTCAATTTCAATTTTGAATCTCCATCTCCCACCCGTGACAATTTCAACTGCTATAATTTGACAAATTTTGTAGATTCTTTCAAGCATTATTTGCTTACAGCGAAGCCGGCCACTGATAATTTTACAATTGCTTCTGTACTGTCCATAACCGCCGATCCTTTCACTCTGAAGCTGCAAAGCATTCGAATCAAGGCTCAAAACAGAGCTTTCAGGGCAATTTTGGCAGAATTGGAGGCCTTATTTAAGTTATTTGAGGATTTTCAGATCTCTAGGGATGATTTGCTGCTGAAGAGCAAGTACTTTACAGTGCAAAGCATGGATGTCATAAATCATGCTTTTGCCAGCAGTATCGTGCTATTCACAGGAGGCATGAACCTTGTGCTGTCTGTTGTGGTCTCAATTATCTCTGGTGCTGTTGAATTCTTTTATTTCCTGTCCCAGTCAATGGTGTTTTTCTGGCTGCTGTATTATTTGATTACTTCGGAGTCTGGCGGTGTGATGGAACATGTATCAGACATGTTGCCTGTATCCAAGACGACAAGAAGCGGGTGTGCTAAGGTTCTAGACCATTCTGTGAGCAGTGTGCTGTTGGCCACTGCAAAGATGGCCTTCTTTCAAGCAGCGGTGACATGGCTTCTCTTTCAGATTCTTTTAGATACATTTTGTGTAGATGTTTACTTTGCTTGCTTTTACCAGTGCTCTGTTTCCCATATTTTCGCCCTGGATTTCTTCGTTACTGGCCGATTTGCAAATGGCAGTTGAGGGTCGGTATGTGCAGGGCATTGTTTTGACTATAATTCATCTTTGGATTATGGATTATGGAGTGACTACAATCTAGTGTGATGTGCCTGGCTAAAATGCATATCTGACCGGTCTAAGTATAATTGGGGGCACGACTTTTGGAATGCTTGCGGAAGATCTGAAAGATAATGGAAGAAGACTTCAAGAGCTCGCTAAGTCCTTGGGGGTTCCGTTTTACCTACAGGATGGTACAAATCTCAAAGGTGTACTTTTCCATAGCAGTTCTTACTTCGACTCCTCAGATGTGATCATGCTGGATAGACATGATAGTCTAAGGGTCAAGTATGAAGAAATATTCTGTGAAAGCCAGATAACGAATATGATAGCAGTTTATAGTTAAAATTGATGTGTGGAGATTTTTTTTCAGAGACAAGGGCTTCGAGGAAATGAGCTTTAGCTATGGCGCTTGGTATCAGGCCAGATTATTGCTGAAAGAATTTCCTCACGAAGAATGTTATAGTCTTGAGGACAATGGATCTGCCCTAATAACTGGGTGGAAAAAAAAACCAAGCAGTTACGGTGACTCGATGGACATGTGGCTGAATATGGGTAGACTTTTAAATGTAGAGGCTTGGTCACTCTTATGAATAAAAGCTTCTTCGCGTTCATATTTTGTTATATATTTTTCTCGTTCTGTAACATTATTATATAATCACTGTAGTAGTTTGCTGTAAATATGTCTCACTCAAGTGTTGAGGATTCAAAAAAATTCATAAATGGAGAAATTCAAATTATTAAAATATTATATATTCAATTGATGGGTTGAGTTTAAAATTTATCAATTCAGTTTTCAGATTGATTGTAAGAAGTTGAAATAGAAGATTATTCATTCAAAGGAATATGTTAAATTCACCTTAAATTTTGTGTTTGTTGGTTTGTTTGTGTTATCATCATTTTTCAATAGTCATCCTAATGACTTGGTGGTTTGTTAGTGTTGCTATTATTAACACCTTTCAAATAAAGTCATCGTAGTGAATTGTCTATCAAATTTATTGATTGTCAATTACATCTCCAAAACGTTAAACAAGAATATTAATCTATATGTAATATTGTTTTTCCAATATCTAATAATAATATTTTTGGGTTTTTTGTAAGAGTATTATGGTTTAGTTTTACAATATTTGTACGTGTAGGTTTTGACATAATATAAAATCTACAATTAGTATTACAATGATATATGTTCCTATCTTGTTAAAAAAAATTGTGAGAATGTCAAATAAGAGATGTTTTTACATAGAGCAAGCAAAATACTCAGATATCATGAGAAAAAACTTAAATTTTCCTTAACTTTCATTGCTTGATCATAAACGCTAGCTCAATGTCCAAAGTTGACTATCCCTAGCCATAGGAGTTGAGCTTATTTTTAGGGTTTTGGCAAGCTATTTTTTTTACAGCTAATTCCTTGCATAGATCTAACATGTTAAGCCTAAGACTGGGTAGTTTTTTTTTGTTTCCATTCAAGAAAGGAGTTGGTTCTCAACTCTTGAGATTAGTATGTGTAGTTTTGTTGGTCAACATTTATGGTGTTAGAAGAAGGGAATAATATAATGTTTTTCTTTTTTCCCTTTTATTGGTTATGATGGGCTTTTCCTATATTGGGTGTAGTCCTCTTCACATCCCTAGTGATATCAATGATGTTCTAGGGATATTGAGAGGATACTTCTAAGAAATACATTAGAATTTTGTAACTCATTTAAGAAATTTGGGTATAATGCATGATAATTTTGCATGTATTTGTTTGTTTCTTCACAATTTGATGAATCCTTGTCTTGGTACAAGCAGTATTTTCTCCTCGCTCAATTCATTCATGGAAAGAGATAAGAGACATTCTTTTATATCAATTTGTTAGATTCATTCATTTGTAAGTGGATTTTGAGTAATCCGCACACACCAAAAGAATATGTAGTTATTTATAATTTGTTTTAGATTTTAAAAATGTTAAACAATTTTTTTTTCTCATTTGTGATTCTTAATGCCACTACTTTGTCTCATTTTCTAAATTCTCTTGAGTGATTGACTATAGTGTTTATTACAATGGCTCCCAAAGTGAAAAAAATAGAAGATGCCTTCAAAGAGGAAATTTCTCTTCTTTAAAATATTATGCCTCAATGATGTAATTGTGCATGTTCCCCCATGAATTTTATTTTAAACATAAGTCTTGCTCTGGTATTTTTGGCTCCTCTAGTTTATCAAAAAAATAATTTGAGTCATATATATTTTGGTTAGCTTGTATATTCATTAAATGCACATCTATAGTTCATAAATTCACTAGTGCTTCTCCCTATTTCTTTAATGTATCTAATGTATATAATTTAGCCATGACCTCCCCTAAGCTATATGAGTTTTCAAGTGAACCATTATGTGCAATATATTTTAAATTAGATTATGACAAGAATGAGAATGTTTTAGTCTCCTTACAACCTATTGAGATTAATTAAATGAGTGAGCTAGGTATTCTAGGTGAAGATTGTGTTATATCATCCCTATATTTCCTCATGATAGGTAATGTTAAGGTTCTCCTATTATAGATATGTGTGAAAAATTTGATGTTTCGTCATGTGTGATTGACTTGGATGATGATAGGGAAGTTGAGATCTCAATTCCCATGTTTCTCATCAAAAGAAATGAATCCTTTGAATGTTAGACATTTCTCATGAAATTGGTGTGAACTCATTTCACAACCAAGCTAATCAAGATTTTAAGTTGTTCCATGAGACTAATAATTTTAGTCTAATCCTTTTTCTATACCATGTAGTGATTCACACGGTGACAAAGAAGGAATCATTTCCAAACCACCACCTAATAGGGATATTTTGGAAGAATTTTTTCTAGTATGTTGAGAATATACAATAAGTAACGTCACACATATTTTTCTTAGATTCAACTAAAGAAGTAGATGATTTATTTAGTTTCAACAACATGGATGATATTACTTAGGATAATCATATAGTTTTATTTCTATCTCTAATGAAGAGGCCTAGTGGGATTCATTGTTAACTAATAATTCTAGACTAAACCCTTAATAGAATCCAAGATTAAAATGTAGAATACAAGATATTGATTTAATAGAGAGGTATCATTTTATAAGTACCACTAGCATACTTCCATAATTTTTTTGTTAGCCCATACTTGTTGATCACAAATCTAAGCATTTCCCTTCATATTTATGTTCCTTGTTTAGCTATTATAAGATATAATAATTATTATTCCTATGTATACTTATTTAATCTAAGCTGATTTGTGCTTATTTGATTGGAATTACTTAACCTAGTTTAGGTTAACCCCATACAGAAAGTTGATTTTTCAGCTTCATATTTTTTGTGAATATGATTCATCTTCGTGCAACAATATTCACTCTAAGGTTTCATATATAATAAACATTTAGATCTACACTTTTTATATTTCTATTTTATTTTTCATATTTGAATCTCATAAAAACTTGTTTTTGAATCAATAATTACTTTTACATTTGTTATATATTATTTTAAATTAGGACTTTATCTTTATTTTACTTTCATAATGTAGTCCTACGACATGCACCAAATAAGGAACATTGACGACCATATTATATGACACTATATAATGTAATTGAGAAAGAAAAGGAAATAAAATATAAGTTCAAAGGAATATATTTAATATAATTAGTAAAATAGTAATGTGGAAGGAATAGGACCGAATGACTTAACATAAATGTTTGAACAAATTAGTCATTATTTAGTCTGGGATTTTGAGAGTGAGGGAAAAGATAAGTATGTATGAAATTAGGAAATGGAGGAATGAAGGTACATTCCAAATTAGAGATCCAATCTTGCGTATGTAGACTAGTAAAAAGGGATAGAAGGCACTTTAGATCAACAGTTTAAACCTAGAGTAACTTATAGGGTAGATCGGTAGAAAGGGAAAATAAAGAGAAGGAAATATCGATCAAGTAGATTGAATATTATTTTTGATGGATTTAACCCAAACTAACACCTCTCCCATAACACTCTTACTGCAAACCATCACATCTCACCTAATTCTAGTCAACATTGACCATTTTTGAATTGCTATAGTCTTGTTTTCTAGGACAAGTTTCAAGGGGTTAAAAAATCTTTTCTATGATTCATTTTGGATTGTTTAGTGATTATTCCAATGAGACTTAGATCGTATTAGACTTTTATTTGGAAGAAGGCAATGGATTCTATTGAAGTGTTATAAGAGAATATTATGGGAACATTAAATGTTTCGTGTCTCTAAGAATGTAGGTAGATTTTTAGGGGAATTTTTTAATGTAACAAAGGTTTCCTCTTAAAAAAATTATTGTCATGAGTGTACATCTAATTTGATAAATGTGAGCATTTTTTAAAACTATTACAATATTTTTAATGATTATTTTGTATTTACAAATATATTTCTACAACTCAATGATGGATTACTAAGTATGTTTTTCTATGATACTCAAACCTTGATTACATTTTCATGATTTGATCAATTATTTTGTGCTTAGCTTCTTTGAAATTCCTTCTTAATTATGACTTTGTCCACTGATTGGCATTGCTTTGGGAATTATTGTATCAATGAAACAATTAAAAAGATTAAAGCATTATGCTACTAATTCTAGTTTAGTCACAACCCTTAGGTAACCCATGGTTATACAATAAATAGGGTACAAACTCATAAATTGTGTTTGTCACTTTACGTTATGGTCTATATGGATTGCCTCCACCTTGCACTCATTATAGAAGTGATGAAACCAGCTATATAGAGGTATTAAGATGTCTATTTTTCTTGGCTTAGTGATAATCTTTGGATTCAAGTCAATAGGTTAGGTTTATCTATCACCATTTTTCGTAGTTCATTTTGTTTATCAAATCTATAGGAACACTCTCTTGAGTCTAAGTTGAGCTCAAAGAGCAGGAGAGAAAATCCACTCTTGTAAAATTGTCCTACAAACCTCCATGGTTTGTGGCTATATTTCTACCAAATAGTTTAAAAAAAGACTTAATACAACAAAAAATTAGGGGGGAATACCATACACAATGTTATAATTCATCTCCTTAACATTAAACCATTTAAAAAAATATTTACTTGTTTAAAATTATCTATTTAGAGTACTAGAATTCTTATTCTCCTTATATCTTTAAATTTTGAGTACATACACATCTTGAATTACTCATCTAATTTGAGGTTTAGCTGATTCTCTAGAGGAAAAAATTGGTCACTTTTAATGTCCTTTTGGTCCCCCATTTTTAGGAACTTTCCTTGCCCATTCTTAGATTAGAAGATAACACTTTTTATAGCTTAGATATTCAAGCATCATGTTAAGGATTATTTTTATATTCTACTATTACAATTTTAAAATTTTGAGCTAGATGTGTTAGCTTAATCTTTTCTCTCTTTACTTCTATATAGAGAAGCCTCTATGTATCTTTTCAAAGGACTTGTATTTGTGAAATGGTTAATTGATCAATGAACTTAATAGTAAGAAAGCTATTATCTTAAATATTATTAGACTTTTCTTTATTCATCCCTAGTTGTAATGAGTACATTTTTTTTTTAATTATTGCATCATTAGCCTTTGTTATGCTTATATGTATTTCTACAATCTCTCTCCCTTTTCACCCCCCACACACCACATTCAATATTAGCTTAGGATATATATGGAGCTATCTCTCAAATCTTAAAGATTATCTTATAGGGTCCAGTGGTTTTATTTTTTATATTGATAAAAATAGTATTAAACTAGAGCTTGATCCTTTTACATAATATTGGAGATCTAACTTAACTAGACTAACTATGGAGTCAACTTGAGAGAGAGGAGAAGATAACTCAATTGAAACTAGAAAATTACCATTTCAAACTCTTAGGAGGATAATAAAAGAATATTTAATTTATTAAATGGACAAACAAGAAGGAGAAGTTTCTATTCAAGATCAATTTTAACTGGTGAGAGAAAAATTATAGTTTGTGAAAGGAAGCAAGGTACACAAAAATGCTTCCTAACACTAATCTAAGAGGATAGATACATACAATTTTAATTCTTTTACGGTTACTATGAGTGTTGCACAATAGGAAGATTATTAAAATAACAACACATACGAGTGTCAAAATCTCACAACACAAGATATACGTGGGGAAAACCCTTTTAGGAGAAAAACCCCACACTCCAAAACTTGCATAATATATTATTTAATCAACAGATTACAACTCACTTGCAATGCAAGTTCTTCCAAGAATACAAATTTTTTGATTTGTGGAGCTATTCCAATAGCATAACGATACTTGCAAATACAACATACTAAACCCACTCTAAGACATCCAATATATAGAGATATACAAGTATGAAGGTAGCTTCTAGAGAAAGCAACAAGAGATGGGCATCCAAATCCATGTGGCACATTTTTCTAACACATAGTTGAATCCTATGACACTTGTCTGGAATGATTCCTTACACCCTTTACATTCCTCCATACTTGGGCACCCCAAATGTGCCCCTAACAGGTATGAAAAATTCCTTACAATATCATAGAATCCATCATATATGACAACTCTTCCAACTATAAGAGAATATGTCATAATTGACTAAAAAAGAAGATTTCTCTTACATTCTCTTACAGCCTGTCATAGGTCAAACTTGGGCACCCACTTCCCCATGCAAAGATTCCTTCCAACACTTATCCAACCTATTATAGAATCTAGCTCTTACACATCATAATAGCGTAATAGGAATCCGTCATAAGATCTTCATAAGAATTCATCATGAGATCGTCATAAAATCCCTCAAAGATGCCAACACATGTCAAAGAATATCTTCCCAAAGTGGGATGCCTACATTGCCTTGTGGGGACCACAACATCCATGTTCCATCCTATGTCACCTCCTAAATATACCGACAACTCACTGTGCCAAGTCATAGTGGATGACAAATTAATATGAGCAAGAAAAATTACATGTAAGAATTAATAAACTAATATTTTAATGCTAGGAAGTTGCAAAGGTTGAGACATCTTAATTCCCAATAGTTTGAAGATGAAGTTAACTATTGAGATGAATTTTATTTTATTAATTTATTTAAATAAAAATGGATAATTAGCTGTCATTAATTATAAAAATAAAATATTATTTAATTAATAGAGAATTTAGTAATAATGGTGCAATAAATGATAAATGATAACTATTAATTAATGAATGGTGAATGGAAATGTGATGATAATTAATAATATGACAATGATTCACTAATGTGATAAATGATTAATGAATGATATGACAATAATTAAGGTTGAGTAATTAGGAGAATAATGTTAGTGTCTACAATATTCCCCTCTTTGAAACAATGTTTGAAGTGACATTGTTTCAAAAATAAAACTAGCTAAGAAGATAAATACTATCAATGACATCATTAGTGTCAAATCTAAATTTCTAAATACTTTTCTATTGACTCCATAAAAATGACTAATGTAGTTATTGTGCTTGATACTGTATTACTTTTTGTAACCAATATAATTATTGGCATAGATAAAACACTTATATGGACCAAGGAGTGTATCGATCTATGCAGATTGTATGGTTTTCAAACTATAATTTTTTTCCATTCCCCACAAATGGTTATTTTTCTTGCAAACATAATTGTGATATGCATGCATATAGAGGAATTATTTTCTAGACTCACTAGTGAGATTAAGTTTTGTTAAATATGTATCTATTATAATCACCCCCAAAACCTTAATATGAATATCTCACATAAAAAAACAAGTCAAATCTCCATCTAAATTAAGATTTGTAAGAACCCAAATTATCTATAAAAACATGCATATAACCTTGAAAATTCCTTCATTCTTTTCTTGAAAGAGAATTAACTCAACTATGCACAAGATTCAACTCCTATCAAGAGTTAACAACTAGAAAAGAGTTTCCTCTTGAAACCTAACAACTAAGATTTAAAAGTAAGTTAAAGGAAATTTATAGCGATAATAACCATTTCTAAATAATCCCAAGAGATAAAAATATACAAATGTAAGCATTCATGATCTACAATGTGAATATGCAAATATGACATTGATAGGACATTAGGTGTAACCTAAGAAAAAACTTAAATGGAAAAACATATGCTTGAAAATAACTCATATTATCAATATATTATCTCATGAATAAAGATTATAATACACTTGTAGAGTCACCATACAAGGATTTTGAAATATCAAGATCCCTAATTTCACTCTATGTGAATAAGAAAATGATTTTTTAATCATACATCCTAATCCATTGTTCCTCTCCTAACATATACAAATTATAAGATATGCTCAATCAACCTTAGGCAACAATCCAACATCAACAAATACTCATGTTATTTCTTAAATTGTAGAAATAAACTTACACAAAAGCACTAAGCGGTATTATATAAACCATGAGCTTACAAAAATATTACTCCCTCATTAGTAAATTTCCCCTTTTGGTGCTAAGTTCTCTCAATGTTAAACATTTTATAATGTACAACACACATTGTATATTTATCTCCATGTTACATAATACATACAATTGGCCCAAATAATTCATACCCATTTGATACTCATATCCCTAGATTCCCTACATGTGCCACAAATAAACATTAATATTACATTACAAAAATTATACAAGGTGGACAACACACCATTTCTCAAAAATGGCCCACATTTGAACCTTCACCAAGAATAAACTATTTTAGCAAAAGAGGACCCTTCTTTCAAAAAAATAGATGGGCTTGATGATCTCCAAACCTTAAGGCAACAATTAGAAACCTTAGAATCCTATGTACATTCTTCATTACCCAAACCTTCACAGCCTAACCAACAACCCAATCAACCCTATTAATCCAATTTATTAATTCAATATAATTTTCTAATCCAAGGTCTTGAAACATGGTTTCAAAAACATATTAATTTATCAAATATTCCTTGACAAGAAATTCAATATATCATCACGAATCATGCATAAATAAGTGGGGTATATCATTCCTACATGTAAGATAGTCATTGGTGATCACATCCTAAATCCCCTCCCCATTTCTATCATGAGTCTCCATCCATCATTTTCATCCTAAATCCCAAATTTTTCCCTCCATTTAGCACATCCATACCTTCTACTAGAATGTATTTTTCCTTATCTTTTATATTTTCCTACTCATTTTAAAATGTAGCTAATAAAAAATTGAAATAAAAAATAGTATATCCAATACATTTATATAGTCAACATAAACAATCCCAAATCCAAAGATTATAATACTACAAAAATGGAGTAAAGTATACACTAAAAATAAATATATCAAAATAGTCCAAAACACTTCCAAACTTGCATCCATAGTTTTTATTCATAGCCTTCCTACAATCCTTGTTCAATTTCAACAAGTCATTCCCCATCTCTACATTTTCTTTAAGATATAGTTTGAACCTAAATTAACAACATGTTATTGTCATCATGTCAATCAATCTTTAGGTTTTAGGATGACCAAAAGTAAAATGTTTTTTGGTTCTTTGCTTATGTCTTGTTTCTTTCTTACTTTTTTTTTCTTTTTTTTCTTTATATTTGTCTTAGTCTATGGGCCATTTTATCACAATGCCTTCATGACCATTCAATAAAAAAGTGCATCTTTTCATATGCCTCTAGAGTTGGGTTTTTTTTCCTATAAAACACATGGAAATAGTTTCATAATGACTTTTCCATATGATGGTGCATCCTATCATATACTATAGTAAACATTAGGTTTCTCAAAGGCCTATAATTTATACAAGATCCACAATATTCATTTTCACATCCTTAACACACACTCATTCTTTTCTAAACACATTTCTTCTAGTTTTCTATCCATAATTAATATTTCTTCTTAACCACTCTTTCCCACCACCTTTGATTTTAACCCTCTATTCTATCCCAAGTCCTTCAATTTACTATTGCTCTTCTCATTTTGATTATCAATCCATATCGTTCATCCTTGGATGCCCTCCCAAGGGACATCTCCTTGCCTATCATATAACCTAGGTCATCCTCCTATATCCTTTCTTTTTGTTCATCTTCTTCTAGTTTCTTTAAAAAGACTAATTCTTTCATCTATAACACCCTTTCAAAGAGGGGAAAATGTAGAGACCTATATTTCACCACCCTAATGTTGTAATTGACCTATTATCATCTCATCAATTAATTGTAACATCACTTTATCTTCATCATATTGACATTCTATCATCATCACATTTTTATCGCATAACTAATCATCTAATAAAATTCTTAATTTAATCATGTTACATCTTAAGTGATCATGTTGATTAAAAAATATACTAATTTAATTAATTTATCCCATTAAAAATCACCTGACATCACCCATAATTAATAAATTAATTAATTAATTAGCTCCTAATTAATCCATGCACACATATGTAGTTAGTTAACTAATCACAATTAAATCTTGCTAACATCACCACATATTTAGTTAATTGATTAATCATTATTAATTAAGTAATTAGATCTTAATTAATCGAAACACATATATCTAATTAAAAAAAATAAAAAAATTCTAATTATAATCACCTTTGTTCACTCCATGTTAAATAAGTTAACTAATTATTAAGTCAAGTTAGCTCTAAATCATACTAGTTGAATAAACAATCAAGTTAGTTAACTAGTCAATCAAATTAGTTAACACTATTAAGTTTGTTGACTAATCAATCAATTGTGTTAACTAGTCAATTCAAGTAGTTAACTAATCAATCAAAATAGTTAATTCTAAACCAAAACTCTCGTTCCAAATTCAAATCAAACATTGTTTGTTCATTTTTTAATCTATAATTATGTAAAATCCACAATTCTTATAGTAAATTGTCATGATATTATAGAAAAGTTAGCATGTTCATTGAACATCCGCACTTCACTAAAAGCACAAGCAAATACTAATCATGCTGGATCTAAAATTTACAAGTATTTTAAGATAGAATTTGATTTTATATTAATTTTGAATTCATTGTTTACATTCTCATCACTCAAATAGAATATAAATTGAACTCCAATTACCTTCTAAATTTGAACCATATTAATTTTAATTAAAACAAACTAAGATTTTTATCCTCAAAATATTTTACATACCCCTTTATACTAAATTTGGTTTTTTTATTAGAAAAAACTTAGATCTCAATTACAATGTTGTTTCCTTATCAATATATAATTTGATAACCTCTGTAACATATAAAATGGCCTAACCGTATTGTTTCTATTTAATTATTTTATATGCTAGCCATAAGATTAAAAGTCCCATACCGCTTTCCACATAAAGATTTATATGTTCAACTAGGCTTAGTGTAAAAATCTGTACTATATCACTGTACCATTGAAAAGAATTGTACATACAATTGTAGCGCTTAGAGTTTAAATTAACATGGAAAGAGAATTTGTAGAGCTTCGGACAGATCTATGATTGTTATTAAAACCTTAAACGAAATATAGGCGGCTCTGACAAGAAGGCTGCAAACAATTATCGCAGCAGCACGTTTGTTTGTTGTGGAAATGTGCAGGAGAAGTAATAGCTCTGTATTGATGGCGGAAGTTGGAGATTCACAATTGAAATTCAAATTTAACCGTGGCGTTGATAGTCACCGTGAAGTGTGGAAGAGCACTAGGGGAAATGAAACGGGAAATGGAAGGTTTAAATGGGCCCACACCAGCCACCTAGCGGTCAACGCTTAGAGTGTGCTGGTTAAGCCCAGCCATCAAATATACATTTGTATTTGCTCTGCTATATCTATTAATCCGAGGGATAGCGGTCTTTAAAATACCTTCGAAGGGATTTAATTCTATCACAACCAAACAAATTCCCTGAAGTGTATACTAGCAATCGCACCTTAGTGTGCAATGGGTATGCCAAAGAGGTGTGGAAGGTCAATTAGGATCAATTTTGGTCTATTTTACAAAGGTCTCAATGGAGAAGTGATAGTTTCAAATAAATTATGCATCCACTTACAGGGATCCAAACATGATTGAAATAAAACCTTTGAATTAGGAAGATAATCAAGTTTCATTACCAACAAGCTCATGTTATGTTTTCAACAAGGAGGGAGAAAGAGAGGGAGAGGTGGGGATATAAAGAGGGAGAGATAGAGGGGGGAAGAACGAGAGATAGAGGGTTGAAGAGAGAGAGACATAAAGATGGAGATGGTAGAGGGAGAGATAAATACAAAGAGAGAGATAGGAAGATAGAGAGGGAGAGATAGAGAGGACAAGATAGATGAAGAGAGGGGAGGAGAGGGGGAGAGAGAAAAAGAGATAGAAAAACAAAGAGAATTAGCGATAGGTGAATAGAGATAGAGAGAGGGAGAGAGAAATAAGGAGAGATAGATAAAGGGAGAAAGAAGTAAGGGGGATAGAGATATATGGGAAGAGAAAGAGAGTTAGAGATTTAGAGGAGAGAGAGAGAGAGAGAGAGAGAGATATAGATAGGGGATATGGAGGGAGTGGGGAGGGAGAGATGGGAGAGAGATAGAGAGGGGGGAGATAGAGAGGGGGGAGAGGGAGAGAGGGAGAGAGATAGGTAGAAAAGGGAGAGAAAGAAGAGGGGGAGAGAGGGAGAGTGATATGTAGAGAGGAGGAGAGAGAAGAAGATGGGGGAGAGAGGGAGAGATAGCTTAATATATATAGGGAGAGATAGAACAGGGGGGTGATATAGAGAGATAGAGGATAAAGATAGAAATAGAGATATAGATATATAGTAGGAGAGATGGAGTGATGGAGTGAATGAGAGAGAGAGGGGGGAGAGGGAGAGAGAGCTCAATAAATAGAGGGGAAGAGGAAGTGACATAGATAGTGGGAGATATAGAGAGATAGAGAGTGACAAAGAGATATATCAATCATCCTCCTATATCTCTATCTATGACAAAGGGAGAGGGAGAGATATTAATTATTAATTATAATAATTTCATATTTATATGATAATTTTTATTATAGAATATAATATATAATAATAATATATAACTTATATATACTAATATATATAATAATAAATATAATTTTATTATATATGATTTAATTAGTATTATATAAATTTAAATATATTAATTATTAATTATAATAATTTCATATTATATTTAACAAATTTTATTATAAAATATAATAATAATAATAATTAATATAATTTGTATATACTATTATATATAATAATAAATTATATTATATTATATTATATTAATAAAATATATAATTATATTTTGTATTATATATATATATATATTATTATATAAAAATATAATAATTATTAATTATTAATTGTAATATATATATATATATATATATAATGGTTTTGTTAAAGAATATATTTGATTTATTTTCTTTTGCATACATTTGTAGCATTAGGTGGGGAGGGTCTCCAGGTATGAAATCCCAACCTCCCCTTCACTACTCCTTAGCAAACATGAAAAAAACCTCTGAATCAAGAAGATAATCGATTAGCTCATATGTTATGTTTGCAATAGGGATTAAGGGAGAGAGGAAAAGATAGGGTTAAAAAGAGGGAGAGAGAAGAAAAGATAGAGTTAAAAAGAGGGAGAGATAGAGGGGGAAGAGTGAGAAAGTGGGGATTAAGGAAATAAAATAGAGATGGATAGTTTTAAAATCTTTTGTATTGGAAATGGCTATGATTTTTGAGATTTATGGATATAGATATATAAATTACAATTAATATGTTATATTTTATTTAGTATCCGATATAAATAACTAAACAATCACTAATTAATTCTCTTTATGTTATTATATTAACTTTTAAAACTATGGAATGAATTTTTTCCAATATATTTTATATAATTAATAATTAATGAATTTTTATATGATACAATTTAAATTAATATAATATAAATTTGACAGAACTTTGTGAACTTACAAATCCACATAAAAACTTATCAATAAAATATTAAAAATTCATCAACTATTTACATTATATAAAATATAATATAAAATAATAAAATAATTATAATATATATTCAGTAAGACAATTATAATATAAAATTTAACAAAATAATAACTATATGATAAAATAATTTATAAGTTAAATCCAGTTTATTAACAATCTATCAAAAATTAAACCTTATATCTCAGACAAATTTAATGAACAAAAACAAATTATTAGAGCTTAAAAACTTCCTTCCAAAAGTGAGGTTAATGTCCACGCAATTTCCCTATAAAGAATCCGTCAATGGGAGTTAGGTGACCTAATGTGCATAATTTCACAACAAATCTCAAACAAAAACGAGGGGATGTTTTACCGTCATTGCATATGAGTGCAAGTTGGAGCAGACTCCCAGGAAATAGAAAAATAAAATGGCAAAATTCTAAGGCATTAAGATCTTGACGGTAATTTTCATTTAATAAACATACTCTAAAACCCTCGTTAAAAATTTATTTTCAGGATGTAGCTCGCCAAATTGGAGAAGTGACAGCTCAATACCAGTGAGGAAGAGTTTGGAGGAGTGCAAACCAATAGCCGTGGAGAAAGCAGCCAAAAAAATCTCGAAAAGCAGCCGGGAAAATGACAAAAAAATAATGATCAAATGACATTCGTTTAATCCTCTTGCATTGATATGGACGCTGAATAAATATTCCAAAAGTTTTTTTCTATCTGCAAAAATAACCGATGAATAAAAGCGGTGGAACGGTCAAAAAAGCAGTAACTTTCATGACGAGGAAAAACAACGGTTGTCGATGCTTCAAGAACCTTGACACAGTTATCAACACTTTTCGGTTGTCCATCAAGAAAATGAGCTCGCAAAGTTCATATAGGACATGCCTTCAGCGTAATAAAGATTCAAAGATAGTAGGCGAGGGTCTGATGTATGCTAATTTGTTATTTTTTCAATGCATCAAAATTTCTCTTTAAATGTTTGAGAGATATCTAAATATGAAATGAATGTAACTAAATGTTTTAACTACAAACAAATAGTATCAAATTTCACAAAATGTAAGTTCAAATAGTTTAAGGAAAATAAAGGGTGTTAATCAACCAATTTTTGAATTTTGAAAAGAAAAAAGGTTATGTCTATGATTGTGGGATCAATCTCATGACAAAAAAATGACCTTATATTGATCAATGATTAGATGCATAAATAAGTATTGTAAATGTATAAATAGGATGAATATATTGGAGTATGTGTATATAAGGACAAGGAGAGGGCTAAACATGTGGAAACATGCATGTAGAGATGTGTTTGTGCTAAGGAAATAAATCTAACTTCACACAAAATCATAATAGTTTCACCATATGCATGTATCAAGACATTTTCCATGCAAAAATAAATGGAAAAGGGCATGGTTATTCAAAATGCTTTCTATTTTCCCTAAATTATTATATATTGTACATAGATAATAAGATTTTCATATCTTCTTTCTAAATAATTGTAGTATTTGGCATTGGTTAGTTTAGTCATGATTGGCCCATTGATTATATTTTTAATTTTATATAGTAGTGTTGTAAAAGAATAAAATTCCTTTTACATATAAATATAGGCTAATTGAAAATTTTATTAAATAAAGCACAATGAACATAGATAATTTAACTTAATATTAGGGAATTGAAAATTTGTTATAAATGAGGATGGAAAGGGCATTTGGCTTTGTGAATTATGATAAAGAAATAGATGTTAATGTCATAATGAATGTTGTTCTAATGTTGAAAATAAAAACTTATTGTTGAATATGTTCCTCAAGTTTTGTGGTCCTTGAAATGTTTGTGTTCCAAGCCTAGACCTCTTAGGGTCAAACTCAAGATCCTTGGAAATGACCTATTTTATTGGATTGATCTAGATGAATTTGGACTTGTGCAACTTGTTAAAGCTCAAAACTACATCTTGCATCTCTAAAAGAAAACCTTTGATCACTCACCTTAGGGAAACAAGTTTTGTGAATTTGGCCAATTGACAAGAGAGGAGTAACTCTTCTATGATTTTTTCTCTATTGAGGCCAATGAGGTTGTAGATCTTTGTAAGATAAATGTAAACAAATTGAACCCATGGCTTAACCAAACCTTATGCATAAAGAAACTCTAAAATGTTGTTAAGAAAATTAGTGAATAATAATTGTGATAGTATAAGCACAGAGTGTGTGAATCTAACTAACCCAATTAGAAGTACATGTGATTAACCATTGGAATTTAAAATAAAACATGGATATATGGATAAAATATTTTGAGAAAAATATGACAGTAAAGGGATATTGAGCTTGTACTAATTAAGTAGAAATAAATACATCAATTCAAATCATAGAATATTTTTATAATCTAATAACATCTTGTTAACATGAGAGTACTTGGAAAATAACCATACCATCTCTATACAAAGCCCTCAATCTATACCCTCAAGAAGGTTAATAAAAACACTATAAATCAATATTATGGGTCTAAACATGGACTCAAAATACCATGGTAAAAAAATTGATGACCCACTACAAGAGAGTTGCCTACAAAATAGAAAATTAATCCTCTTACACATTGAACCATCATAGATTACTTTACAAGATATTATTAATCCAAATTTCTTATTTTTCTGTGCTCCACATGTGCATTAATTTGCATTGCAATTGCTTATCTTGAGAAAGACACTCCATAACTCCCAATCTTTTGTCCCTTTCTCTAACTCTCTTTATTAATTGGTTCAACAATATTTCACATAATTTAGATAATAATAACAATAAATAATATCCCTCAACTCCTCATGGACATCTAAGTCATCCATTCCAAGAAAGTTGGGGGCCCAACATTATACATTAGCATTGCAATTTAATATCACATTATCCTAAAATAGGTTGTCACCACACATCCTTCATACTTAGCGTACCAATATTTTAGATCATAAGCCTCTCAACAAACTACATTAATCACCAAGTCATGATATGACTAAAAAAAATACTCAAGTTTAATATCATCATAACTAAATTCTTGCAATTCTTTACTTTCCCTATATTGTTGGCATCTACAAATTTCTTTGTATTAGCCAGTATCACCCAAGCTAATAACCAATATGAGACATCTAATAGGAATGGTTTTTCTTCACACCAATGAATAGAACATAAAAAAACTAAGTTAGGTTTCCTTTTTAAGTTTTGATTATAAATTTGGTAAGGGGAAATGTTATGCCCATGTGAATTTTCATCTTCCATTTGAACGAGGCCATTTTCCTTGCAAAGGTGTAGTTCGGATAGATTTCCCACATTCATCTGATTGAGTTGATTTTTTCCACGTGTTCACTTGCAATGGTCTTTTTTGCAAAGGTCAAATTGCTAAAAAAATTAAGTGTAGAATTTTCAAGAAAAGTTGACCCATTTCAATGTGGAACTTTGGTTCCCATCTAGATACAAAAGATGGAAGTCCATCAAAATATTTTTTCAACAATTTTTTTTTATTGTATTTTGTTTTTCCACGATGTTCAGATGTAAAGAGTTTTCATCAAAAGTCTAAGATTACACTATTCAACATCCAAAATGAGATATAAGAATACCATTCATATAACATTGAGCTATTCACATATGATATTTATAATTCTTTACTAGTTACATACATTTGTAGTAGACGTCATCGTGTAATAGGGAGGTGTAGGACCATTGAAAATGGAGTGAACACTATGACCCTGAAGTTTCATTATAATCATTCAACTAATTTAACTAATCTTGCATTTCAAAAATGAAATTTAATAAATTAAATTAAACAATCTTGCTGATATTTACCTAACTATCAAGGTCGAATGTGGTATTTAGGAGGGCATCTGTCATCACCATCTCATTAGATGTAGATATACCTTGGGCACCTACATCTTGACTATCCTTAGGATCATAAACATAAAGTGACCCACAAGCCTAACATAAATGAGGTGGAACTTGACTCATTGAAGACTCACCTGCCTCACCCTATGCTAGAGGACTAGTATGTTTATGAGGTTCTGAGTAAGGGAACTAATCGACTACAATGTATCCAACTCAATACTCTCCTTCAAAACATAAGGGATCACATGCTCATATGTTGGTCTAGCGAGTGGTCTCGCTAGTCATTGTGTGTCAATACATGTCCCCACTTTGTCCTGTGCAGAGCCCCCACCTCTACACTGGAACTCTCACATGTCAAAATAGTTTTAGATTTTATTGAGGACAAACTCACAATAGAGTTTTCTCAAAAAATATTGTGGTACCTCATTATTTTTGCATGGAGGATGGTAAAAAACCATCCACCACCTTTCCAAAAAATAGTTAGCTATCACTTGGTCATTGCACCAATGGATAGGGAATCTCTTGCATGCAGGATGTAAGTGCTAATTCATTTTAGGGTTCATGAATAATGCACAAAAGTAAAGTTTTGTAATTTTGTCATCTTTAACTTGTTTATATGATAATTTGTCTGCATAGAATTGTTTATGCTCTCATCTCTTCTTGGGCCAACTAGTTATTTTCTTTCTAACTAAATCTACATGATATATTATGGATTGAAGTGATTAAGCAAGTATGGTTCTATGTGAGGTTGTTCCTGAAGCGTCTTTCAACCTTACAATTAACTCAATTTTTTTTTTGTTATTTTCAATTTTCCCCATCAAATTTTCTTGTGTTCCTAGAGTATGACGAGGAATTTTAGGAGGTATTTGTTGAGGTTGTTCTTCAGGAGGGATTTTAGCATGAGGTGAATTAGGATTTTGAGGAGGATTTGGGAGTGTATTAATCTTTCCTAAAAATTAAAAAAATTACATCAAAAAACATATTCAATCTACCTATTTAATACCAAAATCACACAAAAAAAAAAGAAATAACTTACTCCTTTGACCTCCCGGATGTCATGGTGACATTTTGATGAAGATTTGGTGAAGAAATGGAGTGGTTTCGAGCTTTCTAGAATGTGAGTACATTATGCAGGGTTTACAAGCTATGGAGGAGGTTTTGAACATTTGATAAAAAGGAATGAAATATGTGTAAGGGGGAAACCAAGAATCATAAGGATATAAATGTAAAAAAATTAAACAAGATTTAACCCAAACAAAGATTAAGATTCATACCCATTACTCACAAAATGAACAATACCAGATTACAGAATTCAATGAACTAAGTGTTGACATATTTTATACCACCCTTGGATGCACATCATTTATATGTGACCAGAGAGATCCTATGTGTTCATCCTATTGAAATCCATGATTATTTTTTATGAATCTAGGTCTTTGAGGTTTTGAATCTCTTCAATTGTGTTTGATTAGGGTTTTGAATTACATGTAGGGTTTAAACCGTCCTAAAACCCTAATGCTTTTTCCTTGTCACTTTTTGTTTTGTTCACTCATTGACCTTTTGTACCTAGTCCCCAGTTGGCTAAGTTACAACTTATGTCTTAGGTGGTCATATTTTTACTAGCCTCTTTAGCCATGTCTTCCGATCACAACCCCAGCTTAAATTTTTGATTAAAAGTCTTATGTTCGAGAGCCGAGAAATATTTTTTTCCCAAGTCTTATTTACCTAGGTGTGGCCCTCATTTTAAAATTACTTTGAGAATGTGCACAAAATAAATCACTTAAGTGATTTCCCATTGCTAGCCTCTAGTGCATCGTGGATTGACTTTCCCTCATCATCTTTGTTTCAATGATGACCGATGCACTAGTATTTCCTTCATATCGACAACTCTCTTCACATCATGGATTGATAAATACCTATTGAAAACAAACTAGTGATTAGTGATGGACTATCTTTCTTTGCATCATTCCTTGCCTTCGTATCGCTACAATTTCATCACCACTAATAAAATTTACAATGATATGTGATGGCCGATGGGAGAATATTCCTATAAATATTCTCACCATCGGAGGGACTCTTCACATCACATCTTTGCATTTTTTGAATGGGTGCCTCTATGTGATGAGAAATGAAGGGTTGAGATTAAATAGAGAACATCCAATGGTTGAGGTGGCATCACACCCTTGCTTCACATGATTTGTGAAGTATGGCAGTGGAGTGGTTTGCATGATGTGTGATGATCAAGTGACTAAGGGCCCAGATTTAAAGATGGCGATCAGATGGTCATCGCTAGCTTCTAGTGCATCATGGTTATAAACATAAGAGTTGAAAATTTTTGTGCAATGGGTGATGGAAAATAGTATGACATTAGCATGGACAAGTGGCAATTTCCCACTATTCCGCGGTGATATGGTGGGCCCTGAGTTGAGCCTAGTGGGACAGCGGGTAGGTGACAAGTGTCTTGATGGGCCCAAGGTTTTGTTTTTCTTTGTATGGTTTCAATGGCTTAGATTCAATGGAGAAGATCTAACAATCATCCCAAGGGTTCTTCACATCATGATTTGGAAACATAAAGCATGAAGCCTTTCTACAATGAGAAATGAAGGTATAAAAAAGGGAATTTTCAAGGAGACAGGTGTATATCAATGGGACATAAAATGTGGTCCCTTCGACATTTTGATGGATGGCAAGATCTCTTCATCAAAGAGAATGATGTATATCGGCTGGACCTTTTTTTTGTCCCTTCGACATCCTGATGAGATGGTGATGACAACAAATGACGAATGCTGAGGCAACATGTGTCATGGTGGGGCCCGTTTCTTTGGTTGCTAGTGTGTGAGATGAAGATCACCGACTATTTTTTAAACTTTACTCGATGTTTGATTTAAGCCCTTCATCTCCAATCCAATGGCCAGCATTCAAACTTCAATGACTAATTGATCTTGTTCACAAAAGATTTGCAGAAGTTATTGTTCAGCGACATCCTCAACTGTTGAATAAAATTCAATCAACTATGGGTAAAATTTTCACACTTTTTCAAGGTTTTATTGATCTTTGGTCAGTGCCATTACTTCTTGAGGTGTTGTAGATGTCATATTCTCTTTTCGGGGTATGTTGATCTGATATCTAATATTTTGTTGCATATTTTTTAGGTTCCCATCCCTGCATTCATATGAGTCATCATTATGGGGCTTGTTCGAGTTGTCAAAGCCTTTATGGCTTAGCAGTTGCTCTATGTAAGCATAATACATCATTTTAAATCTAATCGAATTCATCTTCCTAAAAACCTTAAAGTTAGGTTAGAGTTAGGGTTTATAATTCAAACCTCATTTATGCTTGAACTATAAAGGCAATATTTGTATCTTTTTTAAGCATTCATGCTTTGGCCCCTTTGGGATTTTTCTTTTGCAGACCTAAAACTCTTACATTCTACCATTGTAAAGATTACTTTAAGCTTTATGTCAATAAAATTTAATTATTATCACCATTAACTCCTACATATTTGAGTAAAATTCATTTATCTTCATATCTAAGTGGGTGTTTTAGTTGTTTCTTTGACATATTATGTTGTTCTAAAGTAGGAAGAAGCAAACTCTAAATTCCTTGCATCACCTTCTTTCACATTTCATGTCTCTTTCTACCCTCTTCCCTTGTGATCTGTTAGAGTAGAAGAGCATTAGGACTCTCATGTGTTGGGTTAGGCCAACACATTTTCACTTAGTTTGGAAAACGAAGTTGACCTTCTCTGGAGAGTTGACCTCATCTTGCAAGGTCCCACACCTTGAGGTCATTTTCATTGTGTCATTAGAACACTGAACTCTTGTTCAATAGGGTGCAATTTTATGTGACAATACTAAGATAATACAAACAAAGAAAAATACAAGAATTCAAACAACTATATTGTTACCCATCTCATGTCAAAGTGTATTTGCAATGATGTTGGATCATTGTATCAATGCAAAGACTTCATTTATGTGTTGCAAAAGCTCCAGTGTGTGTCAATGGTGACTGAAGATGTATGTAAAAGCTCCCAAGAAATCAATGATTAATTTATAATTACTTCATTGCACAAAAGATTTCAGTTCTTCGATCATTTTTGGGGATGAAGAGGATTTTTATATAGATTTTATATGTTTTGAGATGAATGATCGAGATCGTGTAGTAGAATATCATGATCAATGGTCCAAAACCATTAAGAGGAATTAGATTGCTTAGTTAGCTTCTATGATCAAATCAATCAAGGATGTTAATTGATCAATCAAAGGAAATAGATTGCCTAATCTATTGAATTGAGGAAATCATGTTGAGCTTTTAGTGGGATTGAAGAATAGATGGATTAGTTAGGAAATAGATGAATGAGTTAGCCAATCAGAGTGAGCAATCGATGGATCACAATTTGCTTAATCATAAAAAGGGGTGAGGGTAATTAATTAATTAAGTTTTTTGAGTTGAACATGCAAGCCATTTTTTACTTTTACAAACAAAGTTGCATTTGTTTGTTTTGACCTTTTTGGATGATGTTTGAATAATTTATTTAATTATTCAAGTTTAGGGAAAAGTGATTTAATTAGACTATTAAGTGATTAATAATTTAATTGATTTAGGGGAATAGGTAAATTAGTGACATAATTAAATAATGTAATATTATTTAATTAATCAAGAAGAATAAAGTTAGATTAGGACTTTATTAAATAAATGAAATTTATTTAATTAGTCTTAAAATGATGAAAAGCTGAATTAATTAAATAATGTAATATTACTCAATTAACATAGAGGAAATTAGGGTTTTTTTGATGTAATTGAATGTGAAATGTAGTGATATTAAGTGTTAATGATGTTGATAATGAGAAAATGTCATTCAAGGTGTGTGATATATGTGTTAGGTCATTTTTACATGTCTACATTTTTTCCCTCTTTGAGATAAAGTATAGGTTGCTTTGTTTCAAAGAATTCAATGTTAAGATCAAGATTTGAAAAAAATTATATGCCCTATTGTGCCTCGGCAGTCAACAGAAAGATGGTAGGACATTGGCCTACCCCCTCAAGAGGTTGGCCAAAAAAATGATTTTTTAGGTTTGGCTCACGACAATGTTTTATTTTAGTTCAGATGCATAGAGGATGAAAAATTAAGCTTATAGGACCCTTGTTTACAGTTCAGATGTTCCCAGGATATCTTAATTTTAACCTAGGAGGGTTTCCTAGGTGAAAAATTAGGGTTTGGGGGTTAAAATTGGTGATTAGGGTTTAATTTACCTCATTTGCATTCTTAGCCTTTAGTGATTTCTTGCCTCTAGATTCTATGATTTTGTGATTGTCGAAGAGCTATAGTGAGGATTTGAGGAGCCCCACATCATGTAGAGGTAGTTCATGAGTTTGGTTCCTAGAGCACAGAGATGTCCTAGTTTTGGTGAGCCTAGTACAACTACCGGTGTAACGGATTCAAGTGATCAATCAATGAGGTAGTCAGATCAGTTGTTAGTCATGCCACAACCTTCTCCTCACTAAAGCCATGATCATTAGAGGTCCCCACCTCCAACTGGGCAGTAGGATGGATTATTTCTTGATCTATCATGATGTTTATTGTATCAAAGACTTATGTTGTAGACATGATTTTTTTTGTATATTCATTCACTGGCCTAGCTAAGGCCTCATATATATATGTTTTTTCTATATTATGATATCATACATATTACCTTATGATGTACTTGACATTCTCAGTTTTGATGATATATGGGATATGCTCTATTTCGATTCAACTTTATTGTGTTATGTGATGATTATGGATGATGATGTATGGATGCTTATGTTTCATACTTTTCTGATGTATGCATATGATGTCGATGGATGCATGATTCATATATATACAATATATGATGTTTTATTATGTATATGATAGATGTTTATATATAATGGATGATGATATCTTATATATATGATGTATAATTATACATGATGCATGATGTTTTTATTGCTTAACTATGGTCATGATATGTACTGATGAAATGGTGGATTCAGGATGGATGCGGTACTAATGATATTTTGATGCAGGATGGAGCTGTTCGTTAGAATAAGTGTTGGGATGATATAGAGATGAATAGAAAATTGATGTTGTTAGTTATTTGATGAGTTTTGCTTTTTCTTTGCATGGAGGCTTCGTATCTTTAATAATTCTTTTGATGTAGTAAACATATACGATGCATCGAGGTATTAACAACCAATGTGGATTTTGTAGAAGTTGAAAAACCAACTTCACAGTCCTCAAGAACACCTGTAAGAAATCACCTATCACATGCAACAAATGTTCAGAACAAAAATGAAAGATGTTTTGTAAACTCTCAGAGCAAGTTTCTGCAAGCAAAAATCAGCATGATTGATTATTGAATGTAATTGTTTTACAAATAATACAAAACCCTTCGAAAAGGAAATGATGCAATAAAGAAAGAAAAAACAACCCTAATCTTATCTTGAGAAAAAAATAGCTCAATAAGATAAGGATAAGGATTAACCTAGGGAATAAAATATGCCTAAGTAAACTTATGCTAAAGTGTAATTAAATAATTAATTACACCAACACCCCCCCATAAGTGCAACTTAGGGAGAAGAAAATTATTATGCAAAGATGAGTCCCGACAACAAGGTCTGATCAGGTACTCATTTACAAATGCAATGCAAACTAAATCAAATGAGGTAAAGGAGAAAACCACATGGGAACAAAACTCCTCCCCAAAATAGAATGCAATAAACTAAGTGATGAAAGATGGAGGACTCCATAAGACCCCCCAAGGACACCATCCGTCACATAGATACATGAGAGAACTCCCCCAAAAGAGAGGAAGAAAGAGGCCACATAGCCCCCCCAGAATGAAGTAGCTCCAATAAGACTGAAGAAACCGCATCTCCTAAAAGAAGTGAGAGGGAAGAGGTTGAATGAAAGCAATATATGAAGGTGAAGAAGGTGTAGCCCAAGATGTCTCCACAGAAGCAGGTGTGACCTCAACCAATGAAGAAGTCAAAGTAGGTGAAGACTGAATAGAAATCTCCAAAGATGTATGATCAACTGGATCTTGCTGCACTGAAACAAAAGAAGCAACAGGAGGTGGAGGAGATGGAATGGAAGGCTTGAGAATAGGATCTGAAGTGAGAACTCCAATGTTCAAGAATCCAAATCTCTCCTCTGAATGATGATGCACACTAGAAGTGTGAGGAACAGCTGTAGAAATAGAAACACCATCAGTAGAAAAATTGGTGAAGGAATACAACCGAGATGAGTGATCCACTATCCCAGTAGCAATAACTGCTCTACTCTCCAAGTCTTTGATGCTAACCGAATTAGGTGTGAACTCCATAGATCTCCCAATGCCTCCATGTGTGATCTGATAAATGGAAAGAAGGTTGTTTGTCAAGTGAGTGACACACAAGAAATCCTGAAAGGAGTGGTCCCCAAAACTAATAGACCCCTTCCTTGTAACACTCATGTAAGTGTTGTTTCCCATCAAAATGGGAGACATAGTGCAAGGCTCAAAGGAAGTGAACATAGTCTGTGAAGATGCCATATGATGAGATGCTCCTGAATCAGAAGCCATCTCCCTGATCCAATACCTAAGAAGCACAAAGAGCATGTCCCTTCATATCTGATGAAGTATGTAAACCAGTTGTGCAAGTGTTATGCTTCTCTAAGAAGAAGAATGAGGAGAAGAGGATGATGTAGACATCCTAGATGGAAAATCAATCTGATGTTTCTGAAGAAGATGTTTTAGCTCATCAATGTCCTTCTTGTAACAATTATGTTATGCATGTCCTTCCCTCTTGCAATATGCACATGTAGTCTTCTCCTTCCTAGATGATTTCCCATTAGAAGAGGAGGATGAATCCAAGGACTCCTTTTACTACTCATGAGGTTTGTAATCCTTTTGTTTCTATTTCTTGCCTTTTCCTGTAGAATCTTTTTGATCTCTAGGCTCTTGTGATGAGGAAGAAGGTTTCACCATGCCCATGCTAGCTAACTTAGCTTGCTCTTGAGTGAGAGATGAAGCAAAGTCATCAAGAGATGGAATAGTGAATCTCGTACCAAGTGCATCCCTAGTGGCATAAAAGGTAGATACAAAAACTAAATAATCTGGTCCAAGCTTAGAAAGAATGGACAATATCAACTAAGAGTCTTCTTTCTGAACACCACACTATGACAATTGTAATCTAAGAGACTTGAGTTTGGTGAAAAAATCCTAGATGTTGTCAAAATCCCTAGGATTTAAGCCAATAAGCTCATTCTCTAACTGAAACCCTCTCATAGTATCCTGCTTCCCAAACAAAGACTCTAAAGTAACCCAGATCTCATTTGGTGTAGTGCAAGACTCAATGTGAAAAATAAGGTCAGATGAAAGAGATAGAAATAATGTACCATAAGCTTCATCACACCTATTAAACCACTTTCTCTTTTCAGTAGCACTTGTAGGTTCAATTTTTGTACCCATGGTTATCCTATACAACCCTTTGTGTTTCAAATGAATCTCCATTTGTTTTTTCCAACCAAAATAGTTGAATGGAGTAAAGGGTGCAATTTTATGTAAATCCATGATATAAAAACAATAGTATATACTCTCAAATGAAAAAACTAATGCTTGCTGATCTAAAAAAAACTTCTAATTTGCACGCTTCTTAAGAAATAACCCAAAAAACAAAGGCTGAGTTCTACTAAAAAAATTAGATGCCTGGAGAAAATTCTACAAAAATTGGGTATGAGATCTAAGAAGAGGTCAGAAGCATCTTTTTGACGCCTATTTGTTTTCAAAAAATTGATAAATGAGGAAAAAGATATGCCCTCGGGAGTGAAAACAACAACTTTTAATTCAAAGAAAGAAAAAGGAATCAAAATGAAAAAATAAGAAAAAAATTCCTATACCAATGGATCCATCATCGAATCAGCCTTCCGACGATTATTCGTTTGCAAAAAACGGAGCTAAAATGTCCATTTTACACCTGATTTACTGAAACTACTCCGAAAAAGACCAATTAGGCCACCATCAACACCTGGGGGCTAAAAGAAATGGCCCCTGGTCCCCTGGGCGACCAGGGGGTTGGGGCTTTCGCTAAGCCTGTGGTCACCCATGTGACCGAGACGAATGCATTAGAAGGCTGGAGGACTCGGCGGAGCCCCTGGTTCTTAATAGAACCACGATAGGGGCTAAAGTTGGTGGCGGGGCCGGAAGTAGGCACCTGGGCGCCAATAAGACTGATGGCTTGGAAAATAAGCCCGCAGGGGCTGCAAGGTGGCGGACTAGTGGTGATGGGTGGCAGAGTGGTGGGTGGGTGGCCTGCGGGTGGCCGTCGGGCTGAGCTTTGGTGGCACTCGCCTTTTTAACTGGCTGCGTAGGATTTCTTGAGTTTTATTTTATTTTATTTTTTGAATTTTTGCCTCGATCCGTGTGTTGGGGAGGTCGTACAACCTCTCTAGCTATTTTTTTTTCCTTTTTTTCAACTTTCACCTAAATCGATGAAATGAAAGGCGTTTCTGGGGTTTTTGGACGCTCTGATCATGATGGCGATGTCTGTTTGGCCCAAAATTGCATAGAAAAATTGTGTACCCTCGGATCCACAAAAAATCAACCTGACTTGAAACCCTTGCACAAAAAAAGACACTGTGAGAGAATATCTTTAGATCACGAACATGAAGCAATAGGTTTGGAGCTTTGATACCATGTAGAAGTTGAAAAACCAACTTCACAGTCCCCAAGAACACCTGCAAGCAATCACCTATCACATGCAATAGATATTCAGAACAAAAATGACAGATGTTTTGTAAACTCTCAGAGCAAGTTTGTGCAAGCAAAAATCAGCATGATTGATTATTGAATGTAATTGTTTTACAAATAATACAAAATCCTTCGAAAAGGAAATGATGCAATAAAGCAAGAAAAAACAACCCTAATCTTATCTGGAGCAAAAAGACAGCTCAATAAGACAAGGATGCGAATTAACCTAGGGAATAAAATATGCCTAAGTAAACTTATGCTAAAGTGTAATTAAATAATTAATTACACCAACAACTTTGTATCTATTATGTGGACTTTGACTCAACACACAAAGAATATTCTTTCTCATACTAGACATAAGGAAACCTTGTTAGAGTATATGGTTGAGTTGTGTTAAATTTTTTTGGACTAGTTACATTGAGAGGTATGAAATACCTAACATGCAACTACTATAGGAATTGTCTCAAAATAAATTCCATACACAAAACAAAGATATTATTTGCCATGGTAGTATCACAAAAACATCTCACAAATAGCAAAAACTTAAATCGACAATTAATGCCATCATTCCTTCTCTAAATCCTTATGGACATCCTCGAGAGATCCTGGGAATGCGGTATTACAATAAATAAAAAAGATAAGACTATAAAAAGATAAAAATTGTTGCAGTATCATTTTCCATAGTTGTTGTTGATGTTTCATGATGAAATCCATTGATGATGTCTATCATAGGAACGTTTTATCCATTAAGAGTCATTGTTAGGATTGTTGATATGATTTTCAAGTGGGTATGGTAGTCTATACTTTAGGCATTTTTTTCACTTGATAGTTATCTAATTGCTTCAATATTCACTTTGGAATTTTTTGTTTATATTTTCAAAGAGTGAGTGTGATGATTGTTTATTATGGATGAAAAGTTTATTGCGATTGGTGATGACAGAGGTAAGACCTTTTTTATTTTTTGAGTTTATTTGATGTTGCTTTTGTTATTTTTAGGGGACTAACCTAGGGCCTTGGGGACTCATTAAAGATGGCCTTACCTACATTGTACACACACAGAGGCTCATAGTTCACTTGGTTTGACATGAACATGTTTTTGAATTTTCTATTTTTGTGATTGTTTTTTGATTTTGAATTTTTTGACTAAGTTAAAAACCAGAATGAACACCTAAGGGGACTAACCTAGGCCTCGGGGGCTAATAATCCTTTCCTACATTATACATGTAGAGGCCACGTAGTTCAACTAGTGTTGACTCAAAGCATAACATGGTTTTTGGGATTTTGATCGTTTTCAACTTTGTTTTGATTTTGTTTGTTTTTTGGATGTTTTTGAGTTTTGATAGTTTTCAACCATGATGGGATGTACAAGGATCTAATCTGCTACCAATTTCAAGAAGTTTCCCCTAGTTCAAGACAAGATTACCTTCCTTAAGGGAGACAGGCATTGATGGTGCTACAAGGTTCAACACTTGATCAATTACGAGCCCTGGTTGGTTTGCACATTTTATTATGGGATGAATGGGTGGATGCTTCATATACTGCTAATAGATAATGATGCAAGTCTTATTGAAATGTAGCACCTATTTTATAGGTTTTCACTATGGTACCTACCCTAGAAGCATCACAAAGTGGTTTTCACTTAAAGAACATTTTATTTCTCTTTACTATTTTCCTTGCTTTTTGATTTTTTTGCTTCTATTTTTATCTCTTTTTTGTTGGGATACTCTGATGTGTTCAAGTATTTAACATTTTAAGATGGTTGTTGTTCAATAGTTTGGCTAAAGGTTCTCCTTTAGGAGTAACCAATTGATAAGATCTAGAACCATAGCTTGCTATGATGATGAATGGACCTAACCAATTCGGTTCAAACTTATCATTTCCATCTAGATTCAAATGTATTTTTTTATTCTCTTTCAACACTAGGTCACCAACTTGAAAGTTTATGTTCTTGATATTTTTGTTGTAGCTTCGTTTGAGTCAATTTGGATAAACCTAAAGATGGTTTACACACTCAAATTCCTTTCATCTAAGAGTTCCAACACATTCAATCTGGATAGTCAATACTCCTTATTGTTGACTAGGCCTTTTAGGGATACTCGTAGTGAGGGGATTTCAACTTCAATAGCTAAGAAAACTTCTGATCCATAGACCAAGGAAAAAGGTGTGGCTCTTGTAGGTGTATGAATGTTGGTTCAGTAAGCCCATAGGGTTGGCCTTAGTTGTAGATGCCAATCATGACTAGCGTCATTAACAATATTTTTTAGTATTTTTAGGATGGTTTTATTAGATGCTTCAGCTTGACCATTTCCTTGGGGATAGTAGGGCATGGAGAATCTGTGTTGGATAGAAAACTTGGAACAAAGCTCTTTGACATCTTGGTTCTTGAATGGGGTTGCATTGTCTGTTATGATGGTTTGGGGAATTCCATATCAATAGATCAGATAATTCAAGATGAAATTGGATATCTGTTTCCCTATGATGTATGCTAATGGAATTGCTTCTATCCATTTTGTTAAGTATTCAGTTATGGTAATAATGAACTTGTGCCCATTAGATGAAGCATGAGATATCTTACCTACCAAGTCTAATACCACTATGAAAAAGGCCATGGTGTTGTGATAGGACTCAACTCCTGTGTTGGTGCATGAACAAGGTCACCATGTTGTTGACACTGATGATATTTTCTTGAGTACTATATGCATTCTTGTTCCATGGAAGACTAATAGTATCCTATTCTTAGCAATTTTTGTACTAGGTTAGGTCCACTAGAGTGGCACCCACAAACACCTTCATGTACCTCTTGTAGGGTGGTTTGCACTTCTTTTGTGTTAAGACATCAAAGTAAAGTACCATCTAAACTTCAACAATATAAGGTGTCTCCTAGGATTGTGAATCAGGAAGTCCTATGGGCAAAGGTTTTGTTTTGGCTCATTATTAAATTAGGAGGGATGATACCATGTTGGATATAATCAAATGTGTCTTGGTACCATGGTGAGTTAGGACCAACACAATCACAAATTAGTTCTAATTATGGGATATGGAACACTGATATAAGTAGCTTCTCCACAAGGAATTCATACTTTGGGATGTTTTGTGAAATGTTGAGGAGCCAACCTATCATTTCCATAGCATTGACTGCTCTATTGTTGATCTAAGGAACTTGTTCAAAGGTGATTATGGTGAAATATTGTTTGAAACTATCTACCATTCTTTTATATGGCATCAACTTATCATCTTTTGTTTGGCATTCATCATTCACTTGCCTAATTACTAGTTGAGAGTCTTTATAAACCTGTAGTTCTTTTATCCTCCATTATATGGCCATTTTGAGTCCTGTGACTAGCGCTTCATATTCTGAGATGTTATTTGTATAGGGGAAAGAAATTATGTAAGTCTTAGGTATACTATCTCCCTATGGTGTGACAAACAAGGTACCTACTCTTGAGCAGTGTTAAGTGTGGGACCTATCAAAGTATAAGGTCCAACGACTTGTTTGTTCTATTAGTAGTATGCTTTCATCTAAGAATTTCATTGTGAGAGGTTGGTGATCTTCCATCGGTGCTTTCTCTAGTTGATTTGTGATGATCTTTCCTTTGATAGATTTCCTATCTATGTATTATATGTCAAACTCACTCAATATCATCACCCATTTAGTGATCTTACTTGTTAGAGTTGCTTTTTCCAATAGGTATTTTAATGGATCTATTTTTGAGATCAACTTTACTTTTCTATTTAAGATGTAGAGTCTCAACTTTTTGTTTTCCAAAGACGATAGAGAGACATACTCTTTCTATGGGTGAATAGTTCAATTCATATCCCACCAATGTTTGGTTGATGTAATGGATCGTTCTTTCCTTGTTATTATCATCTAGTTGTGCTAAGAGAGCTCCTAATGGTGCTTGTGTTGTAGAGACATAGAGAATCATTACTTTATCTATAGGTTGAATTGATACTAGAGGAGTGAGTAGATACTCCTTGACTTGTTGGAATTATTGATCACATCTTCCATCCCATTTGAATGTGGTGTCCTTGTGTAGCATATGGGTGAACAAATGACACTTGTCTGCCAATTGCATAATGAATTGATTGATGGAATGTAGTTTCCCCTATAGAATTATTAGCTACTTCAATGTATTCGGAGGAGGAATTTCTAATATGGCTTTTACCTTTGCAAGATCTACTTCAATGCCTCTTCTTGATACTATGTACCCTAGCAATTTTCTAGATGTTACTTCGAATACACACTTTTTTGGATTGAGCCTCAAGTTGTACTGTTCGAGCCTATCAAACACTTTAGCTTAGTTAGTCAAGTGGTCTTCTCTTTTGATGTACTTTTCTAGCACATCATCCACATAATCTTCCATAATTATATGCAACATATCATGAAAGATTGTAGTCATTTCTCGCTGATAAGTTTCCCCTACATTCTTTAGGCTGAATGGAATGATGTTCCAATAGAAGTTCCCCCATGCACAAGTGAATGTTGTTTTGATTATATCTAAATAAGTCATCCATTAGTGACAACATTTCATGCCCTATAGTTAGATCTATGATCATATTGATGCTTGGAACAAGGAACTCATCTTTTGAGAAAGACTTGTTTAGATCTCAGAAGTACGTGCAAATTCTTATGTCCCTAATGGGATTTGATACTGATACTAGATTCAAAATTCATTTAGGATAATCAATTGATCTAATGAAGCACACATCTAATAGTTTCTTCAATTCTACTTTTATCAAAAGTGTTATCTATGGATGCAACTTCCATAGCTTTTGTTTGATGGGTTTAGCTCCAAGGAATACAACTAGGTGGTGTACAACCAATACTGGATCTAGGCCTGGCATGTTTGCATATGTCCATGCAAAGTTGTTTTTCCTTTCATTGATGAATGCTAAGAAAGTTCATCTTTTCTTTAGGATCAAGTGATGTTGCATGGTATGTGATTTTGGGCGTTTCTATTGTGCCAATATTAATAAATTCAGCTTATTCCACTAGGAGTCAACTTCTCGTGATATTTAGAAATAGGGAGATTGAATCCTCCATCTTCAGATGCCTTGAAGAGGTTTTCACCCTTAGATTCGTCCTTTAATTTTCTCTTTTCAGGATCTAATAGAACCACATCATGGTTTTCCCTAGGGGATCTCATTTTGATTTTTATATTATCTTTTTCAATTTTGCGGCTAGAGGACACAATCTTCCCTCCAAAATATTCTTCTTGTTCAAGTTCCATAAAAAACCCTACTTTATGATCTCCTGATGGTATATCGGTTTGAAGTCCCATAAACTCTGCAATAGCTTCATTGTTTTGGAATTGATCCAAAATAGGCATATGAAGTTATTGGTCCCAATCTATTAACTATGGGTAGTAGAGGGGTAGACTTTCATCGTTATCTATAAAGCTTACGAAATTTGTCGAAATGGTCAATATAGCTCTAACATCATTCTCCCATTGGGTATCTAGGTCATCATCGCTAGAAGCGAGGGAATCCCATTCATACTCATTAGAGTTTGTTTCATAAGTATAGTCTTTAGGTATAGGTTTTCTAGGTTGGATAGGGACTATGCTTATGCTAAAGCTTTCAAATATGTCTTTGATTGGTAAGTTGTTTGTAAGATGGTAGGTAACCAATGTCTTAATGTTAGTAAAAGGAGCTCCTTCCTCAAAAGAGGCACATCCAGTATTTGGAGTAACCATTTTGATCAAACCATAGCATAATCCCATGTTCTTCTTTCTTTGTTCCATTATAATAGATTCCCATATACCTTGTTTATGTCACCCAAGGCCACATTTTCTAATGTATCCCATTTGTTTAGCCACATGATACCCTTTACTACTAGGCTGAATTGGTAAGGGTTGTAGTTGTTCTGGTTCTTGTTCTTCTTTGTAGATCATTGACAAGAGGTCCTATTTGAATATTTCCTCATCTTTCATATCTCCCCACTTGGTAAATATTGTGGGTTTGACTACCATTGTTACTACTTGAATGTGTTTTATTTCCTTAGGCCCTCCATAAACCTTTGGTGTTGGGGGAAGCATTCCAATGAAAAAGGCTTGATTGAAATGATAGTTTTGTTACCCTTGTCAAGTACTTGAATCTTGAGATCATATTTTGGTTTCTCACTTGATGGGGGTTTAGTTGAGGTTGATGGTAGTGTTGATGGGTCAATATATGAGAAGGAGTGGAATTATTACTAGGTACTTGCTGGATTTTGTTGTATTTCTCCTCCAATTTTGCATAGCAGTGGAATGGCTCAAGATCAACATATAAACTGGAACCTCCTTTCCTTCATGAGGAAATTTTAGACACTATTGAAATTTCAAAGGAACTACTTGTAGTGCATGAATCCATTAGCATCTTAGAAGAAGGTTATATGTTAGCTCATGGTCTAGTAGTTGACATGCAGTTTTTGTTGTTGTTGGTCCTATTTGTATGAGAAGCTTGATGGTTGCTTATGAATTTCTTTCAAGGTCATCATATGCCCTTATAGTGATGTGTTTTCCCTTGTCAATTACATCATCAGAATACCCTATTTGTTTAAAAAATTTCAAGGTACAAATGTTTAGACTTGCACAATTATCTATTAATAATATTTTGACTTTATGTGGACACCAACCTCTATATAGATGGCCTATTTGTGGAATGATCTCTATGGAAGGCCTTTCTCAGAAAAGACTAAATGATGAGTGGTCGTGATTTTTCCAACCATGGCTTGAAACTGATCAAGATTGAGGTCATCAAGGACCGATGCTTCCAAAGCTTTCTCTAATATTTCCTTATGCATAGGTGATCATTTCAATAGCTCTAGGATGGAGATCAAAGAAGGGTCTTCTTTAGTTGTTCCACACTATAGTCATTAGATGACATAGTTGTGGGTTTAGGTGGGGCTCCTTGTATTGTAACTTTCCCTTAATGGGTAGTTACATTACATTCGTGGTCCATGCCTCATATAGTTAGCACATTGACTCTAGTGTCATCTGCTTGGGAGAGGGTACCTAGGATAGTGTCACCATAGGTGTAGTTGACGTTGTGATAGTCTTGTTCTTTCCCTTTGTTGTTTTCCTTAGCATTGTTAGGAATTGGATTCATGTATATTTTGAGGTCTTTGTTTCCAGGATGGTGTTCTACATCAACTTCTCGGGCTGATGCAAGAAGTTGGGTCCACAAAAGCTCAAAAAGTGGAAGTGTTTTTGCTGTTTTTCAACATTTGTCACACTTGGACTTAAAATTTGAGGCAATTACACAATGAATCTTAAAAAACAGTAATATGAAATTTTGAATTTTGAATCTAGTTTCCAAATATGTAATTTATTCAAATACCCAGATGATAGAAATTGAATTTTGATAGGGATGTATAAAAACCACTTTTTAAAAGTCTTTTTTACCATACCATGCACATGTACAGACACAAATTTTTGACCCAAATAAAATTATTTTGCTAATTCCTTTTTGGGAAAGATAGCTAACATGAAGTTTGATGAGGATTTTTTTTTTGTAATTTTTTTCCAAATATATTTTTATTGAATTTTTATTGGCCTTAATTGTTGTTTTTAAAAATCAATGTGTACAAAAAGTATAATTAGACCTAAACTAAACATTTTTTGAATCTTTTTTTTCATTGTGTAGAGAATTTTCTGAAGATTGATGCCATATAATTTTTTTACAAGAAAATTAACCAAAAAAGTTATTAAAAAACAAAAAAAAAAGTTTAATATTTTAAGTTTATGGACTAGTTTGCTTAGAAATTAATTAAAAAATAACAAATATAATCCAATCTTTAAAAAAATTATATATTTGAAAACTAGACATCGTGTTCTCTAATGGGTTTTAATTTCATAGATTGATTCAAACAAAAAAAAGTTCATCATCCATATTGCCAAAGTTGGAAATTTCTCTTGAACCTGCCTTAGTTTTTTAGTTGCATGTCAAAGGCTAAGGGTCGGGTTGCCAAGCCTTTCCTGAGCCTAAAAATGAAGTAGCATGTGGGTTGAGGATTCAAAATTTGAAAAATTCATACACGTTACAAAACACATACACGTTCTTTATTTGTTTGATTATTTAAAAAATTAAATAATTTTTAAAAATGTGTACACGTTTTGCAATACAAAACCCATACACGTTTCTAAAATGTTTTTAATTTTTTAAATAAATGAATCATACGTGTTATAAAATGTGTATGTGTTATATAACACATACACGTTATAACATGTATGTGTTTTTTAATGCATACACATATTTTAGGCTCGGGTACCCGAAGCATAATGCATACACACTTTTTTAATAATGCGTACACATTTTCTACAAGATTTTTTTTGGCCGAAACTTCCCCTCTTCATGGACCCAACTTATTGCTTTTATCCTCTCCCTTTTTGATTAAGTCTTGCATTATATGTTTAAGTCTCATGTAGTTATTCTTTGTATGTCCCTTGATATTGTGGAACTCACATAAGTCTTTTTCATTGTACCATGGTATTTTAAAACTTAGCTCTTCATAGTTTGTGCACTTGTTGACTTTGATGAGGTTTTGTTGAAGTAATTTTCACATGATTGTCTCAAGTGGTTCTCTTAATGCAGTAAATTTTCTCCTTGATTGGCTATATTTTCTTTGTTGTCCTCAATTTTTCTATTGGTTATCTGATTGATTATTTTGGGCATAACCGAGTTGATTGTTTTGTACGTTGTTGGGAGCGTAGCTCATTTATGATTTTTTTTTTAATGTTTTGTTGGAATTTTTCACATTCCATATAGGTCTAGCATCAACTACTCCATCATTGGTAACATTTTTTTTTGGCCAAAATCTTGGGTTTGTCATTTGAACTAGAAGGGTTTTCTTTTAAGTTATTTAGTTTAATGACTCCCTTTGCTATGAGAGCTATCTCAATGTGTAGTCCCTTTTCAATAGTCTCTTCGAAGTTAGTGGGGCACAACATGGTGAGTTGGTAATTGATTTCCTCTTGGACATTGGAAACAAAGATATCCACCAGTTCTTTGTCAAGAATAGGCCTCTTGCATCTACTAGCTTTATGTCTCCATCTTTGTAGGTAGGATGTAAAGGATTCCCCTTGGAGTTGTTTAATCTTATAGAGGTCAATGATGGTAACATCCTGTTCTATTTTGAATGAGAAGTGGTTCACAAATTTTTTAGATAGTTCATCAAAAATCTCAATACTTGATGGTAGATGGGAGAACCATTCCATAGTGTGACTAGGAAGACTGTGTGGAAAAAGCCTCATTGGGTAGGAATCGTTGTTTCGCACTTCCATGCAAGCTACCAATAAGTCTTGCACATGTTCTATTGGATCTCCTTTTCCCTTATACTTTTCAAACTTTGGTATTTCAAAATTTTTTGAGAAGGGGAGCATAGTAATAGAGTGATCAAAAGGGAATGGACATATATCCTATAGAGTGTATGTCTTCTTTGGTTTTCCAATCTGGATGTTTTCTATCCTTTGATTTAGGGCTTGTAGTTGCATGCCTACCTTTGTGTTAGGTACATTGTTTGGGTACCCTATGTGTAGGAGCCTTCTTGTCCCAAAATGTTTGTTTAGTCATAGGTTGGGTATGGTGGAGGTATAGGACCTTGGTAACTATGTTGGGTGGAAGGAGAGTTAAGTCCTTGTTGTATGGAAGGAGGATTAAGTCCTTGTTGATTGTAAGGAGGGTTAAGTCCTTCTTGTGTGAAAAGAGGATTAAGTCCTTGTTGTGTGAAAGGAGGATTAAGTCCTTGTTGATTGTAAGGAGGGTTAAGTCCTTGTTGTGTGGAAGGAGGATTGATTCCTTGTTGTTGGGATGGATTATATTGAAGGTTACCTTGGTAGTGTATTGGTGGTACACCTTGTTGTTGGGATGAATTTTTTTGAAGGTTACCCTGGTAGTGTGTTGGTGGTACAGCTTGTTCTTGGGATGAATTCTATTGAAGGTTACCTTGGAAGTACGTTAGTGGTACACCTTGTTGTTTTAGTCTATGTAGACACTTAAAAATGTCCTGAATAATATCATGCACTTGAATCTAATATACTAACATCGCTCTATCTTGAAACCAATCCTCTTTTCACTTAATTGATTAAATTAGCCTAGCTATTTAATTAATCACATCATTTTAATCTATTAACCTGATTAACCGAATTAACTGAATTCATCCCCTTTCATGCTAACATTTCATCCTATTAAATTGAAATAATACAAATTATTTAATTCAATCCATAAGTTCTCTTATTTAATTAAATAACCCTAAGTTATTTAATTAAATATCATATCACTTTCCCCTTTTTCATTAAATCATTTATTTAATGAATACCATATAATTCCCCTAGTTTACATAATTGAAGCTTTATTTAATTATCAATTTATTAATCTTCCCACTTGCAAGGGAATATTTTAAGGGAATATTCCTCCTTTACACATTCCTCCAAAAAAGGAATATTCCCATAGAATATTCCTTCTCCTTTACACAATTAAATTTGGTTTTAATTAACTAAATATCTAATTTTCCTCACCCATGAGAATATTCTTTGAGAATATTCTCTTTCTTCACTCATTTGAAAAAGGGAATATTCCTTTTTGAAACATACTTTCAACAAGATTTCTTGTGCAAGTTTTGGAAGTGTGTTTTTTTGGATGAATGTAAGCCCTTGATTAAATATCATCTTGCATCCTCAACCCTTGATGGGAATCCATGATCCATGCCTCCATCTTCCTTCCATTCTAACCATTGATTGATCCTTTTGATCTTGGCCATCAGTTTCATTTTTCCTATTATATAAATAGAGCTTGCATCTATTGAATAAGGATCCACCTTTTCTTAAAAAACTTATGTTGTTAAAAATCACATCCATTTTCACTCACATTTTATGTTTTAAAATAATTTTAGGTTATTTTACATGTATTATTAGTTTAGAGCATCCATTAATGGATTCCATGGTAACTAGGTTAATAGCGCCTCGCAAAACCCAGTACACACACATAGCAAATAATTTTTTTTTTTTTTTTTAAAACAATACAATTCACTACCTATAGCTATATTCAATGATCACACAAGCTACAAGAAAAGATAGAAGTGAATTACTAACTTTGGCAATAGAGTCTACTTACTTAGGTCAGCGTAACATACCTCTTACATTCTATTTTATTGACAAGTCCTTGCTCCCAATGCCTATACCTGCAAGGTCTACATGACTTGGCACACACATCAGATCAAAGATAGTTAGCACATGATCACTAAGAGAAGCTATATAAATCAATGGTAGTTTTTACGTTATCAAAAATAAATGACAAATCTCAAACAAGACTCAGGAGAACAGTCCTAGGGGCCCGACCTAATGCCTCGGGAGCTCATCACTTGATGGCCTTGCCTACGTATATAATTCGCAGAGGCACCGTAGTTCGACAACTTGAGCTGCTCCAACTCATTGACTGACCAACCAAGGGTTCACTCATAAGACTTTCAAGGAGGAATCTACCCCAACACAAAAGTAACACAACACCTCAAATACACACTAACCTCAATCCTCTATGCATAAGCATTATGTGACCCATACAACATTACATACTAGAGGAGTGGGTATGCAACCCTTTCTAGGGTCCATCACCCCAGACAGTTTCTTAGGCGGCTGCCACCCACTTAGGTGAAGCCGAAGACTGATGAACTAGATAAGCATATTCTTGCAAAAATAAAATAAAAATAGCCTACTCAAATATTTATTCATACTTGCACAAGAAAGGTCACAAGGCATAACAACATTCCCTTTTAGCTAGATAGCTCACGATAAAACATATACTTATATATATTATAGCTATCCACCGTGAAAGAAAATAGTGATTTCACATCATTCTTGGTTAACAAACAAACAGTTAGTATAGGTAAACTTACAATAGATATCAACTCCTTATCACTAGTCAAACACTACTCAATAAACCAATACTTAAAACTTAAACATTCAACGATATCAATTTATAATATACAAATTGATGATTAATGTATGAAAACATTTCAAGGGTCATTCAAAATGAGAATTCAACAATATAATATCAACATTTGAATTATATGATAGTACCATTTACAATTATAATCAAGACAGTAATCTACACTTGAACTATGTTATCCTTTACTATTTCTTAGCTCCTATTAACTAACATTCCCTTAAACATATCAATCAATCATCTTTAGAACCCATGTATAGCTAATAAATTGAACTAACATAATATATGCAATTAATAAGGTTGAATCTTAAAGCTATCTAAAACTATAGTCCATCAGTTATTGTTCCAATATTAATAATTGCAATGAATAAATATGAGTTCGTAGATATTCTAATTGGTATAAGTATATCAAGTAATGGTAATGGATAATAAGCTAGGTTTATCACATCATAACCTAAACGATGAATTTTCTAAACCAACAATAAATGAATATCACACAGGCCTATTATAAAAACCAAGTAACCAATAATATACTGATTTTAATTTAATAAACCATACCTGCTAAGTCCACATAAGGAAGAATCTAAAATGATCTCTATTTTATCAAGATATTTCTTAGTTGGGCAATTCTAAAATCCACAAGTGAAATCATTTAAGAGTTCTCACTAAAACCAAAGATCCAAGAATTAAATTAATATGATTATTAAAAGATTCCAACCTCTAATATAACCAATTACAATTGTCTCGATATAAACCATACAATAAATTAAGGCTTATTTTCTTTTAAAAATATCTATTCTATCAAAATAACCAATTAAACAAATATATTTAAATATATATATATAATACATATAATTAAACATATATATAAATACTTATTAATTAATACATTAAAATAATTTACTATATTCAAACAATGCTAATAATAAAACTAGTGTATTGCGACTTGATAACTTTTGTTTTCGGATCTGGGTCTTTCTACAATTTTTACTGAAGGTGCGCCATCAAGTATTTTAACACATAAAAAAATTCAGCCATACCCAGTTCGTAAATTGTGAGTTATGATAAATTTAGTGACCCTATGTCTCTGCTGTTTTCTACAGGAAAATATTTATTATTTTATCATAGGATTTCATTTTTCCTAATTTATCAGAGGATTTCCTTTTTTTTCAATCCTACAGAGGTCTTCTAAATTATATGTGAGATTTTCTAAATTATCTATTGTTTTCTTTTCGAATTTTCTACCATTTTAAATTCATTTCCTTAGAGAGGATCTAAGATTTTCACAATCCTTCTACAAAGATTTTTTTTTAATTTCACAACAAATTAACAGACAATATTTCAACATATGTAAACAAATTATCTAATTCTTTTTTTTTTATAATTTCACAAAATTAAAATAAACATCTACAATTTTGTACAGACAATCTTTTAACAACACAATTTAAATAAACATTTAAAATAAAGAACCTGGATCCTCAAACTCGAATTGATGAAGATTGAAGTTGAGCCTTCGTATTTTGATTCCCAAGCTTTTTCCAAAGATTTCATCTTCCAGAAGATGTGCAAAACCATCCTCCGCCAAGAACTTTTTCCTGAGAGTCTTTTTTTTCCATTTCCTTTATTTTATTTTATTTTTATTTTACCAAAGAGTAGTTTGCAGAGCAAAAATTTACTTGTTCAGCTTTTTGTTTCAATAATCCTCTGTGTGTCTAAAAACCCCCAAAAATTTTAATTAAAATAAAAGATAATACCATTCCATTGCAAAAGCTCCAAAAATCATCAATAAAAGAAATTATATCTTTAAAAGCAAGTTTTTCAGTTAAATCTCAATTCTCATTCGTTCACACAACTTTTTCATTCTTTTATTTATTTATTTTTCTATTTTCAATACTTTTTGTTTTAATTTCTGTTTTTACAACTTTACTTGCAAAGCACATTATCTAATTAATTTAAATAATTTATTCTAAACAATTATCCTCAATAAAATAATTGATTAAAATAATAAACACTATTTAATATTTAATTAACATTTAATAAAATACATGACTTTTTAAAAATAAATAAAACATTTAAATATTTAAATACAATTTAATCTAACATTTTAATAAACAATATTACCCTTATTTAATTAATCCAATCACAACATATAAAATACCATTAGAAGCTCTTGTCCCATCTTCCTCTTCCGATTCCTTAGTCGACTACCTACACATCCTAGGTGAGAATGGAGGGGTACCACATTGCATCCATTTAGCATATCTTAAAACTAGGGTTTGAATCTTTCAAATCTTGCATACATTTAGAATAGCTTTACATAAATTCACATTGATCATCTTAGCTTTTATCATATTAATCTAGATTTAATCATGTTTTATGACACATATTTCATCAGTTTCATCGATTCTCTTCATTAGAATTGATTGAAACAGTTTATTTATCCATGGGATTGGGAAAAGGGTCACCATTCCACATCAATGTGACACCACTCCCCCAATAGGTTAAGTTTCAACTTCTTAGATTAGATGTTTATCAAGCTTTCATATATTAATATGTTAGTTTCAATGGCTTCTTGTCTTTGTTTAAATTGAATGATCTTATTGGGATTGATGTATAGTGGCTTAAGTACGCTTTGAATCCTCATGGATCAAGTGTAGTTAGCCCATGTACTACATCATTGATCACATTTTGGCACTAGGAGAGTCGTACCAATCAAGTTTAATGAAGTTTTCTCTCAAATTCTATTTTTCTAGTTTTGCAGATACAACGACGATTTTGGAGATTACAACACCTTTGTTAGGTGTCACCAAATAGCAATTCCATTTTCTGCAGATACAAAAAGGCTTAATTAAATCAATGATGGCTATTAAAAATTGCGACGCTAATAATTTTTTTAGGTATTGAATATTTACAAACAGCGACACCATCCAAAATAGCGATGCCATTTTCATCTCTATTTTATTGCAGAGTGACACTTTTTCTCACTAGAGCGACAAAACCTATGTCCATATGCATTCAATTGAAATATTGCAATGATACCATTCCCTCCCAATTTTGAAGTCCCAAAATTTGATAAATACAAAGGGAGAGGGAGTCCTTTGGACCATGTCAAAGAGTTTAATGTCATGTGTATGGAGGTCGCCTACAATGAGTCTTATTTGATGCGCCTCTTTCCAAAAATCTTGATAGGCCCAACCATCGACTAGTTTTCTCAATTACCTCTAGGTATCAAAACCTTCTAAGAAATCATTGATAGATTCATAGATAATTTCTCCTTTAATCTTGAAATGGATGTGAGCTTAGAAGATTTATATACTCTCAAACAAAACAAAAGAGAATCTTTCACCAATTTCTTACAATGATGGAGACAAAGAGATAGTAAAAGCAAATGGCCTATTCCTGATGAAAAAAAAGTGGGGATTATCATAGAAAATTTAGATCTAGATCTATCCTTCCACTTAAAGATGTAGTGCATTACCTCTTATGATAATATTTTCCCTAGACCCTTTAACATCGAGAGAGTTCTAATCTCACAGGGAAATACTCAAGCCTAAAAAGAGAACCACCCATCAACCAGTTCAAATGACAAGCCTCATTTTTGGGCTAAGAACAAGAATGTAACGAATGATTGTGAGGTAGATGCTAAGGTGGTCCTAAGTTCTCCTAGGCCAAACAACAATCAAATAGCCAACACTCAACCAACCATAAAACAAGTTGCACCATCACAAAAAAATCAGGTCAATAACATTGAAACATAACAATGATGAACTTCGAATAGGAACAACTATCCTAAATGAAAATACACACAATTTTTAGAACCTATTGAAACCATCATGAAGAAATTGGTAGAGTCAACTTCCAAATTTTGGAAAATACCAAGAACCATAGGATAAACCACCATGGTACAATGAAAAATATCTCTATGACTTTCATAAAATCAAAGGACACAAAACATCAAACTGTATGAGAATCAAAAATTTTATGCAAGATCTTATTGAAAATGAAGACATATATGTTGAGGTACTAGCCAACAATCAAGATCTCAAGTATACAAGAACCCTATGCCAGATCATAGCAAAGGAAACAACATTGGGAAAGGTAAGGATTACACAAACGTGTAACATACCTATTAAAATGTAGTCACTTCTTGTGATAGTGTTATCATTGTCATCACCATCAAAGGGCCTAGTGTAGAGTGTGGAGTCACCATGTGAGGTGAAAAAGTCACCATGCAAGGAGTCCCATCTCAATCTAGGGAACAATATAATTTTCCCACATCAAATCCTATCAAATATAGTCTCCTAGATAAGCTTAAGAAGACCCCCGCATAGATATCAACCTTGGAACTATTGAGGCTATCCCCCACACATAGGGAAATCTTAGAGAAATTTTTATCTTCATCATCCATCCTTGAGGACATTGATATGGAGAAATTTTAAGCTATGGTAGGACATATCACTAATTATCATCTTACCTTCTCAGAACAAGACCTACCATCACAACCATCTCATAATTGTGCTTTACACCTTGAGTTCATTGTTCATAAGAACAATGTTAAAAGAGTCTTAGTAGATGGAGGTGCTGGTCTAAACATTTCTACCCTTCAGTTGATCAAGAACTTGGGTTATTAAGAAGATGCTATTGAGAAATCAAATAGTACAACCATCAGAGAATATGACAATCAAGAGTAGGTACCGCAAGGAATCATTGCTCTACTGATCCAAGTGGGACCTGTCATTGTAGAGACTACTTTCCAAGTGTTAGACCTTGATCTCCCCTACTACATCTTGCTTGGTTGACCATGGATCGATGCCCTAAAAGTTGTAGCTTCAATCTACCACCAATGTGTAAAGTTTCCATTTGAGGATAGAGAAATTACCATCCATGGAGATCCCAAGCCCTTTTACTACTGCAAGATCCTTGAGGCCAAGGTTTACAAAATATGAAAAATCCCTAAAAATGATGAAGGGCCTACACCATCCTCCTCATTTGTTGACCCATCATCCCTTGTATCTACTTCAAAAATAAAAACACCCATTGTGTAGAACATTCCTGACATCAAAGAAATGATCCAACATGATGGTTGTGGAAATTATAAACGAATGGACACTTTTGTGTTGGGAGAGCTACCTCTTTCTCCCAAATCTCATGGGAAACCCACACCTATCAACAAAGTAGCTGAAATAGTCAATATGGCAGTTACTACCTTCACCAAGTGGGGGGATTTGAACAAAGAATATGTCAATGAGGAGGATGTCTCTAAACTACTATATTAAGATGACCAACCCATCCCCGTTCTTCCCATGAAAGATGAAAACAAAGGCTTGTATCTAATAAAGGGATGGGGATATAACAAGAATGAGAAATTGGGACAAAATGGCAATTGTTTGCTAGAGCCCATCATTCTTGAGAAACATCCAAAGAATATTGGCCTAGGATGTACTATTACCAAGGTTACCCTTATTCAGAAAGGTACTACTAAATGGGATGAAGCTTCCTCTTGGTTACCAAAATCGTGTGATACTACCCTAGATGACTTCCCCCTCAATGTTGCTGACCTATTTGAGAATAACCATCTCTTCATGATATCCAGAACATTTTTCACCCCTAACGACAAAACCATTGAAATAAGCCTAGTTTACCCACAACTCATTGATTGGAACCAACAAGGGCCACCGATTCTAGATTTAATTGAAAATGATGAAGTGATCTTAGAATTCATGGGACTTCATGACAACTTACCATGGGTGGATCAAAAATTTGGTTTCGATATAGAGCTAGACATAGGGGTGTACTATAGGAAGACAATTGAATCTTTTAGTTGAAAAATGGACAAATGCAACTAACATGCAGATCTATGAGTGAAAACCACATTGTGGCACTTTTTTATCCTAAAATAATAAAAAGAAAGGACACATTTGAGGGTGAAAACCTATTTGAGGCACCAAAGGATGAGGGATTCAATCTTCCCCTTAGTGCAATGCATCCAGAGAAGTCAACAAGCTAGTAGAAAATGCTACTCTAGTCAATGTGAGAACATAAGAAGCAACCAAGATAGCTTTCTATGTTGAATCCTTGTTAGATGAAGAACAAAAAAGCCTAGCAACATTCTTGAAAGAGAGAAGAGCCAAATTTGCATGGTCATACACAGATATGGCAGGGCTCGACCCAAAAGTGGTTGTGCATCATTTAACAGTCTATCCTGAAGCCAAACCAATGAAGCAAAATTTGAGAAAGATGCACCCTCAAATAACACTCTTGGTGAAACTTGAGTTACAAAAGCTTCTTGACATTGGATTTATCCAACTGATTGATTATTCTAAATGGATTTCAAACTTGGTACCAGTATCCAAACCAACTAAGGGCATTAGAATATGCATGAATTTTAGAGATTTAAACAAAGCATGCCCGAAGGATGATTTCCCTCTTCCTAACATCGAAATAATTGTGGATTTAACAGCTAAGCATGAAATGTTGTCACTCATGGATGACTTTTCAGGCTATAATCAAATTGTGATCGCCAAGGAGGATCAACACAAAACTACATTCACTTGTCAATGGGGAACACATTGTTGGAACATGATGCCATTTGGGCTGAAGAACATTGGAACAACCTATCAAAGAGCAATGAACCTCATCTTTCAAGACATGATCCACAAAATATTCTGTTAGTGTATTTAAGTTTTTAACTTAGGTTAATTGTGCATTTTTTCTTCAGGTAGTTTTTCCTGTGCTGGAAATTTTCTCACTTGTCACCCAATTTTCATGCCTTTTTAAGAAACTTTGTACAATATGTAATTCATCTCAATTTTTTCCATCTTCTTTGGTGAAATAGCGTACATTGCTTCTCTTGTGTTTTGTGGAGGATGTATTTGTAGATGTTTTTCCTAGGTTATTTGCTCTAACATGGTATCAAAACCACCCTATTTGTAACTCCTTCCTTGAGAGTTTTCGCTAGAGAATGTTGAGATCATTTTTTCTAAAATTTGAAATTTTTAAAATTTCAAAATTCCTCATTTTGGATTATTCATTTTCCTATGATTTTGGAGGCACGTTTTCTCTCATTCAAGCCAAGATTTGTTGGTTTGGTGGATTTGCAGTTGCAAGTGCCTCATACATTGGTGCAATTTTCTTCCTCAAGTAGAGCCATTTATTTTAGTTGCTAGAAAATTGGAAGACTCATTTTTCTTAGAGGCCCCATTCTGGTCGTATTTGCCAAGGCATGACTATGCTGAGGCATTTTTTTCTGCTTGAAGATTGATTTTTCTGTTGAAGGCTTGATTTGACCCTAAGGCCACACATTATTTTTTTGAGGGATGATTTGGCCCACTTTGACCATCTACCCATGGCTTTGGGCCTTGGCAATATGATGCAACATTTGGGGTGCAATCTGTGAAAATATTTCACTCAATGAGTTGTATTTTCTCATTGCGTGATGATGATTTTGGGCTCTCTTTCACTATTTTACTTAGCATAGTGGGTCTATTTCCATCACAGGCCCATGTCATCTTATTGGGTAGAGTTTTCTGCACACTGCATTTGAGGGCATCGATTCTGTGTTTGTTGGCCACTACTCTTGATTGAAGGTGTGTTTTTCAATAAAAGAGGCAGTTTTGGAGAAGGAAATCTACTCAACAAAGGGAATGAATTTGTATTTGAATCCTAATACTCTTTATTAGAGGTGCAATCTCCTATTGTTGACAGTGTTTTGTGGATTTATTGGGAGTCGTGAGAATACCAATTGCAGACCAATTTGATTTGCAATTTCAAAACGACTATTTTTTTCCTTGCAGACCCAAATGAAGGAGAATGATTGAATTAGTATGTCATTTTTCCTTGCAGCCTAGGCAATTTCAACCACTCTATGTTTTCATTGTTCAACCTATGATTTTTCTATGTGAGGCCTGATTTCATCCATTTGTTGGGTGTTTTTTCTTCATTGAGGCCATGATTTCCTATTGAAGGCGATTCCTCTTTTTTGAGGCATTGGAAAGATGTTCTTGGAATTTGATTTGGCTGTGTCTGGAGGCAGTGATCCCACTGGAGGCTATGGTTTATTGGAGATGTGAGTTTATTCTTGCAGGGTGTAGGGTTTCCATGTTTCTCGCTATTGTTGCTGCGTAAAAAAAATCAATTTTTTTAAACCCTGCTGCGATCTTTAGTCCCACATTTGGAGTGCAATTCATTTTTCCAGACTTCATATACCTTAGTGAAAATTATGATAGTGTGACCAAAGGCTCATGTGACCAATGGAAGGTCCTTTCCCACCCATGCAAGGATCTACCTTTAGGTGTGACTTGTAAGTGGTGAATTGTATACTGCTTGGTGGTATGACTAGGTCCTTTGTGCTTAAACTTGGTGGAGTCCACTTGGCCCAAAAGGCCCCATTTTTTCCCCTTATACAATAGGTGGTCATGTGCATGACCAAGGGCTTAATCCATCCCTTCATTTGTGCTTTGCACACCATATAGGCGGCCTTCTTCCATGAAGCATATCTTGGGAATTCAAAATCCATTTTTCACATTCCAAATATCATCAAAAAGCTAACTTCGCCAAGCTCATAGTGGTACATGCAAATCTTCTTGATTTCACCACCTATCAACATTTATTGCATTTGGAAATTTTCTTCGTGGAAGGTATTATCTCTATAATTTTTTGAAGAATTGATATTCATTATGGGTTTTTCATTTCACCCTTCTCTAATCAAATTGAAAAGGGGGAACTATCAATAATGGAGAGATTTTATCTTGAAGTGTTTTCAATGGCTTCATATTTTACCATACCTATATGGTCTTGTTCCTCAAATTGGTACTTCTTGGAGTAAGAAGTTTGTTTGGCATGTTCCAAAAGAGATCATGTTTTCAGAGTGATTTCTCTTCATGTTGATGATAACACATTGAGTTTCATTGATGACATTGGGTGTCCTCATGCTCTATGGACAAAAATTGGGCAGTTATATGGAGATCTTGATACTCCTCCCTTGCCAAATGATCCTGCTTTAGATTGTCTTGTACCTCTTGATGATTCAGATAATATACCATATGACTATGATGTTGGAAATACAAGGGAAGACAACTAAGAGGGGGGGGTGAATCAGTTTGTCACAGAAATTCAAAACTTATTCAACTTATTAACCTTATTCTCAGATCTAATAATTAACCATGAAAGCATAAATCATCAACACATCATAAACACACACAACACCAAGATTTTTTGACGTGGAAACCTTATTAGGGGAAAAACCATGGCGGAGGTTAGTCCACAAGATTATACCCTATTAGAAGTATAATGAAAATGAAATATGGGGAATGCACATGCATTCAGGCTCACTGCTCAATTACAAAGGAAGACACACTATATTACAAAGAGATTTGGATTACAACCATTTTGATTTTGAACTGAGAAAATAACATTTGCTAATGCTTGATTACAGTTCCAGTTAAGCACATGAATAATTCTTTACTCTTCTACTCTTTTCTTCACACTCTGCTCTTCCTTTGAATGATTTAGAACATTATTCGCACACACACACACATTTGAAATACTTCAAATGAAATGAAAAATTGCTTATATATATGCAACATAAAATTTCATCCCTTCATGTCGACCTCAACAAATATAATAGAATGAATATAAAATGTCGGCCCAAAACATTAAAGATTAACAATGTGAATCAACCAAGGTTGGCCACAACTTAGTGAAGACCCAAATCAACATCTCCAACATGAAAACACTTCAATTAATTTCTCCTCGAAGGTCCACAACATGCTACACACACTATGTCGACCAAGAACAAGAAAAACATGAATGCACAAGAGAAAATAGCCAACCACAAGTACAATGATCAATGTGGAAGTGAAAAAAAGATAGAGCATGATATAGAAACATCCAAAAGCATCATGAATCACAAGAGAAGAATCCAAAACAATTGCACTAACTGAAATAGAATCATCTTCAATCAAGAACACCGATTGAAGCAACAGAAAAACTATCAGAATGAGAATCTTCATAACTCGATCAAATCTTCACACTGATCTCTAAAAATTGACGTGGATAAACTAGATACACTTAGCAAAAAACCCTTTATTCCACAACCTTTTATCAACAAAATACATAAATAATTGACATATTGAACTTCACTTCACCACTGACAACCTACAACTCATTTATTTACAATTTTCTCAATATCCATGACATATACAACTTCAAATGAATTAATGCTAACAGTGTTGACATCAATGACAACCACATATTAGAAACACAACCACAACAACCAACAATCTCCCCCTTTGGAATTGATGGAAACACATGATGTGAAAAACACCATCAACATAACTAACTCTTAACACTTACTACCCCTTAGGATTTGACTCATCTTCTGCTCAATACTTTCACATAATCTTTCTCCCCACAAGGATATTCTCCTCAGATAATCCTAGATTTTCACATGACTCTTCTCCCCCTTTGACATCAATGACAAAGATCTCTAAGCTTTGAACCACATATCTGAACATCTGAACATTTGACTACTCCCCCTAAGTAGCAGCCACCACAATATGAACTTGAAGCAAGATATGATTATGAAATGTACGAACTAATGCAAAGAAATGAATCCTTAGTTCTAATTAGGAGGGGTAGTAACCCCTAAATTCCCTCTGAGATACTCAAAAGTATCCTTAGGCAATAGGTTGGTAAAAATATCTGCAATCTTCTCCTTACTAGGCACATACTCCATTCTGACTTCCTTTTCACTTACCTTCTCCCTCAAAAAGTGAAACTTGACAGATATATGCTTTGTTTTTTAATGCAACACCAGATTCTTGGAAATGTTAATAACACTTGAGTTGTCATGGAATATAGCAATAGGCTCATCATATATAATTTTGATATCCTTAGACATATGTTTCATCCATAGGACTTGAGTACAATTGTTAGCAGCAACAATGCATTCAACCTTTGCAGTAGACAAGGAAATGGCATTTTGCTTCTTGCTTAACCATGAAATTAGCTTCTTACCCAAGAAAAATGGTCCACCACTAGTACTTTTTATGTCATTCACATCTCCTGCCCAATCAACATTAGTAAAGGCACTCAAGGTAAGATCATCATCTTTAGGATACCATATGCCAAGATCAAGAGTTCCCTTCAAATATCTAAAAATTCTCTTCAAAGAAGTCACATGAGATTCCTTTGAATTAGCTTGAAATATTGCAACAGTACATACAACATTCATGATATCAAGCCTAGTTTGAGTTAAATACAACAACCCACCAATCATTGATCTGTATCTTGTCCGATTTTCTTTCGGAGAGTCATCTTTTGTTGTCAACTTGAATCTGGTCACCATAGGTGTACCAATTGGATTTTAATTTTCCATACCAAACTTCTTCAACAATTCCTTCACATACTTGGACTGAGATATAAAAATCCCTTTATCTAACCGAGTAATTTTCAATCCCAAAAAGAATTTCATCTCACCAATCATGGACATCTCAAATTCATTTTGCATCTCATTAGAAAACTTCATGCACAAGCCATCATCTCCTCCAAAAATGATATCATCAACAAAGACTTCAACAATCAATTTTTTATTATGATCAATCTTGAAATACAGATTACTATCCGTAGTACTTTTGTTAAATCCAAGCTTCAACAAATACTTATCCAATCTTGCATACCATGCTTTAGCTTGCTTGAGTCCATACAATGCTTTCTTTAACTAACACGCCATATCTTCCTTATTAGTCAAATGGAATCCATCAGGTTGCTCAACATACACTTCTTCCAATTCACCATTTAGAAAAGCTAATTTTACATCCATTTGTTAAAATTTGTAGTTCTTGTGAGCAACATAAGCAAGAAATAATCTTACAGGTTCAACTCTAGCAATAGGGGCAAAGGTCTCTTCAAAATCAATTCCTTCCATCTGTGAATATCCTTTACATACCAGTCTTGCTTTATTTCTAACCACTTCACCTTGCTCATTCAGTTTGTTTCTAAAGACCCATTTGGTTCCAATTACATTCTTGTCCTTAGGTCTGGGAAGAAGAATCCATGTATCATTCTTTTCAATATTTTTTAACTCTTTTTTCATTGCTTCAACCCAATGCTCATCTTTACCTGCTTCATTCACACTAGTAGGCCCAGTCTTTGAAATCAAACAATACTCTTTTGCAATTTTTCTCCTAGTCTGGACACCTTTGTTCTTATCACCTATAATTGATCTTCTGAATGATTCAATCTTACATACCTTGGAGTTTTCTTTGGATGTTCTTCAACTTCAGGCTCTTCTGGTCTCTCTTCTACTCTTTCACCAGTTTCTCCTTCTTCATTTTCTTGATTTACAGGATTGATTTGCACTTGATTTGTAGTTTGAACTTGCTTTCCTTGGTTTGTACTATCATCCTGATCATCAGAGTCATATCCATAGGTTCTAGATGGTGTACCAAAGTCTTTGTCAACCTTAACATTTTCATTTTCAACCATTTTCTTTAATCTTTTATTGTAACACTGGTAGGCCTTGCTTTTAGTAGAATAACCCATAAATATACCTTCATCACTCCTAGCATCAGACTTTCCTATGTCTTCATCTCTCTTAATATATCATCTACTTCCAAATATCTTGAAGTATTTAATAGTAGGATTTTGACTAGTCCATAGCTCAAAAGGGGTCTTACTAGTATCAATTTTGATTTGTACCTGGTTGAGTGTGTACACAACAATACTCATAGCTTCTCTCCAATAGATATGAGGGAAATTTCCTTCCAACATCATAGTTCTAGCAGCATCTTCAATTATTCTATTCTTCCTTTCCACAACTCCATTTTGCTAAGGGGTTTGTGGTGCAGATAATTGTCTCTTTATTCCATGTTCTTCACAAAAAGAATTAAATTCACTGGAAGTGAATTCACTACCCCTATCTGATCTCAAACATTTAACCTTCAAACCTATCTTTGTCTCAACCATAGCTTTAAAGATCTTGAAATTTTCCAATGCCAGATTTCTCCCTTAAGAAAGTAGCCCATACCATTCTAGAATAATCATCAATGAGTAACATGAAATACCTGTAACCTTGTAAACTTTTGACCTGAGAGGGACCAAAAAGATCAATATGCACAAGCTCTAACAATTCATTTGAACAATTCTTTTTACTCCAAAATGAAATCCTAGTTTTCTTTCCCAACTGACATTCCTTGCATATTACATTAGTAGGTTTCACCAACTTAGGTAGATCTCTCACAGCCTTAGTAGAACTTGTCTTGACAATATTATCAAATTTAATATGACACATTCTCCTATGCCATAACCAACTTTCATCAACTTGAGCAATCAAACAACTTTTACTAGCAATACCAAGTGAAAGATATTACCTTTTGTATTTGTACTCGATGCAATTTCATTTTCAGAACTCAATATTCTACACTTTCCATCCTTGAAGTAAAGATTTTATCCCTTATCAACCATCTCACCAACAATCAAAAGATTATGCCTGTGCCTTTCACATACGTAACACTTATAAGTATTATAAGCTACCATCAAGAGAAATGCAACCTGCTCCATGAATCACAATTCACCAGATATCATCAAATCACAACACTACCATCATACCCTTTTCTGCCATAAACTTACTTTTGTCTCTTTTCATATGATGTGAAATATCCACTATCAATCACCCATTCATCTTTCTCTTCAACTCGATCAGCTAGGGATTTCTCCATATTTGTACAACCAATAGATTTAGTAGATATAGGATTATTTTCTTTGATGGCAATAAATACCCATTCATCATCACTTCTATTTCCTTTATTAGATTCATCATTTTTCAGACCTTCATCAGCAGCATAGTAACACTTCTTCTAAAATCTAGGCTTGTTATGTCTTGGTTTAGGAGCTCTTTATTGCAAGAAAAACATTTAAGAGGCAATTTTCCTGCATACTTACCTTTTCCTTCTCGATACTTTTTGACAATAAGTGCTTTGAGCTCTTTTCAGCTTCTTCTTCAATATGTCTAATTTCATCCTCATACTTGAATGTATTTCTAGATGAACTCTCACCTAGATCATATATTTGTCTATCTCTTCTAGAAGTAGTAGCCTTAAATGCAAATTCAACCTTAGGAAGGCCATCACCAAATTTTCTCAACTCAAAAGTAGTCAGCTTACCAACCGTATCTCTCTGGTTATGTTTGTTACGCTTCAAGCTCTTTTCAATAAGACTAGACTTGACTTTGTAAGAATCATGCAGGGATCTAAGCACTTTAGCAACAATCTCAGATTCATCTATCTTTCCACTAGCACATCTAATACCACACACAAGTTCATTCACTCTTTGCATGAAAGTATTAATGTTCTCATCATCACCCATTCTCAACCTTTCATATTTCCCTTTCAGAATCTACAACTTAGCAATCTTCACATTAGTATCACCTTCATACAAGGTTTCTAATTTTTTCCAGATCTCATGAGCAATCTTTAGATCCATAA
>VDFB02000003.1:250533639-250552471 GCA_007258455.2 Sequoia sempervirens
GCAGAAATGGAAATCAGAAAAAACAGAAATGAAGAATGTTCCTTTTTTTTTTGCTTTTAAAAAGCCAAAACGCGTTCGCGTTATAACGCGAACGCGTTATAACACGTTCGCGTTAAAACGAGAATGCGTTTTGTCTTATTTTGCACTTTTGTGGCCACAAAAGTGCGACCATCTTGGTGCACTTGCCCTTTATTCTCGGTGAAGGTTGAAATGTGGGCCATTTTTTAGAAATGGTGTGTTGTCCACCTTGTATAATTTTTGTAATGTAATACTAATATTTATTTGTGGCACACGTAGGGAATCTAGGAATATGAGTATCAAATGGGTAGGAATTATTTGGTCCAATTGTATGTATTATGTAACATGGAGATAAATATACAATGTGTGTTGTACATTATAAAATGTTTAACATTGAGAGAACTTAGCACCAAAAGGGGAAATTTACTAATTAGGGACTAATAGTTTTGTAAGCTCATGGTTTATATAATACCACTTAGTGCTTTTGTGTAACTTCATTTCTACAAAAGCAATAACATGAGTAGTTGTTGATGTTGGATTGTTGGCTAAGGTTGATTGAGCATATCTTATAATTTGTATATGTTAGGAGAGGAAGAATGGATTATGATGTATGATTAAAAAATCATTTTCTTATTCACATAGAGTGAAATTAGGGATCCTAATATTTCAAAATCCTTGTATGGTGACTCTACAAGTGTATTATAATCTTTATTCATGAGATAATACATTGATATTTATGAGTAATTTTCAAGCATATGTTTTTGCATTTATGTTTTTCTTGTGTTACACCTAATTTCCTATCAATGTCATATTTTCATATTCACATTGTAGATCATGAATATTTGTTTGTATATTTTTATCTCTTGGGATTATTTAGAAATGGTTATTATGGCTATAAATTTCCTTTAATTTACTTTTAGATCTTAGTTTTTAGGTTTCAAGAGGAAAAACTTTCTAGTTGTTAACTCTTGATAGGAGTTGAATCTTGTGCATAGTTGAGTTAATGCTCTTCCCAGAAAATAATGAAGGAATTTTCAAGGTTATATGTGTTTTTGTAGATTTGGGTTCTTACAAATCTTAATTTAGATGGAGATTTGACTTGTGTTTTTTATGTGAGATATTCATATTAAGGTTTTGGGGGTGATTATAATAGATACCTCTTTAACAAAAATCAATCTCACTATTGAGTCTAGAAAAAAATTCCTCTAGGTGCATGCATAAAACAATTATGTTTACAAGAAAAATAACCATTTGTGAGGAATGGAAAAAACCATTGTATTATAATCTTTATTCATGAGATAATACATTGATAATATGATTTATTTTCAAGCATATGTTTTTTCATTTAAGTTTTTCTTAGGCTACACCTAATGTCCTATCAATGTCATATTTGCATATTCACATTGTAGATCATGAATATTTGTTTGTATATTTTTATCTCTTGGGATTATTTAGAAATGGTTATTATGGCTATAAATTTCCTTTAATTTACTTTTAGATCTTAGTTGTTAGGTTTAAAGAGGAAACACTTTTCTAGTTGTTAACTCTTGATAGGAGTTGAATCTTGTGCATAGTTGAGTTAATGCCCTTCCTAGAAAAGAATGAAGGAATTTTCAAGGTTATATGTGTTTTTTTAGATTTGGGTTCTTACAAATCTTAATTTAGATGGAGATTTGACTTGTGTTTTTTATGTGAGATATTCATATTAAGGTTTTGGGGGTGATTGTAATAGATACCTCTTTAACAAAACTCAATCCTACTATTGAGTCTAGAAAAAACTCCTCTAGATGCATGCATAGCACAATTATGTTTGCAAGAAAAATAACCATTTGTGAGGAATGGGAAAAACTATTGTTTTATAATCTTTATTCATGAGATAATACATTGATAATATGAGTTATTTTCAAGCATATGTTTTTTCATTTAAGTTTTTCTTAGGTTACACCTAATGTCATATCAATGTCATATTTGCATATTCACATTGTAGATCATGAATATTTGTTTGTATATTTTTATCTCTTGGGATTATTTAGAAATGGTTATTATGGCTATAAATTTCCTTTAATTTACTTTTAGATCTTAGTTGTTAGGTTTCAAGAGGAAAAAAATTTCTAGTTGTTAACTTTTGATAGGAGTTGAATCTTGTGCATAGTTGAGTTAATGCTCTTCCCATAAAAGAATGAAGGAATTTTCAAGGTTATATGTGTTTTTGTAGATTTGGGTTCTTACAAATCTTAATTTAGATGGAGATTTGACTTGTGTTTTTTATGTGAGATATTCATATTAAGGTTATGGGGGTGAATATAATAGATACCTCTTAAAAAAAACTCAATCTCACTATTGAGTCTAGAAAAAATATCCTCTAGATGCATGCATAGCACAATTATGTTTGCAAGAAAAATAACCATTTGTGAGGAATGGAAAAAATTATAGTTTGAAAACCATAAAATCTACATAGATCCAGGATACACTCCTTGGTCCATACAAGTGTTTTATTTATGCCAACAATTATATTGGTTACAAAAAGTTAATACGATATCAAGCACAATAGCTACATTAGTAAGTTTTATGGAGTCAATAGAAAAGTATATAGAAATTTAGATATTTAGATTTGACACTAATGATGTCATTGATAGTATGTATCTTCTTAGCTAGTTTTATTTTTGAAATAATATCACTTCAAACATTGTTTCAAAGAGGGGGATATTGTAGACACCAACATTATTCTCCTAATTACTCAACCTTAATTATTGTTGTATCATTCATTAATCATTTATCACATTAATAAATCATTGTCATATTATTAATTATTATCACATTTCCATTTACCATTTATTAATTAATAGTTATCATTTATCATTTATCACACCATTATTACTAAATTTTTATTAATTAAATAATATTTTATTACATAATCAATGACAACTAATTATCCATTTTTATTTAAATAAAATAATAATAAAAAAAATCATCTCAATAGTTAACTTCATCTTCAAACTGTTGGGAATTAAGGTATCTCAACTTTTGCAACTTTCTAGCATTGAAATATTATTTTATTAATTCTTACATGTATTTTTTCTTGCTCATACTAATTTTTCATCTATTGTGACTTGGCACAATGAGTTGTCGATATATTGGGAGGTGACATGGATGTTGTGGTCCCCACAAGGCAATGTAGGCATCCCACTTTGGGAAGATATTCTTTAACGTTTGTCAGCATCTTTGAGGGATTTTATGATGATCTCATGATGAATTCTTATGAAGATTTTATAATGGATTCATATTATGATATTATGATGCGTAAGAGCCAAATTCTATATAATAGGTTGGACAAGTGTTGGAAGGAATCTTTGCATGGGGAAAGTGGGCACCCAAGTTTGACCTATGGCAGGTTGTAAGAGAATGTAAGACAAATCTTTTGTTTTAGTCAATTATGACAGATTCTCTAATAGTTGTAAGAGTTATCCATATGATGGATTCTATGACATTGTAAGGAATTTGTCATACCTATTAAGGGCACATTTGGGGTGCCTAAGTATGGAGGCATGTAAGGGGGGTAAGGAATCATTAGACAAGTATCATAGGATTCAACTATGTGTTAGAAAAATGTGCCAGATGGATTTGGATGCCCATCTCTTGTAGCTTTCTCTAGAAGCTACCTTCATACTTGTATTTCTCTATATATTGGATGTCTTGGAGTGGATTTAATATGTTGTATTTGTAGGTATCTTTATGTTATCAGAATAGCTCCAAAAATTAGAATTTGTGTACTCCTGGAAGAACTTGCATTGTAAGTGAGTTGTAATTAGTTGATTAAATAATATATTGTGCAAGTTTTGGAGTGTGGGGTTTTTCTCCTGAGAGAGTTTTCCCCACGTACATATCTTGTGTTTTGAGAATTTGACACTTGCATGTGTTGTTATTTTAATAATCTTCCTATTGTGCAACTCTTGTAGTAACTGTAAAAGAATTAAAATTGTATGTATCTCTCCTCTTAGATCAGTGTTAGGAAGCATTTTTGTGTACCTTGCTTCCTTTCACAAACTATAATTTTTTCTCTCACTAGTTAAAATTGATCTTGAATAGAAACTTCTCCTTCTCATTTGTCCATTTAATAAACTAAATATTCTATTATTATCCTCCTAAGAGTTTGAAATGGTAATTTTCCAGTTTCAATTGATTTATCTTCTCCTCTCTCTCAAGTTGACTCCATAGTCTAGTTAAGTTAGATCTCCAATATTATGTAAAAGGATCGAGCTCTAGTTTAATACTATTTTTATCAATATAAAAAATAAAACCAATGGACCCTATAAGACAATCTTTAAGATTTGAGAGATAGCTCCATATCTATCCTAAGCTAATATTGAATGTGGTGTGTGGGGGGTGAAAAGGGAGAGAGATTGTAGAAATACATATAAGCATAACAAAGGCTCATGATGCAATAATAAATAAAACATGTACTCATTACAACTAAAGATGAATAAAGAAAATTCTAATAATATTTAAGATAATAGCTTTCTTATTATTAAGTTAATTAATCAATTAACCATTACACATATACAAGTCCTTTGAAAGAATACATAGAGGCTTCTCTATATAGAAACAAAGAGAGCAAAGATTAACCTAACACATCTAGCTCAAAGGTTTAGTTGTAATAGTAGAATATAAAAATAAGCCTTAACATGATGCTTGAATATCTTGGCTATAAAAAGTGTTATCTTCTAATCTAAGAATGGGCAGGGAAAGTTCTTAAAAATGGGGAACCAAAAGGACATTAAAAGTGACCAATTTTTTCCTAGAATCAGCTAAACCTCAAATTAGATGAGTAATTCAAGATGTGTATGTACTCAAAATTTAAAGATATAAGGAGAATAAGAATTCTAGTACTCTAAATAGATAATTTTAAACTACTAAATATTTTTGTAAACAACTAAAGGTTAAGGAGATGAACTATAACATAGTGTATGGTGTTCCCCCCCTAATTTTTTGTTGTATTAAGTATTTTAAAAACTATTTGGTAGAAATATTGCCACAAACCATGGAGGTTTATAGGCCAATTTTACAAGAGTGGATTTTCTCTCCTACTCTTTGAGCTCAACTTAGACTCAAGATATTGTTCCTATAGATTTGATAAACAAAATGAACTACGAAAAATGGTGATAGCTAAACCTAACCTATTGACTTGAATCCAAAAATTATCACTAAGCCAAGAAAAATAGATATCTTAATACCTCTATATAGCTGATTTCATCACTTCTATAGTGAGTGCAAGGTGAAGGCAATCCATATAGACCATAATGTAAAGTGAAAAACACAATTTATATGAGTTTGTACCCTATTTATTGTATAACCATGGGTTACCTAAGGGTTGTGACTAAACTAGAATTACTAGCATAATGATTTATTCTTTTTAATTATTTCATTGATACAATAAATTCCCAAATCAATGCCAATCAATGGACAAAGTCACAATTAAGAAGGAATTTCAAAGAAGCTAAGCACAAAATAATTGATCAAATCATGAAAATGTAATCAAGGTTTGAGTATCATAGAAAAACATACATAGTAATCCATTATTGAGTTGTAAAAGTATATTTGTAAATACAAAATGATCATTACAAATATTGTAATAGTTTTAAAAAATGCTCACATTTATCAAATTGGATTTACACTCATGACAATAATTTTTTTAAGAGGAAACCTTTGTTACATTAAAAAATTCCCCTAAAAATGTACCTACATTCTTAGAGACATGAAACATTTAATGTTCCCATAATATTTTCTTATAACACTTCAATAGAATCAATTGCCTTCTTCCAACTAAACATCTAATACAATCTAAGTCTCATTGGAATAATCACTAAACAATCCAAAATGAATCATATAAAATACTTTTTAACCCCTTGAAACTTGTCGTAGAAAACAAGACTATAACAATTCAAAAATGGTCAATGTGGACTAGAATTAGGCGAGATGTGATGGTTTGCAGTAAGATTTCTATGAGAGAGGTGTTAGCTTGGGTTAAATCCATAAAAAATAATGTTCAATCTACCTGATCGAGATTTCCTACTCTTTATTTTCCCTTTCGACAGATCTACCCTATAAGTTACTCTAGGTTTAAACTCTTGATCCAAAGTGGGCCTTCTATCCCTTTTTACTAGTCTACATACCCAAGATTGGATCTCTAATTTGGAATGTACCTTCATTCCTCCATTTCCTAATTTCATATATACTTATCTTTTCCCTCACTCTCAAAATCCCAAACTAAATAATGACTAATTTGTTGAAAATTTTATGTTAAGGCATTTGGTCCTATTCCTTCCACATTACTATTTTACTAATTATATTAAATATATTCCTTTGGACTCATCTTTTCTTTCCTTTTCTTTCTCAATTACATTATATAGTGTGCACATATAATATGGTCAAAATAAGGTTGAACATTATTTTCTTGGTGCATACATGTAGGACTACATTATGATCTCAACTTCCCTATCATCATCCAAGTCAATCACACATGATAAAACATCAAACATTTCACACATATCTATAATAGGAGAACCTTAACATTACCTATAATGAGGGAATATAGGGATGAAATGACACAATCTTCACCTAGAATACCTAGCTCACTCATTTAATTAATCTCAATAGATTGTAAGGAGACTAAAATATTCTCATTCTTGCCATCATCTAATTTAAAATATATTGCACATGATGGTTCACTTGAAAACTCATATAGCTTAGGGGAGGTCATGGCTAAATTATATACATTAGATTTATAAAAGAAATAGGGAGAAGCACTAGTGAATTTATGAACTATAGATGTGCATTTAATGAATATACAAGCTAACCAAAATATATATGACTCAAATTAATTTTTTGATAAACTGGAGGAGCCAAAAAAACCAAAGCAAGACCTATGTTTAAAATAAAATTCATGGGGGAACATGCACAATTACATCATTGAGGCATAATATTTTAAACAAGAGAAATTTCCTCTTTGAAGGCATCTTCTATTTTTTTCACTTTGGGAGCCATTGTAGTGAACACTATAGTCAATCACTCAAAAGATTTTAGAAAATGAGACAAAGTAGTGGCATTAAGAATCACAAATGAGAAAACAATTTTGTTTAACATTTTTAAAATCTAAAACAAATTATAAATAACTACATATTCTTTTGGTGTGTGTGGATTACTCAAAATCCACTTACAAATGAATGAATCTAACAAATTGATATAAAAGAATGTCTCTTATCTCTTTCCATGAATGAATTGAGTGAGGAGAAAATATTGCTTGTACCAAGACAAGGATTCATCAAACTGTGAAGAAACAAACAAATACATGCAAAATTATCATGCATTATACCCAAATTTCTTAAATGAGTTACAAAATTCTAATGTATTTCTTAGAAGTAGCCTCTCAATATCCCTAGAACATCATTGATATCACTAGGGATGTGAAGAGGACTACACCCAATATAGGAAAAGCCCATCATAACCAATAAAAGGGAAAAAAGGAAAACATTATATTATGCCCTTCTTCTAACACCATAAATGTTGACCAACAAAACTACACATACTAATCTCAAGAGTTGAGAACCAACTCCTTTCTTGAATGGAAACAAAAAAAACTACCCAAAGTCTTAGGCTTAACATGTTAGATCTATTCAAGGAATTAGCTGTAAAAAAAATAGCTTGCCAAAACCCTAAAAATAAGCTCAACTCCTATGGCTAGGGATAGTCAACTTCGGACATTGAGCTAGCGTTTATGATCAAGCAATGACAGTTAAGGAAAATTTTAGTTTTTTCTCATGATATATGAGTATTTTGCTTGCTCTATGTAAGAACATCTCTTACTTGACATTCTCACTATTTTTTTTTAACAAGATAGGAACATATATCATTGTGATACTAATTGTAGATTTTATATTATGTCAAAACCGACACGTACAAATATTGTAAAACTAAACCATAATACTATTAAAAAAAACCCAAAAATATTATTATTAGATATTGGAAAAGCAATATTACATATAGATTAATATTCTTATTTAACGTTTTGGAGATGTAATTGACAATCAATAAATTTGATAGACAATTCACTACAATGACTTTATTTGAAAGGTGTTAATAATAGCAACACTAACAAACCACCAAGTCATTAGGATGACTATTGAAAAATGATGATAACACAAACAAACCAACAAACACAAAATTTAAGGTGAATTTAACATATAACTTTGAATGAATAATCTTCTATTTCAACTTCTTACAATCAATCTGAAAACTGAATTGATAAATTTTAAAATTCAACCCATCAATTGAATATATAATATTTTAATAATTTAAATTTCTCCATTTATGAATTTTTTTTGAATCCTCAACACTTGAGTGAGACATATTTACAGCAAAACTACTACAGTGATTATATAATAATGTTACAGAACGAGAAAAATATATAACAAAATGTGAACACGAAGAAGCTTTTATTCATAAGAGTGACCAAGCCTTTACATTTAAAAGTCTACCCACATTCAGCCACATGTCCATCGAGTCACTGTAACTGCTTGGGTTTTTTTCCACCCAGTTATTAGGGCAGATCCATTGTCCTCAAGACTATAACATTCTTCGTGAGGAAATTCTTTCAGCAATAATCTGGCCTGATACCAAGCGCCATAGCTAAAGCTCATTTCCTCGAAGCCCTTGTCTCTGAAAAAAAATCTCCACACATCAATTTTAACTATAAACTGCTATCATATTCGTTATCTGGCTTTCACAGAATATTTCTTCATACTTGACCCTTAGACTATCATGTCTATCCAGCATGATCACATCTGAGGAGTCGAAGTAAGAACTGCTATGGAAAAGTACACCTTTGAGATTTGTACCATCCTGTAGGTAAAACGGAACCCCCAAGGACTTAGCGAGCTCTTGAAGTCTTCTTCCATTATCTTTCAGATCTTCCGCAAGCATTCCAAAAGTCGTGCCCCCAATTATACTTAGACCGGTCAGATATGCATTTTAGCCAGGCACATCACACTAGATTGTAGTCACTCCATAATCCATAATCCAAAGATGAATTATAGTCAAAACAATGCCCTGCACATACCGACCCTCAACTGCCATTTGCAAATCGGCCAGTAACGAAGAAATCCAGGGCGAAAATATGGGAAACAGAGCACTGGTAAAAGCAAGCAAAGTAAACATCTACACAAAATGTATCTAAAAGAATCTGAAAGAGAAGCCATGTCACCGCTGCTTGAAAGAAGGCCATCTTTGCAGTGGCCAACAGCACACTGCTCACAGAATGGTCTAGAACCTTAGCACACCCGCTTCTTGTCGTCTTGGATACAGGCAACATGTCTGATACATGTTCCATCACACCGCCAGACTCCGAAGTAATCAAATAATACAGCAGCCAGAAAAACACCATTGACTGGGACAGGAAATAAAAGAATTCAACAGCACCAGAGATAATTGAGACCACAACAGACAGCACAAGTTCATGCCTCTTGTGAATAGCACGATACTACTGGTAAAACATGATTTATGACATCCATGCTCTACACTGTAAAGTTCTTTCTCTTCAGCAACAAATCATCCCTAGAGATCTGAAAATCCTCAAATAACTTAAATAAGGCCTCCAATTCTGCCAAAATTGCCCTGAAAGCTCTGTTTTGAGCCTTGATTTGAATGCTTTGCAGCTTCAGAGTGAATGGATCGGCGGTCATGGACAGTACAGAAGCAATTGTAAAATTATCAGTGGCCGGCTTCGCTGTAAGCAAATAATGCTTGAAAGAATCTACAAAATTTGACAAATTATAGCAGTTGAAATTGTCTCAGGTGGGAGATGGAGATTCAAAATTGAAATTGAAATTTAACCGTCCCATTCACTGTCACCGTGAAGTGTCCGAGGAGAGCGCTACGGCAAATGAAACGGTAAAATGGGAAATGGAAAGGTTTAAGTGGACCCACACCAGCTACCTAAGCAGTCAATGCTTGGGAATTATTAACTAGATTAAATAACGCTGAAGCGTATATTTGCTGGTAGGATGCTATAGTGATGCAGTCACACATAAATATTCTTGGAAGATATTTTTTTAGTGGGATTTGCCTAATATAGTGTGTCCTCCAAGTGCTTCTCCCGCGCCATCGACTAGTGTTTCTGGAGCTAGACGTTGAGCTCATGGAATTGTTGAGCACTAAGAAAATCGTTGTCCATGCTTGGGACGAATCCATGAACACTCAACCCAAAGATATTGCCTAGAACGTCATGGGCATGATGAACAAATGCACGTTCAGAAAGCTCAATCCGCCTCCCTGACAAGAACCTAAGTCGAATGAGGCATTGAAGAAGAGCAAAGGTTGCTGTGATTTCCTTTAGCGTTGCTTATAAGGGGGTCACATGGAGATGGCAGTAGTAGTGTATCGAGAATGATAGTGTGTGAAAGTCGTGGCTCTTTTGTTAGCATGTGCATCGATAATATTGTTATATGTTAAAAGCCTCACATTTCGACTACAAGTCTTCTCACAATCTTCCATAGTCTTCACGTGAGTGGCTCCAACATTGGTGGGATATATGCCACATCAATGCAAGTTGTGCTTTAAAAATCTTCACAATGGTCAAAGTTCTCCATAAGACCAGCTCCCTTCCTCCTACGCGGCCTTGCATTTGCTGTTACCATAATTTCTTGTTAACTACATAATCTTTGTATTGCATTGAATGTTAACTTTAACCAACTAACAAATGCTCAATATCGTAACATATTATGTAAACATTAAATTTAACTTTTTATGCTAACTAATAAAGTTAACTTCAAGGTAACCATCAAATTTTGCATAGTGTTCATAAGGGGGTAGAGAAGTAGACTTTTTCTTTCTAACATTTCTTACCATTTATTGTAACTGGCAATATTGGAATAGCTAGGTTCTAATCGTTCGCCTTTAAATACTATTTTTTTAGTAGTCAAGACAAACCATCAACTTATTCAAATCTTGTAAAGGAAGGAGTGTTTTTCATTTTGGCATAACTTGCAAACTGTAAGTCAGATTTTCAATCGTGAATAGTCGGAAGAAAGTTCTTTCTGAGCTAGAAAAACTAGCATTAAGACGATGTGAAAAATGTGTTGTTTATCACATATTTTATATCTCCTCCTTTAACAAGAAAACTTAAAGTTTCTAAGTGTAAAATTAAGCACATTTAATTATTGTATCTTTTCATTAGCTACTCAAAATGAGTAATACTTTTGTGAAAGTGAATATAACTTGTCCATTTCATTGGAAACGATGTCACACTCAATTATAAAATGTCATTATTTGTTACTTTGAAATTGTTATATGCACTAAAACATATAAAGTGCCAATTCAGAGGGAATCAAAATAATCAAGGGGGGTTGTCATTGTCATCGTGCCTTGAAAGCTTTACATTTCTTTTATCTTTCTTGATTCTAAGTTATCAACTCAAAGAATGTTGGGATGACTGAAAATAATGATTGAAAAGATTATCAACTCATCCACCATCATCTACTACATGAGATTCCAAAGATGCTTCATTGAGAGCATCAAATGATTTTACATCACTTCTTTGGCACATATTCTACATAAAGTATTCACATGGAGCAACATGCAGAGAAGTAATCATCATTTTATGGGGAGGCTACATGTAGTCTCTCTACATTATATCATTTCTCTTTTAGAGAGCGGTTTTTCATTTCACATAGGGTTTTTCTCCTTTTCTCCACTTCATGAGAAATTTATACTTGAGTACCTAATATGGCCTCATAACCAGGATCCATCATCATGCAAACATTGCTCCCTAATTTAAACTTAAGGGGGGGGTGTTGGTGTAAATAGTGACTTTATCAAACTAGTTAGCTATTAACCTAACTAGGAGAGTCCTATTCACATTGCTTAAGTCTCCACTTAGGTACTTCTATAGTTTTGTGACTTTGTCTCACCTCATGTGGTTGAGACAAGTGTCCTCATTTTGTGAGACACCTATTGTATGGTCACTTGCCACTCAAAAAATACTTGTCATCAAAGTTAATAAGTGTTCCATTATTGAAGGGTTAGTCAGTCATTATGTTTGATTGACTCCTTACCTATATAAGAAAGGTCACATTGTACATTTAATTCAACTATTGTATCATTATCTTGATAATATCAACTAGGATATTGTGTGATTATTTTGTATAAGTCTCTTGGTTTTTTCTTTATGGTCTTGGAAATCATAACAGGTACAAGATCCTCATGCATAATCTAATGTTGAATGATTAAATTTTATTTATATAATTCCGAGTAGTTTACTCACCATTAGGGGAAAAGTAAGCAAGCCAACCAAAAGTATCTTTATTTATATGATTTGGAGTATTTTACTCACCATTAGGGGAAAAGAAGGGAAGCCAACCAAAAGTATCTCTAGCTTTCTAATGAAAATACCTAGTGACAATTACAAGACTACCTATTGGAAGGAAAACAACATTTACAAAAGATGAGAACAAGTAGTATTCTACTTTTTTTTGTCTTTTATTTATTTTATTTTATTTTAAATTATAATTTAAACCAATTTTGACATATTTTAACAACCACCTTATTTCATGTAAAATTTGAAAGAAAAACTTCTAAAACCTTTACACAACATAAGTATTTATTATACTTTTCCACTAGCATGCTTAGGTTGACCACATAAAAGGTTCCATCAATAAACAAGTCCTCAATGATATGAAGCACAAGTTCAATATATCAAATTATACATAGTGAATCAAGAATAAAAGGGTAGAACAACATAGTTCATGGATATAAAACTATAATGGAAGAAGGAATGAAGTATAGAAAATAGTAAAAGAAGCTATTATAGAAGTGAAATGAATGGTTTCAATCCCTTACAATGTTAGATTTTAGGACCTTTATATATCTACCAAGAGAAGAAAACCAAGATCTTTCCCTTCAAATTTGAATTTCCTCTATAATTAGAAATAAAATTGCACAATTTTAAAATATAGGAAATCACAATTTTGAAATTGAATAATCATAATTCCATTTAGAATATTTAGATTTTTTCCCTTTGAATAACAATCAAATCACATAAGTCATGTATGGCAATATAAAATCTTAAGAAAGTCTTGTATATCTATAACAATTCTTTGGTTAATCTTTAAGCTTTATAAGTTCACACTTAGCCTTTGGTAGTCCATATATAACTTCCTTGCAAAGAGAATATTAAATACCCAATTTATATTTCCAAGGAAGAGATAACATTTTTCAAATAAGGTCTTCATGATCTTGAACACCAAGCCTAAAATTTCCTTAGTAATTTTATTTTGTTTCTCCTAATATTTAGTCCCCACCTATAACAAGTCTTCAAATAAGGTGTCCTCACTACTCCAACTCCCATTCATTTTCTCTAGCAATCTTCATCCATGTTCCTTGGTTTTATAATCATGTATAGAATGTCCCTAAACTTTGTATTATTATCCATATACATACATGTAAGGAATGCAAAACCAATTGTCAAGTTTTTTCAAAAAAATCTTGGTAATTGTTATTTACCACTCAATTTTGGCCTTCCAAGGACAATAAAACTAAAAAATTCCAATTTGACAAAAATCTATTTAAATCTAAATATTTTTATAAAGTAAAACTCTCTATCATAAGTCATAATTTTTAATGGAGATTCATAAATTTATTTTCATATCAATATGCTCATAAGTCATAATTCTCAATAGAGATTTTATTGTAATAGAACTCCAATAGTTATGGTCTACAACGAAAATGAGAATTAATGTCCAACTTAGCATTTCACAAATTAATATTCAAGGCCTAATGCATATAGTGCATTTGAAATAAATAATAGATTGGAAATATTCTAATGAAACCATTAAAATTCCTATATATATGGGCTTTCATCGACCACCTTTCACTAAAGTAGATTCTCAAACATAACTCTACATAAGACTTATTTTCACTAGGTCATGATAGGACCAATGGTTCGTGCGTACATTAAAAGAAAAAAAAATGATCAACAAAAAATTCTCCATGGAGGGTATATGTCTAATGCAATTAAATTTTCCCATGTATTTTAAAACTCATTTCTTATATCATAAAGATAGAGATAAAAATTGTGAAATGGATCTTGATGTTCACATTAATGCATAGTAATTAGGTGATGACTAAGTCTCCCCACTTAGTATTACAAAAGAGGGAGCCATTTTCCAATTTATAAGTCACCTCAACATTAAGAATGGGGGTATTTAAGTTCTAGAGACTAGAACTATTCATTCTACAATAGAATAAAATGTGTGTTCCTATTCTTTATGAAATACCTACTGAAACTACCCCTCTGTGACCACATGCGAATATTCAAATGGTCTTTTTCTTTATTATGCTAGTAATCTATAATCGCATAGGATCCAAGCAATTAAAAAAGGATAAATTATTAACTAAGTTAGTCTGAAAAGACAAATGAAATATTATGGCCATGTTTTGGATTCCATTTGAATGTTATGTGAGATAAATTAAAGTGGGTAGTAATTCATGGAAAGTGAATGGAGACTGATTCTCCACACTCATTGATACAAAGGATAATCTATGTTGGAAAATTTCTTAGATTCCTAAATTACATATAAATAACTCTCTTTTAAGAACACAATTACTCATTTTGATCAACAATAAAAATAAAATGAAATCATGCAATCATAAAGTAAATATTTTTTTAATAAAAGGCTATAAGCTTGAACTTTTTTTATTAATAAAGTAGTTGTAATATGTTTTTATAAGTATCAATATACATAATGGAGGGGAATATGGTTGTCCCTCAAATCAAAAAAACTTAACTTGAAAAAGTAGACAATACTAAAATGAAATCAAGACCCTTCAATGTTTGAAATAGAGGTATACCAAAAAAACTTCTTCCCTCCAACCATGCAACCAGACAAAACTTCTCAAGGCCAAAGTACTAGAGCAAAACACCTAAACTTAAAGTTGGCTTTGATAAATTAGCCTTCTAGTATTCAAACACCTAGCATCATAGAAATTACTCCAAAACCCTAATAATGAAATTAATTGCTAACTAGGGTAAGACATTGAACACTTCGTATTTGATAAAAGATGAACTATTCATCACCATATGTTTGCACATAATTGATAAATTTTCCTACCCATTCAATGTCCTAGATCGGTTTGGTATGTAGCATTTTATTTAGGAAGCTTACTCTTATCTTAGCCTGCTCCCTTTGCATGTGCAATGCCACATCTTTAATATCTAGAATGAAGGGGTAATTTGTTACCACCTCACCTGGGATAGAAAGAAGATCTGTCTCAGGGCCTAGGAATGCATAGACCTAGAGTTGTAGCTTCCAACATTTCACCTAACCCACTTAGTATTTCAAGTATGAAATTTTTTTAAGCCACTTCTACCACCTCCACCTTTGGAACTTGTAGGTCAAGAAGAGTTGCAACAAAATGTGAGGAGATATCAAAATCCACTCTAAGCAAATAGTAAATCTCGATCACTGAGGATTTCATCTAATGGCCAATCTAAGGGACCACAAGAATCCATGAATATCATATGTAAGTTAAAATAAAGAATCCCAATAATAATTACCCTATGGACTACTATTCTCTAATGGAATAGGAGTGTGGCATTTTTCAACTTATCATTATATTTGAAATGAATTAAGGTTTATATCATAACACAAAACTAAGGCACTAGGTCATAACAATGTATACAACATGGACTACAAAAAATAATCTTAGAGTGCAAATGAAGGACAATCTCAAAGGATCTCCACTATAAACACAAGGGATCCATTACATGACTATGAGTAAAACAAATGAGGATAATGTAGTAGACCATTCCCTAGTTCTTAAATAGAGAACCCATATCAATTGAGGCGCAAGGTCTCAATGATATGCATAATAAAGATATAAAATTGAAAATGAGAACCAAGAAGAAGTCTCGAATTGAGTAGATTCAATTGAGATTACCATGAGCATGTCATGACTAAATGAGACAACCAAAAAGAAAATAAATGACTAAACCCTAATATACATTAAAAAATCTAATCCATAAATTATAGTAATGAAATCTAAAGTTAAATAAAAAAAAATGCAATAATGGGGGTTTAGAGCTAAACCAAAACACATACTTAATACTTAAACATGCCGACATAAACATATGCTCAATAATTATCAATGGCTAACCAGTGAATTCATGAAGGGCACAAAATTTATATGAATAAGTGTTTGAAACAAGGCTTAGAGTATAGACAAGGAATCTTAATCAATAAATATTTCCAAACTATTTATATAAATGTAGAGACCCATAAGTACATATGCATTAGAACTTGGAAGTAAAGTTACAAATACCAAATAAGTCTAAACTAACAAATCAGTAAAGTCTTTCAAACTTGAAAGTATGAATATAAAAAAAACTCATGCAAAGAATAACAAACCTATAAGAGAAAATTCAAGTTCAAATACTAAACCTCTAATGTACATCTTGATAAATTCCAAAATAAAACCATGCCTTCCTTTTGCACAATGTTTGCATTAAAGACCTACATAACCTTTAAAGATCAATAGTAATTGTTTCTTCTCATGATGCACAAGCACCTCATGAGTATGCCTAAAAGACCAAAAATAAAACTAAAAGTCACTGAATTCAAATAAAGGTTCATAACTCTACAAGAATAGGGGTGTGTTGTAGATGTCACAACACATGGGTTTGATACAAAAAATTAATTATCCTTGTCATTTACAAACTACCCACCATCTAAACTATGTTTTTATCTTAAGATTGAACAAAATACTTCAATAAAAACTAAAAGTAAACTTTTAGAAATTAACAAAAATATAATTCAAATCCACACTTACAAGACTATAAATCATAACAAAATTACAAATAGTATATAATTCCTCAAAATTAAATATAGATAGTTAAAATAAATAAAATATTAAACATCCACTCATTAAGATATAATGCTAAATGTTAAATAGTAACATTTGTACATCTATTTAGCCAATAGGATTTTCAAGTGGATTTCCAACTCTAAAAAATACTTGTAAACTTGTCTCACGTTGCCAAATGAAATTCATAGTACCGGTAAACAAAGTTTCAATAGCCTATAAAAAAAAATGCTGCTAGAAACCATCTTAAAAGATACTATTTGAAACAACTTCAGGACAACAACATCCTTGACCTATGTCATAAAAGGTTGCAGCTCAAGTATTGACCATTGTTATTTCTGACTTCAGCCATTTGTAATATGTATTGTCATTGTAACCATGGAAGAATAGTTCTTAGATCTCATTCAGCAACCTATTGATAGTTTGTATTCTTTATAATTTAAGTTTTAATAGAGCCCAATCATCTTTAATAAAAGATACAATTGACATAATTTTTTCTGAACACAAAATACATGTACACCATTCCATATAATTTTTCTAACAAGAAAATAATACAACTTTAATCTCTTCAAAAAGTGCTAATGCTATTTACGTATATTTTTGTGTGCTTAGCATACTAACAGAACCTGCAATTCCTACCCACCTTGTGCATGCACCTATATATGTTCTTAAAAACTAGAACAATCTTATTGTAAAATCGTGGCTATGACCTCTATCATCTAGCTTCCATTGTACTCATTGAGGTTTCATTCCGAGAAAAAATGCGAGGGACAAGGCTAATGTTCGGACTCTGACTTGTCATGCTTACGAACGCAGGTCTGCTTGGATTTGGTAACGGCGTGGAATTGGTGGATATCATTGTAACAACATGAGATATTATTGGACGGACGTCTGGATCAGCCTGTGTGCACAGAAGCCCAATTTGAATGCATCTTAACACTTGCTCTTCTGGGCAATTTCCTACCACCACACTATCCACAATATTGAGGGCATTTCCTCCTCTGTAATTTCTCCATTCCTGCACAACCAGCACAGAAATATTCAATGTCTCGTCCTCATTAAATGACCCACGTCGAATAGTTAAATGTGGAATTTAATATCTTACCCATTCTACTAAGCTGAGGCTCTGCTTTTCTTTTGAAAAATTGATGTCGGTATTTTTTCTTCCACTCACAATCTCAAGCAGTAAAACACCAAAACTATAAACGTCGACTTTTACAGATAGCTGCCCTGCCATTGCATATTCTGGAGCCATGTACCAACTGCACACCATCAAAACATTCCAACCATCATCAATTCAATTTAAATGCTATGTTCAATGTTGCGAGTAAGGATCATTTACTCGTATTCGCTTAACAAACAAAAAACAGAAGTTAAAGGTATTCTTACTATGTCCCTGCAACCTTTGATTGAATTTGGGTTTCATCGTTGGGGAAAAGTCTCGCTAAGCCAAAGTCAGCTAACTTTGGATTCATTTGCTCATCAAGCAAAATGTTGCTTGCTTTGATGTCTCTGTGAATTATTCGCAGCTTGGAATCTTCACAGCAAAGACTTTGTAGCCCGAAGGTATGATTTGTTTAAAAGCAACCTTAGTTGATATGCTTTTAATCACTTAAAGCAACTCAAGTTAGATATGCTTTAAAACAATTTGAGTTGGATTTTTAGCAACAGTAGTTTTTATTCTTTAATAGAATGTTTCTGAGTTTGTGAAGATAAGATAAATCTAAGAGTGATTTTATGTATAATTAAAGCCAAAGAAAGCAAAGAAAGATTATTTTCTTGCACGCTAAGTAAAGTAGCTAGGCTCTATATATGTAAGATTTTTGTAACAAACTTGTATTGTATTTTCAAAAAGAAAGTTTGTTGTTAGGTTGAATAGAAGATCCAACATTTGCAGGTATTTTCC
>VDFB02000003.1:250552571-250680383 GCA_007258455.2 Sequoia sempervirens
CCTTAAAACATTATGATATACCTTAGTGTATGTAAAATTATATATAAATCAAACATATATATCATTATAATTCTATATAAATTTTGACAGTTTATCCAAAATATCTCCTTTTACAATCTTCTTAAAATTTTGATTGTATTCTACGGCAAAAATCTTTAAATATGGTCATATGGCCATCAAATTTAAGCCTTGCCGCCTACTATTTATATTTAAAAAGAATATAAATAATATTTATATTAATATTAAAAACAAGGTGTTCGATCGAACATATTTAGAATGTTCGGTCGAACCCCTGTTCGACCGAATATTTCTATTTTCTTTGACCGAACATTTGTTCGGCCGAACCCATGATTTTTCATCCTTGCTTCCTAAGGCACCAGAATTGCTGATAATTTTGCACTTCGAAGCTCGATTTGAGAATGAAAATGGAGGATATCTCAAAAACCCAACTAGTATGGGGTTCCCCTCAAAACAAGCTATCCAACGAATATAATTTTAGTATGTTTTGATTATATTATCTATCTGTTTTTTAAGTTTTATTAAATATAGGTTTTTCACTGAAAACAAAACTCTTTGTTCTGCACAAGTGGAAAAATAGAAGATTATCAAAAAAAAAATTTAAAATATGAGTGCACCAGATATTGGAGTCCTTTATCCAACAAAAAAAATAATAATAATTTCGATACATACAGTAAAAGTTATGCATTATACGGTCGTGTTATGTCTGAATTGTAATTGATTTGACTTTGAAACTTGATTAAAGAAAAAATATTCAATTAAAAATATCTAACCAAGTGGAAGCACTAGATATAGGAGTTAGAAATCTAAATTTGAAAGAATTGGAATTTTATCTTTCAAGGAAAAAAGTTGTGTTATACGGTGTGCGTCACTTTTTAAAAATGTTGTTTTTTGAAAAAAACCAATTATCGTGGGAGATGGAAAAAGAAGTGCAATTTGATTCCAAAATTGAAAAAATATTTTTAGAATCTACAGACAAAATATGACAAGACTCTAGTTTGCATCATCTTCAAATTCCTTATGGTTTAATTGCTATAGGTGCTCGAATGTGGAGATTGTGTTAAAAAAAATATATCAGTGTCCAGTTTGGCCAAAAATTGTAAACCACTATTGTGGGATCACCCAAATATGTTTAGAATCTATAGAAAAAATTCCACAAATCACTAGTTTGCATCATCAAATTCCTATCAGTTTAGCCGCTATAGGTGCCCAAAAGTGAAGATTTAGTTAGAAAAAATCAATTTAGTGTCCAGTTTGGCCAAAAATTATAAACCAGTATTGTGGGATCAACCTAAAATAGGATTTTTGTCCCTCCCATTAGTTGTATCACCTTGTCAATCTTGGTTGGGCCTAGGACTGTGAATGCACTCTTTGACATCATCCCAAGGTTTGAATGATTTACTGTGAAACTAGGCATTCCTTGGCTAGTTTCCATGAATGAAATTCCCTCGGTAATTCATAAGTGCTTGAAGTTTTCCCATGAGGGTTTTGTGCATGTAGACTATGACACTAGTTACAAACCAATGATTGGACATGGGGGCTACTCACTTGATCACTTCTCACCTGCCCCTATTGGTTCCATCCCTCCCAAGAAGAACTTGTATCAGACTCATGTGAAATACAAGAGTGGGGGAATAACAACAAAGGTGAGATACCCTCCTTCTCCCTATGCCATTTTTCAAAGAGCTTACATAAAGGTGGAACATGAGGCTGCCTTGGCCATTGGAAAAGGGGAAGATGAGAAGTCTGCTAGGGATATTATTCTTCTTCTGTTATCCTGCCTACTACTTCCTCTTGCCCTATCGTGGCACCATCCACTTCCACTCCTATGTACTTGCTAAGGAGTTTGATGGTGCTTGCTTAGTGAAATCCCAAGCGTTCAACATTTAAACTTCCTATCTTACTCACGGTGCTTCAACCCATTTTGTATGGTAAGGGGAAGGGTCCTCGTGGAGCTTCTTCTATGTCTTGGCCTTTGCAGCCTCCTACTGCTCCACCTCTAAGGTAGTGAATGGGAAGAGGCCCGCCACTAAGGAAATTGAGCCTACTCCCCTTGTTGTTGTTCCATCATTCTCTTCGTCTCTTCCTCATGTTCCCATCTAGGGGTCCCTCCCTTTACCAGAAATGGTTGTGATGGATACTCTAATGGATGAACAAGAGTATTTTGTCCCTTCTTAGGCCACGACCTCTAGCTCCTAGAGTCATAGAAATTTCCTTGTGCACATGAGCACAAGTGTTGGAGGAAGGCTCTAGCCATTGACTAGGTTTCCTTGCAAAAGAAGGAAGGGGAACCAATAGCTCCTACTTCAAAATCTTCTATTGTGTCATCCTCTTCCACTCTTCTTGCTTCAATTCCCTCTACTTTAGTTTTGCTCCTAGCTACCCCTATGAGCATGAACGATCCTCACCCGAAGTGGGTGTAGGTATTCATTCCTCCTTTGGCTGAGCCTCCCCTTCTAATGTCCCTTCTTGACATCCCACCCTTTTCCAAATTCATGGACATTCCAAATGATAAATACCTTGATGGTGTCCACTACTGTTTTCTCCTCTTCCTCCTTTCCCTCTAGTTCATCTGTGGGGATTTCACATCCTCCAATGAAGCAATAGATGGAGGACAACCCTGCTAGCAATGGGGGTTGGAATAAGGGTTTAGCTTCTTTGGAGGGTGTTGGACGTTGGTAAAAAACCATCCACCACCACTCCTAAAACTTATTTTTATTAATTCATGGTGGCACCAATGGATGGGGAACTTCTTTCATGCATGTGATAAATGTGTGTTGGTTCTTGGGTCTGAAAAAATGGCACATAAGTCAAGTTTGCTATTTATTTATTTTTTCACATCTGCATATGAAAGACCAATAACATAACTTTTTTTAATTCATCCCTCTTATTCAACCAAAAATTGATTTTCTCACTCATTTCTCCTACATGTGATACAATCAACTTTAGTAATTTGACAATCCATCTCCTATAAGGGTGGGTTTCAACATGCTTAGTTAATCTTCCAATCAATTCTTCAATCTCTCTTTTGTTTTTTTCAATTTGATTTGAGATATTTTCTTGGGTTACTTGTGGATACCTATGAATTGACAGAGGGGTTTGAGGTTGTTCATTTTTGGGAGGCTCTTCATGAGGGGCTGATTGTGAATTTTTAATATTTGGAGGTGGAGATTGATTTCTTAGAAATTAAAACTTAATGTTTTAAAAAAAAACCTATTTCAATCTACATTCTAATCAAAATTCAAAATTAAAACAATATAAATACATACCTCTTTGATCTCTTCAACCTCTTTGACATCTTGGTGAAATCCTCACAAAGAATTGCAAGAAAAATTCAATCTCCTTTTGGCGAGTGTGCATTGGAAGAGAAAAAAAATGCGAGCTAGGGTTGTGGTTTGCAAAAAAGAGAGAAGAAAATGAACTATTTTTTAAAGTAATTTTGCATTTGGAAAGCAACAAACTTGGTGCTCGCCAAATGGTTAACTTATTTGTGAGCACAAAATGGTTAATTTCACATTTTTTCAACAATGTGGCACCTTTTTTGTGTTACATATTGGTGCACACACCCTTCAAATTTACCATGTTTTCCTTTCTTTTAAGACATTGAGTTTTTTAGGAAAGTGGTGTCTCAACCTTATGATTATAATAGGTTAATATATTGAGCTAGAGGGGTTGTAATAGGGGTACCCCCTTGTGAGGTTTGAGGGTCACATGCCCTAGTGATAGTTTGGGGGCAATGACTTGAAAGCCACATTTTGTATATTTTTCTTCATTATAAATCTAGAAAATTCAATGTTAGCTCACAAATATGATGGTAGAGATTATATTAGATTTTCTCAGCCTAGAAGGTAACCTTATTTTATGAGGGAATTATATTATGACTTTGATTTGCACTATTGTATATTGTGTGAGATTTTGATAGCTATTAAGTTTCCTCCAAATATTTGGTTGGTGATACTCTTATGCAAATATTTCTTTGCAAGTATATTTTAATCTTGTTGATTTCATAATAATATATTGGTCGACTTTTGAAGTGTGGTATTTTTCTCTTGAAACATATTTCCCCATGTAAATCACTCTATCATGGTATGAATATTATTTATGTTTATTTCTATTTAGTTTTAACGGTTATTATGAAGATTTGAAATTTTTTGCATAGCCCTCCTCTCAAGATTAGTGTAGGAAGTGTTTCTTCTACCTTAGCTTCCTTCTAGAGTTTCACATAAGAATAAAATATCGCACCTAAAAATCCCTCCAAACATTCTTCATATCAAAATATATGTCATTTTTCTAAATTTTTAGTAGGTTTTCCCCATGGGAATCCCTCTAGGTAGCTCCTTCTAGCTTAGTTATTTCACACACCCTTTGAGAAATGATACTTTTTTCTCGCATTCAAGTTGTTGTAATAGATTGTAGATAGCTAGTTCAAGATTGATTGGCAGTCTAGCCACTATACCATAAACTAGTTCAAATGGGCTCCTTATAATAGCCTTTGTATATGTTAGTCTATCTACCCATATAGATAATTTTATCATATGATCTCACCTTTTATTGTTTATATCAAGATTTTTTAATAATATTCATAATGAATTTGTTGCTAGTTTTAGCCTACACATTTCCCTGTGGATGATAAGGGGATGACTGTGTCAACATATTGAGAACATATGTTGATGATATCACGAGACCTAAAAAAATTCCATTATTACTTACTACTCTGAGGTCACATTGTACCTTAAAATGATCCTAAACCTTTATGGTGGTAAAATCCATCACTATATTTAGGAGAACTAAGTTTGTATGGCATGACTTAATGAGTCTCATTTCCTTCCAATCAAACACTTTTTACTATTCATTTTTCATGCTAGATGGTTTTTATCTATCATTACAACACATATATCTCTATTCCTAAGTGAATCCTCCATCTTCAATTTCCATATGGTTCAAATATGTCTCCAATGAATTTCTCTCCCATTCTAGATGTGCTTTCTATAACTCTAATTTGAAAAGAATATCACTACAACAAGGACTAATAAAATAACCCCTATTCCTCATTAAAATGAGCTAACAAGATAGCTAGGATATAGTACTAAATAAAAGTAAATAGTACAAACAATTTACACAATCATTTCTACAAGAAGAGTGTCACAAAATATCTAATCTACATAGTTTTAGGCAATATTTTAGAATAACAATAGTATAAATACCAACAATAATACATCATAATAAAACACACATAAGAGTATGAAAAACCAATAAACCTTAGAAAAAATCCTTCCAAAAAAAACCTAGCCTCCAAAGCCCTAAACCAACATATTATTCAATAATAAAATATTACAATACACTTATAAGCTCCTAGCTCATCTAAGATATCCAACTCTCACATTGAGGAAATGATCAAGTACAATATGACATGAATAAACTCCCATAGAAGCCTTATACTTATAATAAAGTAAGTAGCAATGATTTATACAAGATTTCCAAAAAAAATATGGCCACTTCACCATCAATATTTAATGCTTAATTAAAATATTGAATGTATTAGGGGAGAGGTGCTAGTAGTCATGTAGGATAACTTTATGACCATGTAGTGATTACATGGAATTTTGTGGGACCTCCATTTTAAAAAATATCTATATCTACTTGTATACATCTACAACCAAGGTTTGGAGATGTGATATAGCAAACAACTCATCATATTAGAACATGTAGTGAAACGAACTTCCTTAAAATGATTTTTAAAGCTTTGACCAAAATTTTAGCAAGAAAATTGCTTTTAGAATATCATACTTTTATTTAAAATATACCTTATATGCAACCTAGATGATATCAATACCTTTTAGTAACCATAAATCTTGTTATCTTTAATCTTTATATCCAACACAAATGATCCAATAGTTGAACTCAAAATACTTATTAGTTTTATTAAAATAACACGTTTTTTATTTAAAATACAACTTATAGTCATCTTTAAATGATCATAATTTCTTTTTACAAACTTTCACATTTCATTTTAAGATATAAGGTATTTATTATACTCATATTTTACATTTGTTATAGGACAAACATATAATATGACATACTCCAATACATATATATTTCCACTCCAATAATTGTACACATAAGAATAGTATTTGTCTACATAACAACAATACTTAGTTAGATGAGCACCTTATTTTATAAATGACGCAATTTTATTGGATAATTATGATATTTTTATATATAGTAAAAATATATTTATTACACTTGTTAATGAATGTATTATGATTTTTTTATAAGACATTCATAAGTTCTCATGTGTTTATATAAGGGTCCATCTTGACAACCATTTGGTCATTTCTTGATTTAAATGTGAAATATTTATTGACAATATATAATATAAATATGCTGCAAGACTGAATTCTATAACTACATATACTATACCAACAATAAGACCTCACACAACTATTGGCCTTTCTTTCCCATGTAAACCCAACCATTTAATGTTTTTGCTATATTAAATACATTATCAACATCTTAAAATATTCATTATATTCATTGAATAAATTTGTAGTTCATGCATTGACTCCTTATTACCTCTACCTTTCAACCCTCTTTATAATTAGACCTTGATTAACAACCTATTGATAAAAGATCACGAATCATGTAGTGTGATCTAAAACATTGATCCAAAAATATACACATAGTTTAATCAAAAAGATAATACTCTTACCTATTGATAGCTCTTATTCTTCATATTTTTACTTTGTTCAATATAAAAATAAAAAATTAACCCACCCTTCCTAAACTATGCCCCACTAATATATCACCTATACTAAATACTTCTACAATTACCCATACAACCTCCACTCAAAAAATAATTATACAATTATAAAATATTTATACAAAAAGTATTAACACCTTCCCCACAAATCATTTAATGCTTCTTACGCTAGTCAATGCAAATAGAATATTGAATAGCAATGGGCGTGGAATATGTAAACCTTTGTACGACTTAAATTGTCTCTCTCTAACCGCGTGGATATCGAAGTCAGAGAATTGAAGGTTCGTGACATTTTCTCAGAAGTGTCGACGAAAAGCACGAGACATTAAGGAGTTCATAATTTTGATTAATTTCCAACCAAAAGGCAGTTTTTCTAAGAAATTATCTACTTCACAAGAAAATTCCACACAAATTCCACTCATAAACCGTATTCAATTTGCTTACATTCTCCCTTCCTTGCTTTAGCGATTGTATATCCATATTTTCGCCTGTGTTAATACTCATTTGTGGCACACTTGGGATTATATTGTTAAGCTTTTCGAACTTTTACAGAACAAGGGATGGAGTATCAGCCTTCCACCTCCAATATCTCCATCGATGTCAACAACAAGTTTCATGTGTTTCTCAGCTTTCGCGGACCAGATGTGAGAAATACTTTTGTCGAGCATCTTTACGAAGCTCTTTCTATAGCGGGACTCAGGGTTTTCCTGGACAGTGAAGAACTGGAGAAGGGCAAAGGCATCGATTCTAGCTTGCAAGCGGCCATTGAAACAAGTGACATACTCATCCCCATATTTTCCAAACGCTATTCGGAATCAACTTGGTGTCTGGAGGAGGCGGCGCGGATGTGTAGATCCAATGGCTTCATCATTCCCCTGTTTTATGATGTGGAGCCCTCTGATGTTCGTTACCCTCAAAGAGAGGGAGGTGCATTCGCCAAGGCATTCCAAAAGCATTACAACCATTTAGATCGACAGGATGAAAATACAATTGAGGAATGGAAAAGAGCTCTTTATCAAATCTCTTCTTTCTCTGGTTGGTCCCTGGAAGCAGAATTCGGGTAAGTAGTTTGCATCTTCTTTTGATTGTTAGGCCAACACTAAAAATATATGGCAGAATGAAATTGGTTTATTATTAAATATAATTGTAATTATAAAGATAGATTTGCACCTGTATTTACAGGTAACAAAAGAACAATTTAACTGTTGTATAAAAAAAAATTTATGTAAATTGAAAATTAAATAAATTAATCTATTTTATTTATATCAAATTTTGGATTCGATTGTTTAAGAATTTTTTCATTAATGTTTAAGGTTGAAATCAGAGATCACAAGGAAAAAAATAGTTGCAGACCAAGATCAACTTTAAGAAACAGATGGAAGATGGGTTGCACTATGGTCAAGGAAGACAAGTGTTAATTGTCCTGTCTTCATCGGCCTTCATTCAACCCACCACCTTGCACCTGTTTCTTAAGGTTGATCTTGACCTACTATCCAATTTTTCTTACACAATTGAATACAAAAATTGATATAAATAAATTGTGAAAACTTAATATCATTAATTAAATTAATCATTCTCTCTCTACTGATTAGGATAGCAGGGATTCTTTTTGTATACGTTATGACTTAGCAGAACAACAAACGGTCTTAAGAGTTAATTATCGCCAGCATTTTATTAGTAACTAACAGCACCCACCTGCATTAGACATTTGTATATTCTAATTACTCCATTCTTAACAGTTACATCAGGCTTATTACTGGTTCAACAACTTCAAATGTTAGAAAAGTAATATTCAGCCTTCAGATAGCTTTACTGGCTGTCCTCAATATATACCATTCTCCTAATAACCACCCCTAATTGTCTTTGAAACATTTTTCATTTTATAAATTCATTAGATACTTCGAAATACTATAAGCTGGCTATATTTGTGGAATTTAATATGCTCCATATCTTTCTTTCTATGACCATAATAATAGTTTTGTAATTAGTTACAGCTTTAAATTTGCATCGTAGGGTCTGATACAGAGGTGGTGATTCTCAGGCATGAAGGGAGACTTGTAAAAGCAGTTGTGAAACGCGTGTTGGATATCTTGAAAGAGAGGGTTCCGCTGGATGTTCCTACGCATCTTGTGGGACTCGAAAAGGGTATTCGCGAACTCACAAACAGTTTACATCTGAGTTCGACGGACAGACATTTGGTGAGAGTGGGAATCAGCGGCATAGGCGGTGTCGGGAAAACCACCTTCGCCAAGGCCGTTTACAATAAAATTTATCGCAGATTTGATGCCTGTTGCTTTCTCTTCAACATTGGAGCTACTGCACAGAACAACACTAGACTTACAGACTTGCAGGGAAGAATTTTAAGGAGTTTGGTAAATTACCAGGGAGAAGTATCAAGTGTTGATGAAGGAAGATTTCTGATGAGAGATAGACTGCGAGGACTTCGGGCTATTGTGATATTGGATGATGTGAATGATAGAATGCAGCTGCATGCAGTGTATGGGGATTGGTTTGGGCATGGTAGTAGAGTCATCATTACTTCCCGAGACCAACATATACTCAATCTTGCTCAGGTCGAATCAGTAATTAAAATGAGTGGACTAGGGGAGGATGAAGCTCTCGAGTTGTTTAGCTGGCATGCTTTCTCTAGAGCACTCCCGGAGACCCCTTACAAAGAGCTTTCTATAAAACTTGCGAGAGCCTGCCAAGGGAATCCTCTTGCATTAGAAGTCATTGGAGCACAATTGTTTGATAAGAAGGAGCCAAACGACATCAAATGTTGGGAAGAAGCTGTCCATAACATTGGGGAGAATCCAGGCGTATCGAGAATCCTTCAAACCAGCTATGAAGGACTTAGCCATGTCGAGAAGCAAATGTTTCTGGATATAGCTTGCTACTTTGTTGGTGAAAAGAAAAAAGATGCTGATATTTTCTGGGAAGTTTTATACCCAAATAGAGTTCAAACAGCCATCAAGAACCTTTCGATGAAAATGCTTATAAACATCAGTGGCCCTAAAGATCTCCTACATATGCATGACCTTCTGCGGGAAATGGGAAGAGGAATTCAAGAGCAGAGTGATAATAATAGCAGATTGTGGCTTCCTATGGGCGCACAGAAAGCTTTGAACAGAGACAGAGCAGAGGAAGTGAATATGCTTGTTTACACAGGAGAGAATGGCAGAGAACCTGTTAGCTTGCATAGCATGCCATCTTTGCGCTACCTACTTTTGCAACAATCAAAAGTAGCGGGCAACATAGGAATGCTAGCTCCGAATTTGCTATGGATAAAAATTGGAAATTGTGAATTTTCAAGAAACAGACTTCAGTTGGATGACAGTTGGTCCCAAGTCAGGATCTTAAGTCTATATCATTGTGCAACTCTCACGAAAATCCCAAACACGCTCAACAGCTTGGTGAACCTTCAATGCTTGTACATAAGTAGTTGTAAAGCTCTCACAGCATTTCCAAGCGCAGTCGGTAACTTGTCACAACTCAAACAGCTCAGTTTTTGCTGCTGTGAAAGTTTAACAAGCCTTCCTGATAGTGTGGGGAACTTGGTGCTGCTAAATGAGTTGTGTTTGAGACGCTGTGCAAAACTAGAAAGCCTTCCCAGCACTTTAGGTAATTTGGCTCAACTAGAAGTGTTGGACTTGAGGAGATGTACAGGTTTAAGGATTCTTCCCAACACAATTGGCGGCTTGGCACAACTGCAGGTGTTAAATTTGCATTGTTGTTCAGGTTTAGAAAGATTTCCGTACTCGGTGGGCAAGTTACCAAACCTTAGGATTTTAGACATTAATCGGTGCTCAGGCCTAGGAAGCTTTCATCATATCGTTGTCAAGTTAGCCAAGCTTAGGGAGTTCAACAGGTAAAAGATCATTTATAGGTATATTTAATTTGGTGTAGAGAGACTCTATATAAGAACTTTGAAAGAATATATCTTCCTATTGAATTATTTGAAATTTTGTCTCATGGTAAAATAGCGAGTAAAAGGATCTTAACTTTTGCAGAAGCGCCGGATTAGGAAGCTTGGTGCAGAAGAAGTTTCATGTCTACCTTGGTTTCTGCGGAGCGGAGATGGGAGAAGCATTGATGGGCCATCTTCACAAATCTCTTCGTATATGCAGGAAGGATGACCAAAGTCTGTGCACCGAGTCACTTCGTATATGTAGAGGCTGGGAGAATAATCAAGGTAGAGACATTAGCTGGGAAATTGAAAGCAGTGATATTCTTGTTCCTGTATTTTCGGAAAGCTTTACCTTTAAATCCCGAAAGTGCATCACAGATTTGGACGCTGTGTACCGTTCGAATGGCCTCATTATTCCTTTCTATCCCGATTTGCCGAGTTTCAATCTTTGCCCGAATTGTATATCTGCTGTGCGTCTTCTTAAACGTCTTTATGATCTATTTCAGTGATCCATTTGGGGCTGGCTTAACCAGCACACTCTAAGCGTTGACCGCTTAGGTGGCTGGTGTGGGTCCCCTTTAACCTTTCCGTTTCCCGTTTCATTTGCCGTAGCGCTCTCCGCCGACGTGGTGATTTGAATTTCAATTTTGAATCTCATCTCCCCGCCCGTGACAATTTCAACTGTTATAATTTGACAAATTTTGCAGATTCTTTCAAGCATTATTTGCTTACAGGGAAGCCGGCCACTGATAATTTTACAATTGCTTTTGTACTGTCCATAACCGCCGATCCTTTCACTCTGAAGCTGCAAAGCATTTGAATCAAGGCTCAAAACACAGAGATTTCAGGGCAATTTTGGCAGAATTGGAGGCCTTATTTAAGTTATTTGAGGATTTTCAGATCTCTAGGGATGATTTGCTGCTGAAGAGCAAGAACTTTACAGTGCAGAGCATAGATGTCATAAATCGTGTTTTTGCCAGCAGTATCGTGCTATTCACAGGAGGCATGAACCTTGTGCTGTCTGTTGTGGTCTCAATTATCTCTGGTGCTGTTGAATTCTTTTATTTCTTGTTCCAGTCAATGGTGTTTTTTCTGGCTGCTGTATTATTTGATTACTTTGGAGTCTGGTGGTGTGATGGAACATGTATTAGACATGTTGCCTGTATCCAAGACGATAAGAAGCGGGTGTGCTAAGGTTCTAGACCATTCTGTGAGCAGTGTGCTGCTGGTCACTGCAAAGATGGCCTTCTTTCAAGCACCGGTGACATGGCTTCTCTTCAGATTCTGTTAGATACATTTTGTGTACATGTTTACTTTGCTTGCTTTTACCAGTGCTCTGTTTCCCATATTTCAGCCCTGATTTCTTCGTTACTGGCCGATTTGCAGATGGCAGTTGAGGGTCAGTATGTGCAGGGCATTGTTTTGACTATAATTCATCTTTGGATTATGGATTATGGAGTGACTACAATCTAGTGTGATGTGCCTGGCCAAAATGCATATCTGACCGGTCTAAGTATAATTGGGGGCTAGCTCAATGTCCGAAGTTGACTATCCCTAGCCATAGGAGTTGAGCTAATTTTTAGGGTTTTGGCAAGCTATTTTTTTTTACGGTCAACACCTTGTATAGATCTAACATGTTAAGCCTAAGACTATGGGTAGGTTTTTTTAGTTTCTATTCAAGAAAGGAGTTGGTTCTCAACTCCTGAGATTAGTAGTCTATATGTAGTTTTGTTGGTCAACATTTATGGTGTTAGAAAAAGGGCATAATATAATGTTTTTCTTTTTTCCCTTTTATTGGTTATGATGGGCTTTTCTTATATTGGGTGTAGTCCTCTTCACATTCCTAGTGATATCAATGATGTCCTAGGGATATTGAGAAGCTACTTCTAAAAAATACATTAGAATTTTGTAACTCATTTAAGAAATTTGGGTATAATGTATGATAATTTTGTATGTAATTTGTTTGTTTCTTCACAATTTGATGAATCCTTGTCTTGGTACAAGTAATATTTTCTCCTCGCTCAATTCATTCATGGAAAGAGACAAGAGACATTCTTTTATATCAATTTGTTAGATTCATTCATTTGTAAGTGGATTTTGAGTAATCCACACACACCAAAATAATATGTAGTTATTTATAATTTTAGTTTTAGATTTTAAAAATGTTAAACAAAATTGTTTTCTCATTTGTGATTCTTAATGCCACTAATTTGTCTCATTTTCTAAATTCTCTTTAGTGTTTGACTATAGTGTTCATTACACGTGAAAAAAATAGAAGATGCCTTCAAAGAGGAAATTTCTCTTGTTTAAAATATTATGCCTTAATGATGTAATTATGCATGTTCCCCCATGAATTTTAATTTAAACATGGGTCTTGCTCTAGTTTTTTTGGCTCCTCTAGTTTATCAAAAAAATAATTTGAGTCATATATATTTTGGTTAGCTTGTATATTCATTATGCACATCTATAGTTCATAAATTCACTAGTGCTTCTCCCTATTTCTTTTATGTATCTAATGTATATAATTTAGCCATGACCTCCCCTAAGCTATATGAGTTTTCTAGTGAGCCATCATGTGTACTAGATTTTAAATTAGATGATGACAAGAATGAGAATGTTTTAGTCTCCTTACAACCTATTGAGATTAATTAAATGAGTGAGCTAGGTATTCTAGGTGAAGATTATGTTATTTCATCCCTATATTCCCTCATGATAGGTAATGTTAATTCTCCTATTATAGATATGTGTGAAATGTTTGATGTTTTATCATGTGTGATTGACTTGGATGATGATAGGGAAGTTGAGATCTCAATTCCCATGTTTCTCATCAAAAGAAATGAATCCCTCATGTTAGACATTTCTCATGAAATTGGTGTGAACTCATTTCACAACCAAGCTAATCAAGATTTTAAGTTGTTTCATGAGACTAATAATTTTAGTCTAATCCTTTTTCTATATTGTGTAGTGGTTCACATGGTGACAAAGAAGGAGTCATTTCAAATCCACCACCTAATAGGGATATTTTGGAAGAATTTTTTCTAGTTTGTTGAGAATATACAATAAGTAGTGTCACACATATTTTTTTTAGATTCAAGTAAAGAAGTAGATGATTTATTTAGTTTCAACAACATGGATGATATTACTTAGGATAATCATATAGTTTTATTTATATCTCTAATGAAGAGGCCTAGTGGGATTCATTGTTAACTAATAATTCTAGACTAAACCCTTAATAAAATCCAAGATTAAAATGTAGAATATAAGATATTGATTTAACAGAGAGACATCATTTTATAAGTACCATTAGTATACTTCCATAATTTTGTTGTTAGCCCATACTTGTCGATCATAGATCTAAGTATTTCCCTTCATATTTATGTTCCTTGTTTAGCTATTATAAGATATAATAATTATTATTCCGATGTATACTTATTTAATCTAAGCCGATTTGTGCTTATTTGATTGCAATTACTTAATTAGTTTAGGTTAACCCATACTTGGAAAGTTGATTTTCCTTCATATTTTTTGTGAATGCAATGCATCTTACTTGAAACAATCTTAACTCTAAGGTTTCATATATAATAAGCACATTTATATCTACACTTTTTTTATATTTATATTTTATTTTCATATTTGGATCTCCTTAATTTGTTTTGAATCAATGATTAATTTTACATGGTTATGTTTTATAAATTAGGGTTTTTTACCTTTATTTTACTTTCATTTAATGTAGTCCTATGTTTATGCACCAAGAAAATAAGGTTCAACCTTCTTTTGACCATATTATATGTGTACTGTTAGTTTTATGATAAAATTTAATGCACAAAAAATTAAATTCAAAATCAGACACAATAACACAACAGATGCCCTAGGAAAATCCTCCTCTTGAGGGAGAAAAACCCAGCAACAAATATATCTCTTATATATATAAGCAAAAGCAACAAGTCACTTTACAATGAGGCCACACATAAGGCCAATAATCAGCACCAGCAATGGCTGTAAGAAAAACTAATAGTCTGCTCTTTTAATCTATATTTAAGAGACTTCACAATCTACTCCTATATGAATTCACACTACTCTTCTTGAAGAACTCACACTTAATGGAGAAGGAGATCAAACTTGCTTGATACACAAATGAGAGAAAGTGACCTTCTATATATACATGTTGATTAGAGGGGTCGCACCTTTTCAAGGACAAGTTCGGCCACCATAAAAATAATTACAAAGGAGGTCATCCATCTTAGAGATATGTTGCCATTAAATAATCACACATAAATAAGGAAGTATGAAGCCTGAAGTTGCAATAACATCAACACTCCCTCTCAGCTAGGGAGGAATACTTCCTATTGCACAAGACACATCACCTCATCGTGATGCCAACCACAATGGCTACAACCATATGTGGAAAAGAAATGATATCACCTCATCATGATATCAAATATCACCTCATCATGATATCAACCATAATGGCTACAACCATGTATGGTATGTACAAGTTTTCATCACTTGCGTGATGTTGTCACCTCAACATGACTTTCACCATGGCTCTTGCAGAGGGTGAAAACACAAGTACAAGAGGAATCATCACAGACTCTCTCACATGATGCTGTCATGGAGTCACACGGGTATGTGCAGGATCATGATTGGCCAAAAAGTGGCAATATGATGGGTATGTGGCTGACGACTTTTTTTTACCCAAAATTGATCAAACGAAAAGGGTTTTTAAAGGAGATTCTCAGCTTTCCACCAATATAAATTATGCTTTACTTTGAATTTAATAAGTAATTATTATTCATTTTCTATTCAAATTACAACTAAAGTCCTGATCGATAGACTGATTGAAAAACATCTATAGCTTTCAAACAGTATCACATTTTTTGAATCCAAAACATGTGTCACATTCTATGCTTCGCATAATATAGGATTAGAAATAGAAAAATTAAATTTCATGAAGTTTTGACCAAGTTAAGGTGGTTAGACATACGAGTTTTTATATTTTTGAAAAGTTGTAATAAAAATTCATAATTAATTATTTACTTGGAAAAAATTACAAAAAATATGCATCACATCGGGACATGAGTCCTCTACTTAAATCTAAAATCTTATAAAAATATTATCATTTTATTGTGGTTCTGGTTGGACGGACACCTACTTCTTATTTTTTCCCGAAATTTAAGTACTTGCTTGAAATTTCAAATTTTCACCAAATAGATTTTTTTTTTTAAACAAACCTAGTAGTTTAGAAATTACATTCAATTTTCTATAGATTCTATTCTTACATATTTTTGAAATAATATAGATAACTTATTCAAATTTTTAAGTCAAGTTGCCAAACTTTTATTTTTCTGATTTTTCTGCCACTTAAGGGCCTATTTTTTCCATGACGATCCTGCACATACCCACACACATGACATCCACCATGGCTCTCCCAGAGGGTGGAATCAAGGGATCTCACCTCGAACTTCTCTTACAGAAGAACTCATTAATCAAGGGATTTCACCTCGAACTTCTCTCACAGAGAAGAACTCATTAATCAAGGGATTTCACCTCTAACTTCTCTCATAGAGAAGAACTCATTAATCAAGGGATTTCACCTCAAACTTCTCTCAAAAAGAACTAATTAAAGAGGAACACTGATACTGAGACTCCTTCTCAGTTAAGGCTGTATTCTCCACCATACCAAGCTTATCTTGAAAGTACACAAACTTTATTCTGGAGAGAGGGTTGGTGAGAATGTCTATCATCTACTCATCATGTTGATATACCTCAACTAAAATGCTTTCCTCAATAATATGTTTAGTTCTGTCATGAAAAATTGTATTGACAGAAGGCTCCACATAGCTTAATTAACACAATGGATGACAGTAGGCTCCAACGATTGTCCAACTAATCCTGCAAGGAGCTTCTAAAGCCACATTGCTTCTCAAACTGCCACACATGTTGCAATGTACATGACCTCTACGGTACTCAGTGCCACTGAAGATTGCTTCCTGCTACATTAGGAGATCATCGCAGAACCCAAACTGAAATAACATCTAGAGGTGCTCTTCTGATCAGCAACACAACCTGCTAAAACAAAATCTATATAACCATGCAACTCCAAGATAACACCTGAAGAATATCTCAGCCCATATCCAATTGTCCCATGCAAGTATCTCAAGACATGTTTTTCTGCAACAAGATGTACCAGCCTCAATTCACACATGAACTGACTAAGTGCACTTATTGCATAGCAGATTTCAAGTCTAGTGTTAACTAGATACATCAAGGATCCAATCGACTACCTATACATCATGGGATCCGCCAGGTCTAAACTAGTTGTAGCCTCCTTCAACTTGTACAAGTTGGTTTCCATAGGCGTAGACATGGATTTGCAATCCATCATACCAAATCTCTTCAAAATATCAATAGTAGGCTCCCTCTGAATCTTTAAGTACTTGCATCAACCTTTTGACCTCATCATCCAAGATTTCCTAAAATGATTGCCTTCGATAAATGTTTTCTAGTGCATGTGCCTCAGGTATTGTAGAGAGTTCAGGGTTGACCTCCTCGACCTCATTGCAAATCACTCTATTCTGAATAGGTTTGTGAAGCTACCAATGACAAATCTAGATGACAGTTTTGAGCAATTATGATCTTAGCAGTTGAAGGGATCCTCTAAGGGTTTAGCACCTAGCCTTGCAATACAATAATCTTCACTTCTTCTCAATGAGTTACAAAGCTCCCTCTTGATCCCTGCTTCATAGATTGCAAAGAAGTTTTCTAGAAGTGAACTCCCTCTAGCCATCAACTCAGTCTCATGGCTACAAGTTCTGACTTCACACTTGATCATTTTTTTTGGTCGGCATGACTTCCCCATAAGATTCCTCAAGCTTTTCATCACTAAGCAATCTCTCATCACTTTCTTTCCCCAAGATATTTCTGGAAGCATTATAGAGAGAGATTACTAACTGTTTATAACTATAAAAAGAAATATCAAGACTAGAATCATACAAGATTTATTATCTCAGGTTATAGCATGAATACATAAGAATTTATGAACAATATTAAAACATGAATAAGTAAATCAAACTAAAGGGAAACATATCAAAGGATCGGAATGAAGGGATAAAGAAACTTATCTTTATTGAATTTTGATATAGCTCTTCCTTCCATCTTTTACTTCTCTTGAGAGTGCCAAACTCAGCACAACAAAAAGACAATCTGCACAACTACAAATTTCTTGAATGCAATATGCAATTAGCATGTAGAACCAACTCTCTCCAAGAGTTCAAGGCTCTATCACACTTCATGCATTAGAGAATGATATCGATGTGACCAACTAATCACCATCGAAATTACAATTCTCTTTTTTATTTTAGAGTCACACTCATAAATCTTCACAACCAGCATGCAATAAATGAAACCACTATGCTAGTGAACACAATTTAAGAGAATCCACTATCTCTCTTTACTAATTACAAGATCCAACTAAATGATCAGCAAACAAAGAATACTTATCTCTTTAAATATTCTGATGGATGCAAATACTAGACATAGTAAGATACGTTGCTCTTGCGTAGAAATTAGCACACAACCTTCACGGCTTGAACACAGGCCCATGGCTTAGAATAGAAATTCCCTAGAATCCTTCTGAGGATAGATCTCATCCACATCTACAAATGAAGCATGTTGATTAGGCTTGGTGGGGCAATCCTTTGCATAGTGACCAAACATATCACAATGAAAACATTGGACTTTGGAGAGGTCCCACTTCTTCTTGAATGGGGAAGCACCATCAGCTCCTTTATCTCTATTCCTCTTGAAATTTACTTTCTTTCCACCTTTCTCTTTCTTCTTCGAGGATTGAGTGGAAAGAACATGAATGTCTTCATTTGTAGAGCTTCGACCAATACCTCTCACAACCAACCTAGACTCTTATTGAATACAATCTGCCCTCAAATGATCAAACTTGGGAATTTTCGATCTTGCACTAATTTCTTGAACGTAAGACTCCCAAGATGAAGGAAGACCATTAAGGGAAAGCATGGTCAAATCCTTGACATCAACAAAATGACCAATAGAAGAGAGCTAATCTCTCAATTCAAAAATACTCATGAAGTAAGCGATGACAGATTCTCCTTTTTCCATCTTCACATGATGAAGTTGTTGCTTCAATGTAAGTGCATGACTTGTGTTGTTGATCTCATACATCTCCTCCAAAGACTTAAAAATCTCCCTTGCCATCTTCATCTTAGAGATGATGGGAACAATATGATCCTTCACGAAATCAACTAACATCTTCTTTGCCTCAGTATCTTTCCTCTTCCATTGAATCTTCTCTTCCTCATCAACAGGCTCATAAACTTTGCTTTCCACAAACTCAGCCAATTCACTTTCTTCCAAGGAGAGCATAATTCTAAATCTCCAAGATGTGAAATTTGATGCTCCCTCAAGTCTATCCTCAAGCTTAAGACCGATCACCATCTTGACGAAGAGATATAAGTAAACAATGATGAGAAAGAGAGTGAAGAGTATCATTGTAATAACAATATGATCAAGATCTTCTTCAAACCCGCTCTGATACCATGTTAGTTTTATGATCAGATTTAATGCACAGAAAATTAAATTCAAAATCAGACACAATAACACAACATATACCCTGGGAGAACCCTCCTCTTGAGGGAGAAAAACCCAGCAACAAATATATCTCTTATATATATAAGCAAAAGCAACAAGTCACTTTACAATGAGGCCACACACAAGGCCAATAATCAGCACCAGCAATGGCTGTAAGACAAACTAATAGTCTGCTCTTTTAATCTACATTTAAGAGACTTCACAATCTACTCCTATATGAATTCACACTACTCTTCTTGAATAACTCACACTTAATGGAGAAGGAGATCGAACTTGCTTAATACACAAATGAGAGAAAGTGACCTTCTATATATACATGTTGCTTAGAGGGGTCACACATTTTCAAGGACAAGGTCGGCCACCATAAAAATAATTACAAATAATAAATAATAATTACAAAGGAGGTTACCCATCTTAGAGATATGTTGCCATTAAATAATCACAAATAAATAAGGAAGTATGAAGCCCAAAGCTGCAACAACATCAACATGTACACTATATAATGTAATTGAGAAAGAAAAGGAAATAAAATATAAGTTCAAAGGAATATATTTAATATAATTAGTAAAATAGTAATGTGGAAGGAATAGGACCGAATGACTTAACATAAATGTTTGAACAAATTAGTCATTATTTAGTCTGGGATTTTGAGAGTGAGGGAAAAGATAAGTATGTATGAAATTAGGAAATGGAGGAATGAAGGTACATTCCAAATTAGAGATCCAATCTTGCGTATGTAGACTAGTAAAAAGGGATAGAAGGCACTTTAGATCAATAGTTTAAACCTAGAGTAACTTATAGGGTAGATCGGTCGAAAGGGAAAATAAAGAGAAGGAAATATCGATCAAGTAGATTAAATATTTTTTTGATGGATTTAACCCAAACTAACACCTCTCCCATAACACTCTTACTGCAAACCATCACATCTCACCTAATTCTAGTCAACATTGACCATTTTTGAACTGCTATAGTCTTGTTTTCTAGGACAAGTTTCAAGGGGTTAAAAAGTCTTTTCTATGATTCATTTTGGATTGTTTAGTGATTATTCCAATGAGACTTAGATCGCATTAGAATTTTATTTGGAAGAAGGCAATGGATTCTGTTGAAGTGTTATAAAAGAATATTATGGGAACATTAAATGTTTTGTGTCTCTAAGAATGTAGGTAGCTTTTTAGGGGAATTTTTTAATGTAACAAAGGTTTCCTCTTAAAAAAATTATTGTCATGAGTGTAAATCTAATTTGATAAATGTGAGCATTTTTTAAAACTATTACAATATTTTTAATGATTATTTTGTATTTACAAATATATTTCTACAACTCAATAATGGATTACTAAGTATGTTTTTCTATGATACTCAAACCTTGATTACATTTTCATGATTTGATCAATTATTTTGTGCTTAGCTTCTTTGAAATTCCTTCTTAATTATGACTTTGTCCACTGATTGGCATTGATTTGGGAATTATTGTATCAATGAAACAATTAAAAAGAATAAAGCATTATGCTACTAATTCTAGTTTAGTCACAACCCTTAGGTAACCCATGGTTATACAATAAATAGGGCACAAACTCATAAATTGTGTTTGTCACTTTACGTTATGGTCTATATGGATTGCCTCCACCTTGCACTCATTATAGAAGTGATGAAAGCAGCTATATAGAGGTATTAAGATGTCTATTTTTCTTGGCTTAGTGATAATCTTTGGATTCAAGTCAATAGGTTAGGTTTATCTATCACCATTTTTCGTAGTTCATTTTGTTTATCATATCTATAGGAACACTCTCTTGAGTCTAAGTTGAGCTCAAAGAGCACGAGAGAAAATTCACTCTTGTAAAATTGGCCTACAAACCTCCATGGTTTGTGGCTATATTTCTACCAAATAGTTTTTAAAAAGACTTAATACAACAAAAAATTAGGGGGGAATACCACACACAATGTTATAATTCATCTCCTTAACATTAAACCATTTACAAAAATATTTACTTGTTTAAAATTATCTATTTAGAGTACTATAATTCTTATTCTCCTTATATCTTTAAATTTTGAGTACATACACATCTTGAATTACTCATCTAATTTGAGGTTTAGCCGATTCTCTAGAGGAAAAAATTGGTCACTTTTAATGTCCTTTTGGTCCCCCATTTTTAGGAACTTTCCTTGCCCATTCTTAGATTAGAAGATAACACTTTTTATAGCTTAGATATTCAAGCATCATGTTAAGGATTATTTTTATATTCTACTATTACAATTTTAAAATTTTGAGCTAGATGTGTTAGCTTAATCTTTTCTCTCTTTACTTCTATATAGAGAAGCCTCTATGTATCTTTTCAAAGGACTTGTATTTGTGAAATGGTTAATTGATCAATAAACTTAATAGTAAGAAAGCTATTATCTTAAATATTATTAGACTTTTCTTTATTCATCCCTAGTTGTAATGAGTACATTTTTTTTTTAATTATTGCATCATCAGCCTTTGTTATGCTTATATGTATTTCTACAATCTCTCTCCCTTTTCACCCCCCACACACCACATTCAATATTAGCTTAGGATATATATGGAGCTATCTCTCAAATCTTAAAGATTATCTTATAGGGTCCAGTGGTTTTATTTTTTATATTGATAAAATAGTAGTAAACTAGAGCTTGATCCTTTTACATAATATTGGAGATCTAACTTAACTAGACTAACTATGGAGTTAACTTGAGAGAGAGGAGAAGATAACTCAATTGAAACTAGAAAATTACCATTTCAAACTCTTAGGAGGATAATAAAAGAATATTTAATTTATTAAATGGACAAACGAGAAGGAGAAGTTTATATTCAAGATCAATTTTAACTGGTGAGAGAAAAATTATAGTTTGTGAAAGGAAGCAAGGTACACAAAAATGCTTCCTAAAACTAATCTAAGAGGATAGATACATACAATTTTAATTCTTTTACGGTTACTACGAGTGTTGCACAATAGGAAGATTATTAAAATAACAACACATACGAGTGTCAAAATCTCACAACACAAGATATATGTGGGGAAAACCCTTTTGGGAGAAAAACCCCACACTCCAAAACTTGCATAATATATTATTTAATCAACAGATTACAACTCACTTGCAATGCAAGTTCTTCCAAGAGTACACAAATTTTGATTTTTGGAGCTATTCCAATAGCATAACGATACCTGCAAATACAACATACTAAACCCACTCTAAGACATCCAATATATAGAGATATACAAGTATGAAGGTAGCTTCTAGAGACAACAACAAGAGATGGGCATCCAAATCCATGTGGCACATTTTTCTAACACATAGTTGAATCCTATGACACTTGTCTGGAATGATTCCTTACCCCCTTTACATTCCTCCATACTTGGGCACCCCAAATGTGCCCCTAATAGGTATGAAAAATTCCTTACAATTTCATAAAATCCATCATATATGACAACTCTTCCAACTATAAGAGAATCTGTCATAATTGACTAAAAAAGAAGATTTCTCTTACATTCTCTTACAACCTGTCATAGGTCAAACTTGGGCACCCACTTCCCCATGCAAAGATTCCTTCCAACACTTGTCCAACCTATTATAGAATCTAGCTCTTACACATCATAATAGCGTAATAGGAATCCGTCATAAGATCTTCATAAGAATTCATCATGAGATCGTCATAAAATCCCTCAAAGATGCCAACACATGTCAAAGAATATCTTCCCAAAGTGGGATGCCTACATTGCCTTGTGGGGACCAAAACATCCATGTCCCATCCTATGTCACCTCCCAATATACTGACAACTCACTGTGCCAAGGCATAGTGGATGACAAATTAATATGAGCAAGAAAAAATACATGTAAGAATTAATAAACTAATATTTTAATGCTAGGAAGTTGCAAAGGTTGAGACATCTTAATTCCCAATAGTTTGAAGATGAAGTTAACTATTGAGATGAATTTTATTTTATTAATTTATTTAAATAAAAATGGATAATTAGCTGTCATTAATTATATAATAAAATATTATTTAATTAATAGAGAATTTAGTAATAATGGTGCGATAAATGATAAATGATAACTATTAATTAATGAATGGTAATTGGAAATGTGATGATAATTAATAATATGACAATGATTTACTAATGTGATAAATGATTAGTGAATGATATGACAATAATTAAGGTTGAGTAATTAGGAGAATAATGTTAGTGTCTACAATATTCCCCTCTTTGAAACAATGTTTGAAGTGACATTGTTTCAAAAATAAAACTAGCTAAGATAAATACTATCAATGACATCATTAGTGTCAAATCTAAATTTCTAAATACTTTTCTATTGACTCCATAAAACTGACTAATGTAGTTATTGTGCTTGATACTGTATTACTTTTTGTAACCAATATAATTATTGGCATAGATAAAACACTTATATGGACCAAGGAGTGTATCGATCTATGTAGATTGTATGGTTTTCAAACTATAATTTTTTTCCATTCCCCACAAATGGTTATTTTTCTTGCAAACATAATTGTGATATGCATGCATCTAAAGGAATTATTTTCTAGACTGAATAGTGAGATTAAGTTTTGTTAAATATGTATCTATTATAATCACCCCCAAAACATTAATATGAATATCTCACATAAAAAAACAAGTCAAATCTCTATCTAAATTAAGATTTGTAAGAACCCAAAATATCTATAAAAACATGCATATAACCTTGAAAATTCCTTCATTCTTTTCTTGAAAGAGAATTAACTTAACTATACACAAGATTCAACTCCTATCAAGAGTTAACAACTAGAAAAGAGTTTCCTCTTGAAACCTAACAACTAAGATTTAAAAGTAAGTTAAAGGAAATTTAGAGCGATAATAACCATTTCTAAATAATCCCAAGAGATAAAAATATACAAATGTAAGCATTCATGATCTACAATGTGAATATGCAAATGTGACATCGATAGGACACTAGGTGTAACCTAAGAAAAAACTTAAATGGAAAAACATATGCTTGAAAATAACTCATATTATCAATATATTATCTCATGAATAAAGATTAAAATACACTTGTAGAGTCACCATACAAGGATTTTGAAATATCAAGATCCCTATTTCACTCTATGTGAATAAGAAAATGATTTTTTAATCATACATCCTAATCCATTGTCCCTCTCCTAACATATACAAATTATAAGATATGCTCAATCAACCTTAGGAAACAATCCAACATCAACAAATACTCATGTTATTTCTTAAATTGTAGAAATAAACTTACACAAAAGCACTAAGCAGTATTCTATAAACCATGAGCTTACAAAAATATTACTCCCTCATTAGTAAATTCCCCCTTTTGGTGCTAAGTTCTCTCAATGTTAAACATTTTATAATGTACAACACACATTGTATATTTATCTCCATGTTACATAATACATACAATTGGCCCAAATAATTCATACCCATTTGATACTCATATCCCTAGATTCCCTACATGTGCCACAAATAAACATTAATATTACATTACAAAAATTATACAAGGTGGAGAACACACCATTTCTAAAAAATGGCCCACATTTGAACCTTCACCAAGAATAAACTATTTTAGCAAAAGAGGACCCTTCTTTCAAAAAAATAGATGGGCTTGATGATCTCCAAACCTTAAGGCAACAATTAGAAACCTTAGAATCCTATGTACGTTCTTCATTACCCAAACCTTCACAGCCTAACCAACAACCCAATAAACCCTATTAATCCAATTTATTAATTCAATATAATTGTTCTAATCCAAGGTCTTGAAACATGGTTTCAAAAACATATTAATTTATCAAATATTCCTTGACAAGAAATTCAATATATCATCACGAATCATGCATAAATAAGTGGGGTATATCATTCCTACATGTAAGATAGTCATTGGTGATCACATCCTAAATCCCCTCCCCATTTCTATCATGAGTCTCATCCATCATTTTCATCCTAAATCCCAAAATTTTTTCCCTCCATTTAGCACATCCATACCTTCTACTAGAATGGATTTTTCCTTATCTTTTATATTTTCCTACTCATTTTAAAATGTAGCTAATAAAAAATTGAAATAAAAAATAGTATATCCAATACATTTATATAGTCAACATAAACAATCCCAAATCCAAAGATTATAATACTACAAAAATGGAGTAAAGTATACACTAAAAATAAATATATCAAAATAGTCCAAAACACTTCCAAACTTGCATCCATAGTTTTTATTCATAGTCTTCCTACAATCCTTGTTCAATTTCAACAAGTCATTCCCCATCTCTACATTTTCTTTAATATATAGTTTGAACCTAAATTAACAACATGTTATTGTCATCATGTCAATCAATCTTTAGGTTTTAGGATGACTAAAAGTAAAATGTTTTTTGGTTCTTTGCTTATGTCTTGTTTCTTTCTTACTTTTTCTTTCTTTTTTTTCTTTATATTTGTCTTAGTCCATGGGCCATTTTATCACAATGCCTTCATGACCATTCAATAAAAAAGTGCATCTTTTCATATGCCTCTAGAGTTGGGTTTTTTTTCCTATAAAACACATGGAAATAGTTTCATAATGACTTTTCCATATGATGGTGCATCCTATCATATACTATAGTAAACATTAGGTTTCTCAAAGGCCTATAATTTATACAAGATCCACAATATTCATTTTCACATCCTTAACACACACTCATTCTTTTCTAAACACATTTCTTCTAGTTTTCTATCCATAATTAATATTTCTTCTTAACCACTCTTTCCCACCACCTTTGATTTTAACCCTCTATTCTATCCCAAGTCCTTCAATTTACTATTGCTCTTCTCATTTTGATTATCAATCCATATCGTTCATCCTTGGATGCCCTCCCAAAGGACATCTCTTTGCCTATCATATAACCTAGGTCATCCTCCTATATCCTTTCTTTTTGTTCATCTTCTTCTAGTTTCTTTAAAAAGACTAATTCTTTCATCTATAACACCCTTTCAAAAAGGGGAAAATGTAGAGACCTATATTTCACCACCCTAATGTTGTAATTGACCTATTATCATCTCATCAATTAATTGTAACATCACTTTATCTTCATCATATTGACATTCTATCACCATCACATTTTTATCGCATAACTAATCATCTAATAAAATTCTTAATTTAATCATGTTACATCTTAAGTGATCATGTTGATTAAAAAATATACTAATTTAATTAATTTATCCCATTAAAAATCACCTGACATCACCCATAATTAATAAATTAATTAATTAATTAGCTCCTAATTAATTCATGCACACATATGTAGTTAGTTAACTAATCACAATTAAATCTTGCTAACATCACCACATATTTAGTTAATTGATTAATCATTATTAATTAAGTAATTATATCTTAATTAATCGAAACACATATATCTAATTAAAATAAAAAAATCAATTCTAATTATCATCACCTCTGTTCACTCCATGTTAAATAAGTTAACTAATTATTAAGTCAAGTTAGCTCTAAATCATACTAGTTGAATAAACAATCAAGTTAGTTAACTAGTCAATCAAATTAGTTAACACTATTGAGTTTGTTGACTAATCAATCAATTGTGTTAACTAGTCAATTCAAGTAGTTAACTAATCAATCAAAATAGTTAATTCTAAACCAAAACTCTCGTTCCAAATTCAAATCAAACATTGTTTGTTCATTTTTTAATCTATAATTATGTAAAATCCACAATTCTTATAGTAAATTGTCATGATATTATAGAAAAGTTAGCATGTTCATTGAACATCCGCACTTCACTAAAAGCACAAGCAAATACTAATCATGCTGGACCTAAAATTTACAAGTATTTTAAGATAGAATTTGATTTTATATTAATTTTGAATTCATTGTTTACATTCTCATCACTCAAATAGAATATAAATTGAACTCCAATTACCTTCTAAATTTGAACCATATTAATTTTAATTAAAACAAACTAAGATTTTTATCCTCAAAATATTTTACATACCCCTTTATACTAAATTTGGTTTTTTTATTAGAAAAAACTTAGATCTCAATTACAATGTTGTTTCCTTATCAATATATAATTTGATAACCTCTGTAACATATAAAATGGCCTAACCGTATTGTTTCTATTTAATTATTTTATATGCTAGCCATAAGATTAAAAGTCCCATACCGCTTTCCACATAAAGATTTATATGTTCAACTAGGCTTAGTGTAAAAATCTGTACTATATCACTGTACCATTGAAAAGAATTGTACATACAATTGTAGCGCTTAGAGTTTAAATTAACATGGAAAGAGAATTTGTAGAGCTTCGGACAGATCTATGATTGTTATTAAAACCTTAAACGAAATATAGGCGGCTCTGACAAGAAGGCTGCAAACAATTATCGCAGCAGCACGTTTGTTTGTTGTGGAAATGTGCAGGAGAAGTAATAGCTCTGTATTGATGGCGGAAGTTGGAGATTCACAATTGAAATTCAAATTTAACCGTGGCGTTGATAGTCACCGTGAAGTGTGGAAGAGCACTAGGGGAAATGAAACGGGAAATGGAAGGTTTAAATGGGCCCACACCAGCCACCTAGCGGTCAACGCTTAGAGTGTGCTGGTTAAGCCCAGCCATCAAATATACATTTGTATTTGCTCTGCTATATCTATTAATCCGAGGGATAGCGGTCTTTAAAATACCTTCGAAGGGATTTAATTCTATCACAACCAAACAAATTCCCTGAAGTGTATACTAGCAATCGCACCTTAGTGTGCAATGGGTATGCCAAAGAGGTGTGGAAGGTCAATTAGGATCAATTTTGGTCTATTTTACAAAGGTCTCAATGGAGAAGTGATAGTTTCAAATAAATTATGCATCCACTTACAGGGATCCAAACATGATTGAAATAAAACCTTTGAATTAGGAAGATAATCAAGTTTCATTACCAACAAGCTCATGTTATGTTTTCAACAAGGAGGGAGAAAGAGAGGGAGAGGTGGGGATATAAAGAGGGAGAGATAGAGGGGGGAAGAACGAGAGATAGAGGGTTGAAGAGAGAGAGACATAAAGATGGAGATGGTAGAGGGAGAGATAAATACAAAGAGAGAGATAGGAAGATAGAGAGGGAGAGATAGAGAGGACAAGATAGATGAAGAGAGGGGAGGAGAGGGGGAGAGAGAAAAAGAGATAGAAAAACAAAGAGAATTAGCGATAGGTGAATAGAGATAGAGAGAGGGAGAGAGAAATAAGGAGAGATAGATAAAGGGAGAAAGAAGTAAGGGGGATAGAGATATATGGGAAGAGAAAGAGAGTTAGAGATTTACGGGAAGAGAAAGAGAGAGAGAGAGAGAGAGAGAGAGAGAGAGAGAGAGAGAGAGATATAATAGGGATATGGAGGGAGTGAGGGAGGGAGATGGGGAGAGATAGAGAGGGGGAGATAGAGAGGGAGGGAGGGAGACAAAGGGAGAGATAGGTGAGGAGGAGAGATAGAGGGGAGAGAGAAGAGAGAGAAGAAGGAGAGAGGAGAGAGATAGGCAGAAAGGGAGAAAGAAGAGGGGAGAGAGGAGAGTGATATGTAGAGAGGGGAGAGAGAAGAAGATGGGGAGAGAGGGAGATAGCTAATATATATAGAGAGATAGGATGGGGCAAAAGGATAGAGACAGAGGATAAAGATAGAAATAGACATAGATATAGTAGAGAGATGGAGGATGGAGTGAATGAGAGAGAGAGGGGGGGAGAGGGAGAGAGGAGCTCAATACACAGAGGGGAAGAGGAAGCGACATAGATAGTGGGAGATATAGAGAGATAGAGAGTGACAAAGAGATATATCAATCATCCTCCCATATCTCTATCTATGTGACAAAGGGAGAGGGAGAGATATTAATTATTAATTATACAATTTCTATATTTATATGATAATTTTTATTATAGAATATATTATATAATAATAATATAACTTATATATACTAATATATATATAATAATGAATAATTTTATTATATATGATTTAATCAGTATTATATAAATTTAAATATATTAATTATTAATTATAATAATTTCATATTATATTTAACAAATTTTATTATAAAATATAATAATAATAATAATTAATATAATTTGTATATACTATTATATATAATAATAAATTACATTATATTATATAAAATATATAAATTATATTTTGTATTATATATATATATATTATTATATAAAAATATAATAATTATTAATTATTAATTGTAATATATATATATATATATATATATATATATATATATAATGGTTTTGTTAAAGAATATATTTGATTTATTTTCTTTTGCATACATTTGTAGCATTAGGTGGGGAGGGTCTCCAGGTATGAAATCCCAACCTCCCCTTCACTACTCCTTAGCAAACATGAAAAAAACCTCTGAATCAAGAAGATAATTGATTAGCTCATATGTTATGTTTGCAATAGGGATTAAGGGAGAGAGGAAAAGATAGGGTTAAAAAGAGGGAGAGAGAAGAAAAGATAAGAGTTAAAAAGAGGGAGAGATAGAGGGGGAAGAGTGAGAAAGTGGGGATTAAGGAAATAAAATAGAGATGGATAGTTTTAAAATCTTTTGTATTGGAAATGGCTATGATTTTTTAGATTTATGGATATAGATATATAAATTACAATTAATATGTTATATTTTATTTAGTATCCGATATAAATAACTAAACAATCACTAATTAATTCTCTTTGTGTTATTATATTAACTTTTAAAACTATGGAATGAATTTTTTCCAATATATTTTATATAATTAATAATTAATGAATTTTTATATGATACAATTTAAATTAATATAATATAAATTTGACAGAACTTTTTGAACTTACAAATCCACATAAAAACTTATCAATAAAATATTAAAAATTCATCAACTATTTACATTATATAAAATATAATATAAAATAATAAAATAATTATAATATATATTCAGTAAGACAATTATAATATAAAATTTAACAAAATAATAACTATATGATAAAATAATTTATAAGTTAAATCCAGTTTATTAACAATCTATCAAAAATTAAACCTTATATCTCAGACAAATTTAATGAACAAAAACAAATTATTAGAGCTTAAAAACTTCCTTCCAAAAGCGAGGTTAATGTCCACGCAATTTCCCTATAAAGAATCCGTCAATGGGAGTTAGGTGACCTAATGTGCATAATTTCACAACAAATCTCAAACAAAAATGAGGGGATGTTTTACCGTCATTCCATATGAGTGCAAGTTGGAGCAGACTCTCGGGAAATAGAAAAATAAAATGGCAAAATTCTAAGGCATTAAGATCTTGACGGTAATTTTCATTTAATAAACATACTCTAAAACCCTTGTTAAAAATTTATTTTCAAGATGTAGCTCGCCAAATTGGAGAAGTGATAGCTCAATACCAGTGAGGAAGAGTTTGGAGGAGTGCAAACCAATAGCCGCGGAGAAAGCAGCCAAAAAAATCCTGAAAAGCAGCCGAGAAAATGACAAAAAAATAATGATCAAATGACATTCGTTTAATCCTCTTGCATTGATACGGATGCTGAATAAATATTCCAAAAGTATTTTTCTATCTGCGAAAATAATTGATGAATAAAAGCGGTGGAACGGTCAAAAAAGCAGTAACTTTCATGACGAGGAAAAACAACGGTTGTCGATGCTTCAAGAACCTTGACACAGTTATCAACACTTTTCGGTTGTCCATCAAGAAAATGAGCTCGCAAAGCTCATATAGGACATGCCTTCAGCGTAATAAAGATTCAAAGATAGTAGGCAAGGGTCTGATGTATGCTAATTTGTTATTTTTTCAGTGCATCAAAATTTCTCTTTAAATGTTTGAGAGATATCTAAATATGAAATGAATGTAACTAAATGTTTTAACTACTGTAGACATGCAAATTTTACATTATGCATTCAATCGGATTCAGTCAAATTAGCTCTTGCACTAGGCAAATTCATCACTTTCATCCATTCATTAAATAAGTTCATTTATCAAATAAATCTTAGCATTCAACCTTCTTCTTGCATCATCCACTTAATTAAATAAATCAAAAAGCCATTTAAATTAAATCCTAAATCATATTCCATCATTTTCTGGATTTAAATAAATCAGAATATCAAAGTCTTGAAAGTCAAATCAGCTAATCAGCATTAATCAGCATGATCATCATCTAATCCTAACCTAAGGCTAATCACATCCCACTTGCATTATCTAGACCTAGCCACTTGCACAATAAATCAATTTTATTGATTTATTAAAACATCATTTTCTCTCAACATGACAAGTCAAACAGGGCATTTATTGCTGTTTTTCCTTGTCCCCCTCTCAGCATTTATGGCAAAATTTGAATTCAAATTTTCCCCCTCTTGGGCACTCTTCCCAAATCTTGCACATGCATCAACTAATCACATGATGACAAGTGTCCTTATCTCATTGGCAGAATCTTAATCCCACATTGGTCCCTCTTCAACATTCAACATTTTGAAAATCTTTAAATGCAAGCCTCATCCTCAAGCAAATCCTTCACAATCTTCACAATCTTCACAATCTTCACAATCTTCACAATCTCCACAATTTCATCCAAAAAGCATATGCAAAGTTACTCTCCTTGAGAACTAATTTTGCTCATCATTTCCATCTTATCATCATCATCTAAGCTTATTTTATCAAGGATTGGGAAAGGGTCACTAGCACATGTGACACCAATCCACTATAAGATGCTAGTTTGATTCATTAGAATGATGCATTTCTATATTTTGCTTGTTTCTTTGACATCATTCTTGTGATTAGATGAATCTTATAGGGGATCTTTTGGTTTGTTTTGGTTTACTAACAATACTAATGGTTTTTGTTTTTGATCCAATGCAGATTTAGGGTCCTACATTATGGCGCTAGAAGGAGGGCATTCTTTATGATCTGAGGTTTGCACATGTATTTTGTACAAATAGATTGCTTGCGTGGGCTTGCAGATGTTTCTTGTGGTACATTTGGTAAAGTCTTTGTTTGCTAGGATTTTTCTATGGTCTCTCATCAATATCGCTGTCCCCCTTATCATCGCCTATTATTAATATTTCTGTATCTTTCTCATCAATAATACTGTTTGACATTTGTTTTCAAAGATTCAGTGCTTATGTAGCAGCTTATTACTCCCAGTGCTCCATTTTTATTTGTTCATTCAATAGCTGCATATTAAATATCAAATGAACGGTTTTAAGCTTCTATCTCTTAGCACTCGGTGTCATACTGGCCAAGATCTCTTCGCTGTTTTGAGAAGATAGCATTGAAATTATGCTAGACCCTGTTATGAAATGCCATATGTACTGTAGACAGCGCACATTTTAACTCAGCATGATTATTGTTTGTGTATTTCCCCAAGTAATGCATTCTATTAAAAGCCATGTTTGACTAGGGGAGATTATTATTGTAGTCCCTCTTCTTACCATAGTGGAGAAGGGTGAAAGGTTAGAAACCATCAAAGTTGTAAAGAGAGGCCCCGAAGACTGGAAGCCCAAGGAAAGCTGATTTTTATTGATTAACTCATAGGAACCATGAAGGCTGCGATTATGACTGTTTTATACAACTGAGTTTTGGATGTTCACTATTGTGAATGGTGACGGCTTTTATGCCTTTGTCTATGATTCAAATATTTACATATATTGTTTTGTTCCTCACTGTCGATGGTTTCTGCTACTCCAAACTCTTCCTCATTGGCTTTAATCAATACTATGCGATTTTGTTCTGACATGGCTTTGGCATAGGAGGATGCGCCTATTCCAGAAATGATAACAAATGCTCAGTTGTTATGGTTGTCTACAGCTATGTCTATATCTTCCTAACTATGACTTCTGTTAGCCAGTGCACTTATTTGTTTTGATGTTTTGTAAGCGAACAGGCTGGAAGGATGCTGCGCAAAGATTGTAGAATACAGCAGATATACCTGACATATACATTTGCTTGAAAATTTCTAGCGCATAAAATAGATTTATGCTTTCTTTAATGGTTCGCTGGCATTAAAATATAGCAGATTGATCTGGAAATGGCGGCCTCAGAAGACAAATAATTCAAACACTCATGACCACTGCCCACATTCAACTAAAATGTCGCTGTTACATATCAAATCACTCAAGAATAGATCTTTGTCAGCTAGTTGGATTCTTAAATGAGTGTATTAGCTGGCACCAGAAGAAAATTTAAAAAAAAAAATGCATTGGAATGCATGCATGATGTGAAAGAAAATCTAGAGTTTTATTGAGCTAAAGATAGCGTAATTCAAAGCCCGTGTCAGTTAGTTGATCAACTTCAGGCGCTTCCTAGTAGATGTCTTTCATAAATGCATTTCATCTCTGTTATTTAAAATAAAGATCTGTCTGGATTTGTCACTTTATTCGATGCAGGTCATGATGGCAGAAGCTCATTAAAGAGAAACTACTCAATGCTTATCTTGGCTACTCTGTTTTGCTGGCGTGCCTGGTTTGCTTTACAAAAACTCAAAAATCTTCTATTGTCAAATATGACTGCGTATTAAAGATATATCACAAGGATTTTTAGTATTTGAGGAAGATTGTATACATTATATTTGTTTCGTTAGGCCTTAGCACACGAGAGAACTCACTAAATTCACACCCAATAGCTGGAGGTTGGTCGCTCTTTGTTAGCAATATAAAGAAAACCGCGCCATACTATTTAAAAGGAATGAAGCTAACGTCTGCTTTCTTAAAAGGAGAATCAATCAACAGTTGCACATGGGGGTAAGAATTTTGATAGATGTGATAGTGACTGAGAATATATGTTTAAAGTCTGCTATTCGGCATAGGTGAGAATCTAGTAGCTTAATAAATGGCTAATAAATGTATTTTCTGTTTAAATCTATTCGTATGATTATTCTACCGCCTTCATTAAATCTCTATCAGAATTTTAAATCCCTTGTGGTGTCTTGTCAAAAATAAAATAAAAAATAAAAAAAATCCTTGTTACTAATAAAGATTATGCTGGTCTTTGCTTTATCTTCTATTTAGAATCATCCTACTATCAATGCTTGAAATAAACTTACTTGATCCCCACATAATTATCTTTTTTATCTTGTAGGAGGGATTTTCATTTGCACAAGGAGTTTGCAAGGGGTGATATTTGAAGAATCTTGGAGATAAAGCGAAATTGAGCATTAACACTCGAAATCAGCAAAGCATTTTTTAATGCTTAAAGCTTCTGTTATACGCTTTAGTTTTCTGTTTCAAATCAACTTACACTTTTGAGGCTCTAACGAAAGAACACTTTGATTTGTCATTTGCAAAGGGTTAAAATTGAACTTAGAAACTTACTAGCTTCAATTTGGGTTAAGAATTGAACAATCAAAACTCACATTTCATTTGGTGTTTAAAAACGAACTCACAATTGCTTTGAAGGGTATAAAACGAACAAGTGTTTGATTTGAGTGATTGTCTTTTGAGTGCGTATCCTCTCCCCTTGCGCTTCGTGCGATCTAGGGTGCAAGAGAAACACTCAAAATACATTTTATTGCTTTAAAACACTTCATTTTGGGCTTAAAAATTGAACATCTTGTGCGAGTGTGAGTAGGGGCATTTTCGCGTACATTCTCTTCTTTGTGCCATCAAAGATTGATCGAGTTACGGATTGTGTCTTTGCTCGCTTTTGTTTATCTTAGAGGGCCTGCTTTGGGGAAAAAGTACTCACCCAAGCGACGACTCAACCGGTAACACTCTAAAGCCAAGAGTATTTCCCGCCGATATAAATGAGGATTTTGGTTAAACGCCATAATCACGCGGTTGGCTCCGACAAGATGGATCCGAAAGGGGACTCTTGCCACGTTGGGTCAACTCCTACGAACGGAAAGTCCTTACTAGAACCTATGTGTTAGAATTTGCCAAAATCCTTAATCTGTTTGTTGGTGCAAGAACGGTCGCTGAAGCCGCCCCACAATTTTATGGCTTTTAGTAGAGATGGAAAGCATGCCATGGGAGTTTTCATGGGTGTTGGTGCTTGCCCAGATAAGTGAGTGCCGTGGGGAGGGAGCCAACAATAAGCTAACCATCCGCTAAAAGTAGGCGATGGACTTGTCCAAGTGGGACTCAACAAACATTGTCTATCACATCCATAGGGCTTGTAATTATTCTTTGTTTGAAAACACAGCAGTGTATTCGAAAACATTTTGCAAACAAACACTTAAACATGATCATGCAAATTTCAAACCCCTTTTGATAGAGCAAATACCTTTTGACAAATTTAAGTGTTGTTGCCTTCCCTTGGGATTATGTCCTTAGAGGTTTCTCATCACTTGAATTTATATCGTCATTTGCTCTAACTAGGGTTAACCTAGGAAATCCCTTTGCCTCAATTTCTTGGAATTCCCACACAACACTTTGTGGGAAGAAAAGGAATTTTGACATAGGACATCTTTAGTTTGAAACATAATCAAGAAAGTGTATTTGGTAAAAAGAAGTCATTAAAAGCAAAGATAACAAATTGGACCCCACACATGTGCTTGATATCTCTTGGTCATATTGGTCTTTTGATTGCTCTTAGAGAAAAGTGTGTTCTTCAATACCTTGGCCTAGTAAACAAAGTCTCTCTAAGTCTCTTAGGATCATCAAAACTTTCATCTATCTTCCAAACATTCATCAATCCATCTCACCAAAACAACTTTAGATCTTTGCAAACATCATTCTAGACTTGGGTACATCCTTAAACCAAATCAAAGTCAATTGTTTAATTAGGTGTGTGGGAATGCATCCTTTCTCATACATCTAATTGAATTAGCAAACCTTTTGAACAAGTTCATCCTAAAGATAACATCCAACATCTTAGGGTTTACAAGTTCATCATCCACATCAAACAATCAAAATCAAAATCCCTAAGTCTAGCATTGATTCAAAGTTCCTAAACGTTCATCACTCATCATTTACACATTTCATCCTCCATCTCATCATTGGTCCTAAGAATCTTAGAGGTCACTTTCGCAATAAGGTCATAACACAAGAGGAACATGGAATATACACTTGATCCATACATCTTGAGTAATCTAAATCAATTGAATCCTCAAAGCCTTGCATTTCCTATCAATTATCAAAGTCCATGCATAGGATCATTGCCTTCGACAAATGTCAATGGTACAACAAGTGTGAGTATGCCCAAGTCAAACTTTGGAACACATTTCCCAATGATAGATCTAAGTCCAAACCTACAAATCCACCAATCGAATAATCAATGCATGAGCCTTGAAACGAACAATGTCATTCCACCAAATCCCTACAAACCAAATGTGGATGTACCAAATGCATTTTTTCGAAACATGAATCCTAACTCGGAAACCTTTGGAAAAATGATTCCCAATACCAACATTGTTCATCCTATCATGCCAAATCAGAACATTATCCAAAGTCAATTTTCCCATAATCCCATTCAAAAACTGCAAACATGCATGCCAAAACTACTTGAACACAAGCCAAATCAACTATCTCAAGTGAGTCAAGATCAAAATCAAGAACAAATTTGGCAAGATCAAATTGCGGAAATAGTTGAGGCATTGCGCCAAGGGAAATCTCCACCACCATTACCTACATCATTCCTTGGTTTAGGGATTCCCCCTTTACCTAACACCAATCACGCCACCCAATTCAATCCAACTAACGTCAATCAAACCATCACGTCAAATCCTTTGAATATACCATCGACATCGCACCAACAGATGGTATCCAATCAAGCAACAATGATGATCCCAACCAATCAAAATACGGTCTCCCAAGGACCTATCACCTCAGTTATTCCAACCATCACTATCCCTTCAATCATTCCAAACACCACTATCACGCCCATCACATCTCAAACCCCCACAATCAATCCAAGCGTATCTCAAACACTTGTCACTACATCCAACATGATTTCGAATCCACCACCACCCCCACCACCACCAATTTCCACCACATCAATCCAATACAATGTGACATTACAAGCTGCTTTTCAAAAAGGATACCAACAATATCTAGCCATGCAACAAGCAACACAAGCTCAACAAGTGCAACAATCCTCTCAAATTGCCCAAACCTCTCAAGCTACCCAACCAACACGAGCACAAACACAAAAGATAACAACTGTTGAGAACAAAGATCAAGATCACTCCATCATTGAATACCTTGAAGTTGTGTCTACTCCATCCAATGATCAAATGAATATATGTCAAGGGTCACCTCTCAATCATGATCAAAATACATCGACAATACCCAACAATGATCCAATTCAAGAAATGTCAACATCATTTGACCCTATGGTTGAAGACATTAGAAATCTCTCTATTGCAATTGTTGAAAACAATGTTCAAAATCTATCCATCAATAAAGATATTTTCGCTTCATCCAACGAGGCATCGACCAGTGATCATGTTGAAAATGTATCTACATCACCTAATGAGGTAGAGGACATATCTCAAGAATTTATGCCAAAGCATGATCAGAATCTTTCACCAAGGTCTAGCAATGGTCCTTTCCAAGACATATTGACATCCTTCGACCTCATGATTGCCGATATTGAAGGAATCTTCAACTCAACACCTGATCCAAGTCCACTCAAAAATCATGAAGATATTAAGCCACTTCCCATGCATAATGAAGATATCCAAGAGCCATTTGTAAGCAGTCCATCCTTTGAAACTGACCCATGTCAAGAACTTGATCCAAAGCATGTTAAAAGCAACTTCAAAATTAATCAAGATCAAGAATTTGTATCTTCAAGATACTACAATAATCTGATGGACACTCTCCTATCTATGCAAGATGATCACATCCACACAGCACTTACTCCTCCATCTACCCATGAGATGCTTTCTATGGATGGACACGTAGATGATCTTCATCTAGAACAAGATTTTGTTACACAAAAAGAGAAGATTCTTAACTCCTACAATCAAATGGAGTTGTCAACATCAAGATCGAATATGTCCCAAACTCAGATTGAGGACATCATGAATAAAGATATCCATTATTATCTACCCAAGGAAACAAGTCAGATAGAACATCCAGAGTTAGCAGAGCAGCAAATTGAAACAACGTCACATACAATGGTCATTTATCAGAGAGTGCATTCTATACAAGAGATCTCAGAACAGGAAGAGTCAAAGAACAAAGGTACTACCACAATACTGGGGGCAACTTCGTCTCAAACAAACGTCAACATAGAGAGCACGAAGAGTCCTTATGATGAAGCTAGTGTCAATACTACAACCAACCATATCACAAATCTTCATCCACCCATCACCCCATCCATGAATTGGGACCAACATCAAAAGGAATATCTGAATCAAAGTACGAAGAACATTATCAAATCAAAAGAAGCTGAGAAGCATAATGGACAAATCAAGTACATATGGATACCAAAGAATACAAAGAAAGATCATCCCTATCAAACTCCATCAGTCAAAGAAACTATGGGGCAAAATAAAAAAGGGAAAAGTATCCATCAAGAATGTCCACAAAAGAAAAAGCAGGCTTTTCAAGCAACGTACAAAGTATATCAAGCAGTTGGTCCTAATTCCATGCACACTTCCGTGATCCACCCATCATTACTCATCTTCCCAAGTTTGGAGAGTCAAAGGTTCCAAACTGTCAACCAATCCATCTCTTATCCCTAAACACACTCCATCCACGCCTTCACGCATGATATCCAATTCTCATATTGACCATGTATTGGCAACAACCCTTCATCATAAGGATTCCAAGGCACTTTATCGCATGTGCGCAACAAGACAAAGTTAACTCCGGTATCGACGAAGCGATCAAGAATACCAAAAGCTGCATTCAAGTGCACGATTCTAGCAGTAACTCCTTCAAGCAGATATCGATGGCACATTATGACAGGGGCATCTACATCAGCAACACCTTGTGATTCAGCATGAGCTTAAAATCTTTCAGAAAAATACAAAAAAATCAAAAAATATGAAAATCCAAAAAAATCAGAAAAAGGATTGAAAATAGTAAAGAAAAAAATCATCCTCTAGTGAAAACCACATGGGCGGCGCTTTGGGCAAGACCATGATGAAAACCTGGCAAACAGGCGTCATGTGTGGAATCGAGCATCTACGTGCGCTAGTTCTGGTGAAAGCATCTCATCCCATCCATAATAAATCAAGCATTCCATCCATCTTATCCATAATAAATCCATCCATCCATGAACCATTTATCCAATCCATTTTTCATCCATCTTCATGATCCATAGTCCAAGTTATCTTGATCTTGGTAAAATTTTGGTACACTTTACGCTTGCTTACGACAAACATCTTGACATGGGTCGTTTTCATTAGTCCTATCCTATGCAGCATTATCTGAGCTATGAAGCATTATCCAATGAGCTTTCTTTATCCGAACACCTTATCTTATCGCAAGATAATCCTTGGCATACTTTGCATGCTTAGCATATCCATCCATCCATACACCTATCCAAGCATCCATCCATCGCATTCCATACATTGCTAGACATTGGGGGCAGATATATACATCTTGCTTCGAGAATAAATCTTGATCTATGTCCTTCACCTTATGTGGCGATCCGAACATTGGAAAACATGAAATCAAATTGGTCCACCACTTGTGAGCGAAAAAATCTGAATCACTAGCCCATGGCACATTTTGACGAGAAGACATTCCTTATCAGTCTTAATCTTTCATCAAACATCAATTGGTATCAGTCGCATCTAAGCTGCATGTCAAACATCACATCAGGTCATCCAAACATCTTTTGTTCGAAACCAAGCTTCATCAAACATGATCAATCAAATCCAATCAATCCATCATCATCTTGGGGATATCTTTCCCAAATCCTTGTGTTGCTTAACACTATCCTTGCATTGTCGTGTATCCTCGACAATGTTATCATCATCAATCTTGACCAATCAATCCTTGCATTGTTGTGTATCCTCAACAATGTTATCATCATCATCAATCCGTCGATCTGATCAATCCACCTTAGCTTGGTTTTCCAACAAAATCCCAAACAAAGCACTGATATCATTACACATCCATATCCAACCGCCAAAATCATGCTAAAATCCAAAAACATCCAAAACATATCAAAAATCCAAAAAACATTAATCACATCAAAAAAATCCAAAACATCCAAAACATCAAAAAAATCCAAAAAACATCCAAATCATGCAAAAATCCAAAAACATTCAAAAGACATCAAAATCCAAAAACATTCGAAAGACATCAAAATCCAAAAACATCAGAAAATCAAAAAAATCAAAACATTTGCAAAATCTTGAAAACACCAAAAACAGCCTCAAAAAAATTTCAAAACGTCAAAAACATCCAAATATTTGAAAAAATCCATCCGCCTCATCTCGCTTGCATCCGCAATAATCAATCATCCATAATAACTGATCACCATCTTCATCCTTTGGCAACGCAAACAGAAACAATCACAGCAGTCGGCAAATGCAAGCTTCAATTGTAAAAATCAAAAGCAAACAACAAATCTTTAAAACAAAATCAAACTCTTGATCAGTTGCAAACATGTCAGTCGACTTTATATCATTAGCCTATCAATCAACTTATCAAACCATCATCATCCTGTACAATGCATGTCCTAGGATATATCGTTCCGACAATGGGCATCATTTATGGATATCACCTTGGATTCTTATATCTATCAAAACACCTTCGTCAAGGTATGAAGAACATTGGCTTGTTTGTGTACTTGATCTTTCTTTTGATTTATCTTTATCATACTATCCGCGACCTCGATGATAATCCGAACGAAGGACGAGAGAGAGGAATGGGGCAACGATCATTATCTTTTGTCCTACCGTGCTTGTTGGACGCTCTTGTAATATAACTTGGCGCATTACTTGCTTTGTTAGGTACTTCAGCAAGGCTCACATGTCAAGTGTGAACACGAATACTCCTATCTATTTGTCGAGTCAAAGTCCATCACACTAAGTACAACGCCATCCTGGTCCTTTATACCTTGATGCATCGTACTTAGGTGTGTTATCAAAAATAAAGTAAGTGACCCTTTGAAAATCCCAATCCTTGATAAGCAAATCATCATCATTTATCATCATCATCATCTATCATCATCATCTCTAATAAAGTCTCGACCAATCATGGACTTGTTGATCCTCTTGTCATCATCTCATTTCTGCACTAACATCATGCATCCTTCATGCATCCATCATGCATCCATCCCGCATCAGTAAAACCATCAATATACCGTGACACCACATATCATTCATATCATATATAGGAAACATCGATCATTTCACATGCATTGCATTTGACTATCATCATAATATAGATCTTAGTCTACATATCAAAATCATCCGTTGTACAATCACAACATATCACGCCATCAATCTCATCCATCTCATATCATCATCATTTAAGTTATTTAGAATAATATAGATTTGTTATTCTAAGCATTCAAAATCATCTCATTTGCATCGTCCATAACCACCCATTTTGAATCTTTTATCAACAGATCGACCCAAATTGAATCTTTTCGCCGATCTCTGAGGCAATGTACCAAAGGTACTTTTCCTACTGGGCATCCGAAAAATCATGAAATTTTTAAATTTCGATTGCGGCAAGTTATTCTTTGAACCAACGCAACAAGTACATTGCTTCAAAGAGGGGCAAAATGTAGACATGCAAATTTTACATTATGCATTCAATCGGATTCAGTCAAATTAGCTCTTGCACTAGGCAAATTCATCACTTTCATCCATTCATTAAATAAGTTCATTTATCAAATAAATCTTAGCATTCAACCTTCATCTTGCATCATCCACTTAATTAAATAAATCAAAAAGCCATTTAAATTAAATCCTAAATCATATTCCATCATTTTCTGGATTTAAATAAATCAGAATATCAAAGTCTTGAAAGTCAAATCAGCTAATCAGCATTAATCAGCATGATCATCATCTAATCCTAACCTAAGGCTAATCACATTCCACTTGCATTATCTAGATCTATCCACTTGCACAATAAATCAATTTTATTGATTTATTAAAACACTCATTTTCTTTCAACATGACAAGTCAAATGGCATTTATTGTCGTTTTCCTTGTCCCCTCCTCAAGATTTATGGAAAATTTGAATTAAATTTTCCCTCTTGGGCACTCTTCCCAAATCTGTACATGCATTAACTAATCACATGATGACAAGTGTCCTTATCTCATTGGCAGAATCTTAATCCCACATTGGTCCCTCTTCAACATTCAACATTTTGAAAATCTTTAAATGCAAGCCTCATCCTCAAGCAAATCCTTCACAATCTTCACAATCTTCACAATCTTCACAATCTTCACAATCTCCACAATTTCATCCAAAAAGCATATGCAAAGTTACTCTCCTTGAGAACTAATTTTGCTCATCATTTCCATCTTATCATCATCATCTAAGCTTATTTTATCAAGGATTGGGAAAGGGTCACTAGCACATGTGACACCAATCCACTATAAGATGCTAGTTTGATTCATTAGAATGATGCATTTCTATATTTTGCTTGTTTCTTTGACATCATTCTTGTGATTAGATGAATCTTATAGGGGATCTTTTGGTTTGTTTTGGTTTACTAACAATACTAATGGTTTTTGTTTTTGATCCAATGCAGATTTAGGGTCCTACAACTACAAACAAATAGTATCAAATTTCACAAAATGTAAGTTCAAATAGTTTAAGGAAAATAAAGGGTGTTAATCAACCAAATTTTGAATTTTGAAAAGAAAAAAGGTTATGTCTATGATTGTGGGATCAATCTCATGACAAAAAAATGACCTTATATTGATCAATGATTAGATGCATAAATAAGTATTGTAAATGTATAAATAGAATGAATATATTGGAGTATGTGTATATAAGGACAAGGAGAGGGCTAAACATGTGGAAACATGCATGTAGAGATGTGTTTGTGCTAAGGAAATAAATCTAACTTCACACAAAATCATAATAGTTTCACCATATGCATGTATCAAGACATTTTCCATGCAAAATAAATGGAAAAGGGCATGGTTATTCAAAATGCTTTCTATTTTCCCTAAATTATTATATATTGTACATAGATAATAAGATTTTCATATCTTCTTTCTAAATAATTGTAGTATTTGGCATTGGTTAGTTTAGTCATGATTGGCCCATTGATTATATTTTTAATTTTATATAGTAGTGTTGTAAGAGAATAAAATTCCTTTTACATATAAATATAGGCTAATTGAAAATTTTATTAAATAAAGCACAATGAACATAGATAATTTAACTTAATATTAGGGAATTGAAAATTTGTTATAAATGAGGATGGAAAGGGCATTTGGCTTTGTGAATTATGATAAAGAAATAGATGTTAATGTCATAATGAATGTTGTTCTAATGTTGAAAATAAAAACTTATTGTTGAATATGTTCCTCAAGTTTTGTGGTCCTTGAAATGTTTGTGTTCCAAGCCTAGACCTCTTAGGGTCAAACTCAAGATCCTTGGAAATGACCTATTTTATTGGATTGATCTAGATGAATTTGGACTTGTGCAACTTGTTAAAGCTCAAAACTACATCTTGCATCTCTAAAAGAAAACCTTTGATCACTCACCTTAGGGAAACAAGTTTTGTGAATTTGGCCAATTGACAAGAGAGGAGTAAATCTTCTATGATTTTTGCTCTATTGAGGCCAATGAGGTTGTAGATCTTTGTAAGATAAATGTAAACAAATTGAACCCATGGCTTAACCAAACCTTATGCATAAAGAAACTCTAAAATGCTGTTAAGAAAATTAGTGAATAATAATTGTGATAGTATAAGCACAGAGTGTGCGAATCTAACTAACCCAATTAGAAGTACATGTGATTAACCATTGGAATTTAAAATAAACATGGATATATGGATAAAATATTTTGAGAAAAACATGACAGTAAAGGGATATTGAGCTTGTACTAATTAAGTAGAAATAAATACATCAATTCAAATCATAGAATATTTTTATAATCTAATAACATCTTGTTAACATGAGAGTACTTGGAAAATAACCATACCACCTCTATACAAAGCCATCAATCTATACCCTCAAGAAGGTTAATAAAAACACTATAAATCAATATTATTTGTCTAAACATGGACTCAAAATACCATGGTAAAAAATTTGATGACCCACTACAAGAGAGTTGCCTACAAAATAGAAAATTAATCCTCTTACACATTGAACCATCATAGATTACTTTTCAAGATATTATTAATCCAAATTTCTTATTTTTCAGTGCTCCACATGTGCATTAATTTGCATTGCAATTGCTTATCTTGAGAAAGGCACTCCATAACTCCCAATCTTTTGTCTCTTTCTCTAACTCTCTTTATTAATTGGTTCAACAATATTTCACATAATTTAGATAATAATAACAATAAATAATATCCCTCAACTCCTCATGGACATCTAAGTCATCCATTCCAAGAAAGTTGGGGGCCCAACATTATACATTAGCATTGCAATTTAATATCACATTATCCTAAAATAGGTTGTGACCACACATCCTTCATACTTAGCGTACCAATATTTTAGACCATAAGCCTCTCAACAAACTACATTTTTCACCAAGTCATGATATGACTAAAAAAAATACTCAAGTTTAATATCATCATAACTAAATTCTTTCAATTCTTTACTTTCCCTATATTGTTGGCATCTACAAATTTCTTTGTATTAGCCAGTATCACCCAAGCTAATAACCAATATGAGACATCTAATAGGAATAGTTTTTCTTCACACCAATGAATAGAACATAAAAAACTAAGTTAGGTTTCCTTTTTAAGTTTTGATTATAAATTTGGTAAGGGGAAATGTTATGCCCATGTGAATTTTCATCTTCCATTTGAACGAGGCCATTTTCCTTGCAAAGGTGTAGTTCAGATAGTTTTCCCACATTCATCTGATTTAGTTGATTTTTTCCACGTGTTCACTTGCAATGGTCTTTTTTGCAAAGGTCAAATTGCTAAAAAAGTTAAGTGTAGAATTTTCAAGAAAAGTCGATCCATTTCAATGTGGAACTTTGGTTCCCATTTAGATACAAAAGATGGAAGTCCATCAAAATATTTTTTCAACAATTTTATTTTTTATTGTATTTTGTTTTTCCACGATGTTCAGATGTAAAGAGTTTTCATCAAAAGTCTAAGATTACACTATTCAACATCCAAAATGAGATATAAGAATACCATTCATATAACATTGAGCTATTCACATATAATATTTATAATTCTTTACTAGTTACATACATTTGTAGTAGACGTCATCATGTAATAGGGAGGTGTAGGACCACTGAAAATGGAGTGAACACTATGACTCTGAAGTTTCATTATAATCATTCAACTAATTTAACTAATCTTGCATTTCAAAAACGAAATTTAATAAATTAAATTAAACAATCTTGCTGATATTTACCTAACTATCAAGGCCGAATGTGGTATTTAGGAGGGAATCTGTCATCACCATCTCATTAGATGTAGATATACCTTGGGCACCTACATCTTGACTATCCTTAGGATCATAAACATAAAGTGACCCACAAGCCTAACATAAATGAGGTGGAACTTGACTCATTGAAGACTCACCTACCTCACCCTATGCTAGAGGACTAGTATGTTTATGAGGTTCTGAGTAAGGGAACTAATCAACTACAATGTATCCAACTCAATACTCTCCTTCAAAACATAAGGGATCACATGCTCATATGTTGGTCTAGCGAGTGGTCTCGCTAGTCATTGTGTGTCAATACATGTCCCCACTTTGTCCTGTACAGAGCCCCCACCTCTACACTGGAACTCTCACATGTCAAAATAGTTTTAGATTTTATTGAGGACAAACTCACAATAGAGTTTTCTCAAAAAATATTGTGGTACCTCATTATTTTTGCATGGAGGATGGTAAAAAACCATCCACCACCTTTCCAAAAAATAGTTATCTATCCCTTGGTCATTGCACCAATGGATAGGGAATCTCTTGCATGTAGGATGTAAGTGCTAATTCATTTTAGGGTTCATGAATAATGCACAAAAGTAAAGTTTTGTAATTTTTTCATCTTTAACTTGTTTATATGATAATTTGTCTGCATAGAATTGTTTATGCTCTCATCTCTTCTTGGGCCAACTAGTTATTTTCTTTCTAACTAAATCTACATGAGATATGATTAGATCTGCACCGACATGACCCGACCAGCCACCACTGAGGCTGAGGATGGATTTTGAGATTGAGATGATTTCAAATTAAAATGACCAAATATTTACCCAATTTAACACCAAAACTCAACAAAAAGAAACAACTTACCTTGACCTTGACGTCAAGGTGGGTGACATTTTGATGAAGATTTGGTGAAGAAATGGAGTGGTTTCGAGCTTTCTAGAATGTGAGTACATTATGCAGGGTTTACAAGCTATGGAGGAGGTTTTGAACATTTGATAAAAAGGAATGAAATATGTGTAAGGGGGAAACCAAGAATCATAAGGATATAAATGTAAAAAAATTAAACAAGATTTAACCCAAACAAAGATTAAGATTCATACCCATTACTCACAAAATGAACAATACCAGATTACAGAATTCAATGAACTAAGTGTTGACATATTTTATACCACCCTTGGATGCACATCATTTATATGTGACCAGAGAGATCCTATGTGTTCATCCTATTGAAATCCATGATTATTTTTTATGAATCTAGGTCTTTGAGGTTTTGAATCTCTTCAATTGTGTTTGATTAGGGTTTTGAATTACATGTAGGGTTTAAACCGTCCTAAAACCCTAATGCTTTTTCCTTGTCACTTTTTGTTTTGTTCACTCATTGACCTTTTGTACCTAGTCCCCAGTTGGCTAAGTTACAACTTATGTCTTAGGTGGTCATATTTTTACTAGCCTCTTTAGCCATGTCTTCCGATCACAACCCCAGCTTAAATTTTTGATTAAAAGTCTTATGTTCGAGAGCCGAGAAATATTTTTTTCCCAAGTCTTATTTACCTAGGTGTGGCCCTCATTTTAAAATTACTTTGAGAATGTGCACAAAATAAATCACTTAAGTGAGTGCATCGTGGATTGACTTTCCCTCATCATCTTTGTTTCAATGATGACCGATGCACTAGTATTTCCTTCATATCGACAACTCTCTTCACATCATGGATTGATAAATACCTATTGAAAACAAACTAGTGATTAGTGATGGACTATCTTTCTTTGCATCATTCCTTGCCTTCGTATCGCTACAATTTCATCACCACTAATAAAATTTACAATGATATGTGATGGCCGATGGGAGAATATTCCTATAAATATTCTCACCATCGGAGGGACTCTTCACATCACATCTTTGCATTTTTTGAATGGGTGCCTCTATGTGATGAGAAATGAAGGGTTGAGATTAAATAGAGAACATCCAATGGTTGAGGTGGCATCACACCCTTGCTTCACATGATTTGTGAAGTATGGCAGTGGAGTGGTTTGCATGATGTGTGATGATCAAGTGACTAAGGGCCCAGATTTAAAGATGGCGATCAGATGGTCATCGCTAGCTTCTAGTGCATCATGGTTATAAACATAAGAGTTGAAAATTTTTGTGCAATGGGTGATGGAAAATAGTATGACATTAGCATGGACAAGTGGCAATTTCCCACTATTCCGCGGTGATATGGTGGGCCCTGAGTTGAGCCTAGTGGGACAGCGGGTAGGTGACAAGTGTCTTGATGGGCCCAAGGTTTTGTTTTTCTTTGTATGGTTTCAATGGCTTAGATTCAATGGAGAAGATCTAACAATCATCCCAAGGGTTCTTCACATCATGATTTGGAAACATAAAGCATGAAGCCTTTCTACAATGAGAAATGAAGGTATAAAAAAGGGAATTTTCAAGGAGACAGGTGTATATCAATGGGACATAAAATGTGGTCCCTTCGACATTTTGATGGATGGCAAGATCTCTTCATCAAAGAGAATGATGTATATCGGCTGGACCTTTTTTTTGTCCCTTCGACATCCTGATGAGATGGTGATGACAACAAATGACGAATGCTGAGGCAACATGTGTCATGGTGGGGCCCGTTTCTTTGGTTGCTAGTGTGTGAGATGAAGATCACCGACTATTTTTTAAACTTTACTCGATGTTTGATTTAAGCCCTTCATCTCCAATCCAATGGCCAGCATTCAAACTTCAATGACTAATTGATCTTGTTCACAAAAGATTTGCAGAAGTTATTGTTCAGCGACATCCTCAACTGTTGAATAAAATTCAATCAACTATGGGTAAAATTTTCACACTTTTTCAAGGTTTTATTGATCTTTGGTCAGTGCCATTACTTCTTGAGGTGTTGTAGATGTCATATTCTCTTTTCGGGGTATGTTGATCTGATATCTAATATTTTGTTGCATATTTTTTAGGTTCCCATCCCTGCATTCATATGAGTCATCATTATGGGGCTTGTTCGAGTTGTCAAAGCCTTTATGGCTTAGCAGTTGCTCTATGTAAGCATAATACATCATTTTAAATCTAATCGAATTCATCTTCCTAAAAACCTTAAAGTTAGGTTAGAGTTAGGGTTTATAATTCAAACCTCATTTATGCTTGAACTATAAAGGCAATATTTGTATCTTTTTTAAGCATTCATGCTTTGGCCCCTTTGGGATTTTTCTTTTGCAGACCTAAAACTCTTACATTCTACCATTGTAAAGATTACTTTAAGCTTTATGTCAATAAAATTTAATTATTATCACCATTAACTCCTACATATTTGAGTAAAATTCATTTATCTTCATATCTAAGTGGGTGTTTTAGTTGTTTCTTTGACATATTATGTTGTTCTAAAGTAGGAAGAAGCAAACTCTAAATTCCTTGCATCACCTTCTTTCACATTTCATGTCTCTTTCTACCCTCTTCCCTTGTGATCTGTTAGAGTAGAAGAGCATTAGGACTCTCATGTGTTGGGTTAGGCCAACACATTTTCACTTAGTTTGGAAAACGAAGTTGACCTTCTCTGGAGAGTTGACCTCATCTTGCAAGGTCCCACACCTTGAGGTCATTTTCATTGTGTCATTAGAACACTGAACTCTTGTTCAATAGGGTGCAATTTTATGTGACAATACTAAGATAATACAAACAAAGAAAAATACAAGAATTCAAACAACTATATTGTTACCCATCTCATGTCAAAGTGTATTTGCAATGATGTTGGATCATTGTATCAATGCAAAGACTTCATTTATGTGTTGCAAAAGCTCCAGTGTGTGTCAATGGTGACTGAAGATGTATGTAAAAGCTCCCAAGAAATCAATGATTAATTTATAATTACTTCATTGCACAAAAGATTTCAGTTCTTCGATCATTTTTGGGGATGAAGAGGATTTTTATATAGATTTTATATGTTTTGAGATGAATGATCGAGATCGTGTAGTAGAATATCATGATCAATGGTCCAAAACCATTAAGAGGAATTAGATTGCTTAGTTAGCTTCTATGATCAAATCAATCAAGGATGTTAATTGATCAATCAAAGGAAATAGATTGCCTAATCTATTGAATTGAGGAAATCATGTTGAGCTTTTAGTGGGATTGAAGAATAGATGGATTAGTTAGGAAATAGATGAATGAGTTAGCCAATCAGAGTGAGCAATCGATGGATCACAATTTGCTTAATCATAAAAAGGGGTGAGGGTAATTAATTAATTAAGTTTTTTGAGTTGAACATGCAAGCCATTTTTTACTTTTACAAACAAAGTTGCATTTGTTTGTTTTGACCTTTTTGGATGATGTTTGAATAATTTATTTAATTATTCAAGTTTAGGGAAAAGTGATTTAATTAGACTATTAAGTGATTAATAATTTAATTGATTTAGGGGAATAGGTAAATTAGTGACATAATTAAATAATGTAATATTATTTAATTAATCAAGAAGAATAAAGTTAGATTAGGACTTTATTAAATAAATGAAATTTATTTAATTAGTCTTAAAATGATGAAAAGGTGAATTAATTAAATAATGTAATATTACTCAATTAATATAGAGGAAATTAGGGTTTTTTTGATGTAATTGAATGTGAAATGTAGTGATATTAAGTGTTAATGATGCTGATAATGAGAAAATGTCATTCAAGGTGTGTGATATATGTGTTAGGTCATTTTTACATGTCTACATTTTTTCCCTCTTTGAGACAAAGTATAGGTTGCTTTGTTTCAAAGAATTCAATGTTAAGATCAAGATTTGAAAAAATTTATATGCCCTATTGTGCCTCGGTAGTCAACAGAAAGATGGTAGGACATTGGCCTACCCCCTCGAGAGGTTGGCCAAAAAAATGATTTTTTAGGTTTGGCTCACAACAATGTTTTATTTTAGTTCAGATGCATAGAGGATGAAAAATTAAGCTTATAGGACCCTTGTTTACAGTTCAGATGTTCCCAAGAGATCTTAATTTTAACCTAGGAGATCTTAATTTTAACCTAGGAGGGTTTCCTAGGTGAAAAATTAGGGTTTGGGGGTTAAAATTGGTGATTAGGGTTTAATTTACCTCATTTGCATTCTTAGCCTTTAGTGATTTCTTGCCTCTAGATTCTATGATTTTGTGATTGTCGAAGAGCTATAGTGAGGATTTGAGGAGCCCCACATCATGTAGAGGTAGTTCATGAGTTTGGTTCCTAGAGCACGAAGATGTCCTAGTTTTGGTGAGCCTAGTATAACTACCGGTGTAACGGATTCAAGTGATCAATCAATGAGGTAGTCGGATTAGTTGTTAGTCATGCCACAACCTTCTCCTCACTAAAGCCATGATCATTAGAGGTCCCCACCTCTGACTGGGCAGTAGGATGGATTATTTCTTGATCTATCATGATGTTTATTGTATCAAAGACTTATGTTGTAGACATGATTTTTTTTGTATATTCATTCACTGGCCTAGCTAAGGCCTCATATATATATGTTTTTTCTATATTATGATATCATACATATTACCTTATGATGTACTTGACATTCTCAGTTTTGATGATATATGAGATATGCTCTATTTCGATTCAACTTTATTGTGTTATGTGGTGATTATGGATGATGATGTATGGATGCTTATGTTTCATACTTTTCTAATGTATGCATATGATGTCGATGGATGCATGATTCATATATATACAATATATGATGTTTTATTATGTATATGATAGATGTTTATATATAATGGATGATGATATCTTATATATATGATGTATAATTATACATGATGCATGATGTTTTTATTGCTTAACTATGGTCATGATATGTACTGATGAAATGGTGGATTCAGGATGGATGCGGTACTAATGATATTTTGATGCAGGATGGAGCTGTTCGTTAGAATAAGTGTTGGGATGATATAGAGATGAATAGAAAATTGATGTTGTTAGTTATTTGATGAGTTTTGCTTTTTCTTTGCATGGAGGCTTCGTATCTTTAATAATTCTTTTGATGTAGTAAACATATACGATGCATCGAGGTATTAACAACCAATGTGGATTTTGTAGAAGTTGAAAAACCAACTTCACAGTCCTCAAGAACACCTGTAAGAAATCACCTATCACATGCAACAAATGTTCAGAACAAAAATGAAAGATGTTTTGTAAACTCTCAGAGCAAGTTTCTGCAAGCAAAAATCAGCATGATTGATTATTGAATGTAATTGTTTTACAAATAATACAAAACCCTTCGAAAAGGAAATGATGCAATAAAGAAAGAAAAAACAACCCTAATCTTATCTTGAGAAAAAAATAGCTCAATAAGATAAGGATAAGGATTAACCTAGGGAATAAAATATGCCTAAGTAAACTTATGCTAAAGTGTAATTAAATAATTAATTACACCAACACCCCCCCATAAGTGCAACTTAGGGAGAAGAAAATTATTATGCAAAGATGAGTCCCGACAACAAGGTCTGATCAGGTACTCATTTACAAATGCAATGCAAACTAAATCAAATGAGGTAAAGGAGAAAACCACATGGGAACAAAACTCCTCCCCAAAATAGAATGCAATAAACTAAGTGATGAAAGATGGAGGACTCCATAAGACCCCCCAAGGACACCATCCGTCACATAGATACATGAGAGAACTCCCCCAAAAGAGAGGAAGAAAGAGGCCACATAGCCCCCCCAGAATGAAGTAGCTCCAATAAGACTGAAGAAACCGCATCTCCTAAAAGAAGTGAGAGGGAAGAGGTTGAATGAAAGCAATATATGAAGGTGAAGAAGGTGTAGCCCAAGATGTCTCCACAGAAGCAGGTGTGACCTCAACCAATGAAGAAGTCAAAGTAGGTGAAGACTGAATAGAAATCTCCAAAGATGTATGATCAACTGGATCTTGCTGCACTGAAACAAAAGAAGCAACAGGAGGTGGAGGAGATGGAATGGAAGGCTTGAGAATAGGATCTGAAGTGAGAACTCCAATGTTCAAGAATCCAAATCTCTCCTCTGAATGATGATGCACACTAGAAGTGTGAGGAACAGCTGTAGAAATAGAAACACCATCAGTAGAAAAATTGGTGAAGGAATACAACCGAGATGAGTGATCCACTATCCCAGTAGCAATAACTGCTCTACTCTCCAAGTCTTTGATGCTAACCGAATTAGGTGTGAACTCCATAGATCTCCCAATGCCTCCATGTGTGATCTGATAAATGGAAAGAAGGTTGTTTGTCAAGTGAGTGACACACAAGAAATCCTGAAAGGAGTGGTCCCCAAAACTAATAGACCCCTTCCTTGTAACACTCATGTAAGTGTTGTTTCCCATCAAAATGGGAGACATAGTGCAAGGCTCAAAGGAAGTGAACATAGTCTATGAAGATGCCATATGATGAGATGCTCCTGAATCGAGAAGCCATCTCCCTGATCCAATACCTGAAGAAGCACAAAGAGCATGTCCCTTCATATCTGATGAAGTATGTAAACCAGATGTGCAAGTGTTATGCTGCTCTGAAGAAGAAGAATGAGGAGAAGAGGATGATGTAGACATCCTAGATGGAAAATCAATTTGATGTTTCTAAAGAAGATGTTTTAGCTCATCAATGTCCTTCTTGTAACAATTATGTTATGCATGTCCTTCCCTCTTGCAATATGCACATGTAGTCTTCTCCTTCCTAGATGATTTCCCCTTAGAAGAGGAGGATGAATCCAAGGACTCCTTTTACTACTCATGAGGTTTGTAATCCTTTTGTTTCTATTTCTTGCCTTTTCCTGTAGAATCTTTTTGATCTCTAGGCTTTTGTGATGAGGAAGAAGGTTTCACCATGCCCATGCTAGCTAACTTAGCTTGCTCTTGAGTGAGAGATGAAGCAAAGTCATCAAGAGATGGAATAGTGAATCTCGTACCAAGTGCATCCCTAGTGGCATAAAAGGTAGATACAAAAACTAAATAATCTGGTCCAAGCTTAGAAAGAATGGACAATATCAACTAAGAGTCTTCTTTCTGAACACCACACTATGACAATTGTAATCTAAGAGACTTGAGTTTGGTGAAAAAATCCTAGATGTTGTCAAAATCCCTAGGATTTAAGCCAATAAGCTCATTCTCTAACTGAAACCCTCTCATAGTATCCTACTTCCCAAACAAAGACTCTAAAGTAACCCAGATCTCATTTGGTGTAGTGAAAGACTCAATGTGAAAAATAAGGTCAGATGAAAGAGATAGACATAATGTACCATAAGCTTCATCACACCTATTAAACCACTTTCTCTTTTCAGTAGCACCTATAGGTTCAATTTTTGTACCCATGGTTATCCTATACAACCCTTTGTGTTTCAAATGAATCTCCATTTGTTTTTTCCAACCAAAATAGTTGAATGGAGTAAAGGGTGCAATTTTATGTAAATCCATGATAGAAAAACAACAGTATATACTCTCAAATGAAAAAACTAATGCTTGCTGATCTAAAAAAAACTCTTGATTTGCACGCTTCTTAAGAAATAACCCAAAAAACAAAGGCTGAGTTCTACTAAAAAAATTAGATACCTGGAGAAAATTCTACAAAAAATGGGCCTGAGATCTGAGAAGAGGTCAGAAGCATCTTTTTGACGCCTATTTGTTTTCAAAAAACTGATAAACGAGGAAAAAGATATGCCCTCGGGAGTGAAAACAACAACTTTTAATTCAAAGGAAGAAAAAGGAATCAAAATGAAAAAATAAGAAAAAAATACCTATACCAATGGATCCATCATCGAATTAGCCTTCCGACGATTATTCGTTTGCAAAAAATGGAGCTAAAACGTCCATTTTACACCTGATTTACTGAAACTACTCCGAAAAAGACCAATTAGGCCACCATCAACACCTGGGGGCTAAAAGAAATGGCCCCTGGTCCGCTGGGCGACCAGGGGGTTGGGGCTTTCGCTAAGCCTGTGGTCACCCATGTGACCAGGACAAATGCATTAGAGGGCTGGAGGACTCGGTGGAGCCCTTGGTTCTTAATAGAACCACGATAGGGGCTAAAGTTGGTGGCAGGGCTAGAAGTAGGCACCTGGGCGCCAATAAGACCGGCAGCTTGGAAAATAAGCCCGCAGGGGCTGCAAGGTGGCGGACTAGTGGTGATGGGCGGCAGAGCGGTGGGTGGGTGGCCCGCGGGTGGCCGCCGGGCTGAGCTTCGGTGGCACTCGCCTTTTTAACTAGCTGTGTAGGATTTCTTGAGTTTTTTTTTAATTTTTTTTTTTGAATTTTTGCCTTGATCTATGTGTTGGGGAGGTCGTACAACCTCTCTAGCTATTTTTTTTGCCTTTTTTTCAACTTTCACCTAAATCGATGAAATGAAAGGCGTTTCTGGGGTTTTTGGACACTCTGATCATGATGGCGATGTCTGTTTGGCCCAAAATTGCATAGAAAAATTGTGTACCCTCGGATCCACAAAAAATCAACCTGACTTGAAACCCTTGCACAAAAAAAGACACTGTGAGAGAATATCTTTAGATCACGAACATGAAGCAATAGGTTTGGAGCTTTGATACCATGTAGAAGTTGAAAAACCAACTTCACAGTCCCCAAGAACACCTGCAAGCAATCACCTATCACATGCAATAGATATTCAGAACAAAAATGACAGATGTTTTGTAAACTCTCAGAGCAAGTTTGTGCAAGCAAAAATCAGCATGATTGATTATTGAATGTAATTGTTTTACAAATAATACAAAATCCTTCGAAAAGGAAATGATGCAATAAAGCAAGAAAAAACAACCCTAATCTTATCTGGAGCAAAAAGACAGCTCAATAAGACAAGGATGCGAATTAACCTAGGGAATAAAATATGCCTAAGTAAACTTATGCTAAAGTGTAATTAAATAATTAATTACACCAACAACTTTGTATCTATTATGTGGACTTTGACTCAACACACAAAGAATATTCTTTCTCATACTAGACATAAGGAAACCTTGTTAGAGTATATGGTTGAGTTGTGTTAAATTTTTTTGGACTAGTTACATTGAGAGGTATGAAATACCTAACATGCAACTACTATAGGAATTGTCTCAAAATAAATTCCATACACAAAACAAAGATATTATTTGCCATGGTAGTATCACAAAAACATCTCACAAATAGCAAAAACTTAAATCGACAATTAATGCCATCATTCCTTCTCTAAATCCTTATGGACATCCTCGAGAGATCCTGGGAATGCGGTATTACAATAAATAAAAAAGATAAGACTATAAAAAGATAAAAATTGTTGCAGTATCATTTTCCATAGTTGTTGTTGATGTTTCATGATGAAATCCATTGATGATGTCTATCATAGGAACGTTTTATCCATTAAGAGTCATTGTTAGGATTGTTGATATGATTTTCAAGTGGGTATGGTAGTCTATACTTTAGGCATTTTTTTCACTTGATAGCTATCTAATTGCTTCAATATTCACTTTGTAATTTTTTGTTTATATTTTCAAAGAGTGAGTGTGATGATTGTTTATTATGGATGAAAAGTTTATTGCGATTGGTGATGACAGAGGTAAGACCTTTTTAATTTTTTGAGTTTATTTGATGTTGTTTTTGTTATTTTTAGGGGACTAACCTAGGGCCTTGGGGACTCATTAAAGATGGCCTTACCTAAATTGTACACACAGAGAGGCTCGTAGTTCACTTGGTTTGACATGAACATGTTTTTGAATTTTCTATTTTTGTGATTGTTTTTTGATTTTGAATTTTTTGACTAAGGTAAAAACCAGAATGAACACCTAAGGGGACTAACCTAGGCCTCAGGGGCTAATAATCCTTGCCTACATTATACATGCAGAGACCACGTAGTTCAACTAGTGTTGACTCAAAGCATAACATGGTTTTTGGGATTTTGATCATTTTCAACTTTGTTTTGATTTTGTTTGTTTTTTGGATGTTTTTGAATTTTGATAGTTTTCAACCATGATGGGATGTACAAGGATCTAATCTGCTACCAATTTCAAGAAGTTTCCCCTAGTTCAAGACAAGATTACCTTCCTTAAGGGAGATAGGCATTGATGGTGCTACAAGGTTCAACACTTGATCAATTACGAGCCCTGGTTGGTTTGCACATTTTATTATGGGATGAATGGGTGGATGCTCCATATACTACTAATAGATAATGATGCAAGTCTTATTCAAATGTAGCACCTATTTTCTAGGTTTTCACTATGGTACCTACCCTAGAAGCATCACAAAGTGGTTTTCACTTAAAGAACATTTTATTTCTCTTTACTGTTTTCCTTGCTTTTTGATTTTTTTGCTTCTATTTTTATCTCTTTTTTGTTGGGATACTCTGATGTGTTCAAGTATACAACATTTTAAGATGGTTGTTGTTCAATAGTTCGGCTAAAGGTTCTCCTTTAGGAGTAACCAATTGATAAGATCTAGAACCATAGCTTGCTATGATGATGAATGGACCTAACCAATTCGGTTCAAACTTATCGTTTCCATCTAGATTCAGATGTATTTTTTTATTCTCTTTCAACACTAGGTCACCAACTTGAAAGTTTATGTTCTTGATATTTTTGTTGTAGCTTCGTTTGAGTCAATTTGGATAAACCTAAAGATGGTTTACGCACTCAAATTCCTTTCATCTAAGAGTTCCAACACATTCAATCTGGATAGTCAATACTCCTTATTGTTGACTAGGCCTTTTAGGGATACTCGTAGTGAGGGGATTTCAACTTCAATAGCTAAGACAACTTCTGATCCATAGACCAAGGAAAAAGGTGTGGCTCTTGTAGGTGTATGAATGTTGGTTCGGTAAGCCCATAGGGTTGGCCTTAGTTGTAGATGCCAATCATGACTAGCGTCATTAACAATATTTTTTAGTATTTTTAGGATGGTTTTATTAGATGCTTCAGCTTGACCATTTCCTTGGGGATAGTAGGGCATGGAGAATCTGTGTTGGATAGAAAACTTGGAACAAAGCTCTTTGACATCTTGGTTCTTGAATGGGGTTCCATTGTCTGTTATGATGGTTTGGGGAATTCCATATCAATAGATCAGATAATTCAAAATGAACTTGGATATCTGTTTCCCTATGATGTATGCTAATGGAATTGCTTCTATCCATTTTGTTAAGTATTCAGTTATGGTAATAATGAACTTGTGCCCATTAGATGAAGCATGAGATATCTTACCTACCAAGTCTAATACCACTATGAAAAAGGCCATGGTGTTGTGATAGGACTCAACTCCTGTGTTGGTGCATGAACAAGGTCACCATGTTGTTGACACTGATGATATTTTCTTGAGTACTATATGCATTCTTGTTCCATGGAAGACTAATAGTATCCTATTCTTAGCAATTTTTGTACTAGGTTATGTCCACTAGAGTGGCACCCACAAACACCTTCATGTACCTCTTGTAGGGTGGTTTGCACTTCTTTTGTGTTAAGACATCAAAGTAAAGTACCATCTAAACTTCAACAATATAAGGTGTCTCCTAGGATTGTGAATCAGGAAGTCCTATGGGCAAAGGTTTTGTTTTGGCTCATTATTAAATTAGGAGGGATGATACCATGTTGGATATAATCAAATGTGTCTTGGTACCATGGTGAGTTAGGACCAACACAATCACAAACTAGTTCTAATTATGGGATATGGAACACCGATATAAGTAGCTTCTCCACAAGGAATTCATACTTTGGGATGTTTTGTGAAATGTTGAGGAGCCAACCTATCATTGCCATAGCATCGACTGCTCTATTGTTGATCTAAGGAACTTGTTCAAAGGTGATTATGGTGAAATATTGTTTGAAACTATCTACCATTCTTTTATATGGCATCAACTTATCATCTTTTGTTTGGCATTCATCATTCACTTGCCTGATTACTAGTTGAGAGTCTCTATAAACCTGTAGTTCTTTTATCCTCCATTATATGGCCATTTTGAGTCCTGTGACTAGCGCTTCATATTCTGAGATGTTATTTGTATAGGGGAAAGAAATTATGTAAGTCTTAGGTATACTATCTCCCTATGGTGTGACAAACAAGGTACCTACTCTTGAGCAGTGTTAAGTGTGGGACCTATCAAAGTACAAGGTCCAACGACTTGTTTGTTCTATTATTAGTATGCTTTCATCTAAGAATTTCATTGTGAGAGGTTGGTGATCTTCCATCGGTGCTTTCTCTAGTTGATTTGATACTGGTACTAGATTCAAAATTCATTTAGGATAATCAATTGATCTAATGAAGCACACATCTAATAGTTTCTTCAATTCTACTTTTATCAAAAGTGTTATCTATGGATGCAACTTCCATAGCTTCTGTTTGATGGGTTTAGCTCCAAGGAATACAACTAGGTGGTGTACAACCAATGCTGGATCTAGGCCTGACATGTTTGCATATGTCCATGCAAAGTTGGTTTTCCTTTCATTGATGAATGCTAAGAAAGTTCACCTTTTCTTTAGGATCAAGTGATGTTGCATGGTATGTGATTTTGGGTGTTTCTATTGTGCCAATATTAATAAATTCAGCTTATTCCACTAGGAGTCAACTTCTCTTGATATTTAGAAATAGGGAGATTGAATCCTCCATCTTCAGATGCCTTGAAGAGGTTTTCACCCTTAGATTCGTCCTTTAATTTTCTCTTTTCAGGATCTAATAGAACCACATCATGGTTTTCCCTAGGGGATCTCATTTTGATTTTTATATTAGCTTTTTCAATTTTGCGGCTAGAGGACACAATCTTCCCTCCAAAATATTCTTCTTGTTCAAGTTCCATGAAAAACCCTGCTTTATGATCTCCTGATGGTATATTGGTTTGAAGTCCCATAAACTCTGCAATAGCTTCATTGTTTTGGAATTGATCCAAAATAGGCATATGAAGTTATTGGTCGCAATCTATTAGCTATGGGTAGTAGAGAGGTAGACTTTCATCGTTATCTATAAAGCTTACAAATTTTTTTGAAATGGTCAATATAGTTGTAGCATCATTCTCCCATTGGGTATCTAGGTCATCATCGCTAGAAGCGAGGGAATCCCATTCATACTCATTAGAGTTTGTTTCATAAGTATAGTCTTTAGGTATAGGTTTTCTAGGTTGGGTAGGGACTATGCTTATGCTAAAGCTTTCAAATAGGTCTTTGATTGGTAAGTTGTTTGTAAGATGGTAGGTAACCAATGTCTTAATGTTAGTTGAAGGAGCTCCTTCCTCAAAAGAGGCACATCCAGTATTTGGAGTAACCATTTTGATCAAAACATAGCATAATCCCATGTTCATCTTTCTTTGTTCCACTATAATAGATTCCCATCTACCTTGTTTATGTCACCCAAGGCCACATTTTCTAATGTATCCCATTTGTTTAGCCACATGATACCCTTTACTACTAGGCTGAATTGGTAAGGGTTGTAGTTGTTCTGGTTCTTGTTCTTCTTTGTAGATCATTGACAAGAGGTCCTATTTGAATATTTCCTCATCTTTCATATCTCCCCACTTGGTAAATATTGTGGGTTTGACTACCATTGTTACTACTTGAATGTGTTTTATTTCCTTAGGCCCTCCATAAACCTTTGGTGTTGGGGGAAGCATTCCAATGAAAAAGGCTTGATTGAAATGATAGTTTTTGTTACCCTTGTCAAGTACTTGAATCTTGAGATCATATTTTGGTTGCTCACTTGATGGGGGTTTAGTTGAGGTTGATGGTAGTGTTGATGGGTCAATATATGAGAAGGAGTGGAATGATATATCATTACTAGGTACTTGCTAGATTTTGTTGTATATCTCCTCCAATTTTGCACGGCAGTGGAAGGGCTCAAGATCAACATATAAACTGGAACCTCCTTTCCTTCATGAGGAAATTTTAGACACTATTGAAATGTCAAAGGAACTACTTGTAGTGCATGAATCCATTAGCATCCTAGAAGAAGGTTATATGTTAGCTCATGGTCTAGTAGTTGACATGCGGTTTTTGTTGTTGTTGGTCCTATTTGTATGAGAAGCCTGATGGTTGCTTATGAATTTCTTTCAAGGTCATCATATGCCCTTATAGTGATGTTTTTTCCCTTGTCAATTACATCATCAGAATACCCTAGTTGTTTAACAATTTTCAAGGTACAAATGTTTAGACTTGCACCGTTATCTATTAATAATCTTTTGACTTTATGTGGACACCAACCTCTATATAGATGGCCTATTTGTGGAATGATCTCTATGGAAGGCCTTTCTCAGAAAAGACTAAATGATGAGTGGTCATGATTTTTCCAACCATGGCTTGAAACTAATCAAGATTGAGCTCATCAAGGACCGATGCTTCCAAAGCTTTCTCTAATATTTCCTTATGCATAGGTGATCATTTCAATAGCTCTAGGATGGATATCAAAGAAGGGTCTTCTTCAGTTGTTCCACACTATAGTCATTAGATGACATAGTTGTGGGTTTAGGTGGGGCTCCTTGTATTGTAACTTTCCCTCAATGGGTAGTTACATTACATTCATGGTCCATACCTCATATATTTAGCACATTGACTCTAGTGTCATCTTCTTGGGAGAGGGTGCCTAGGATAGTGTCACCATAGGTGTAGTTGACGTTGTGATAGTCTTGTTCTTTCCCTTTGTTGTTTTCCTTAGCATTGTTAGGAATTGGATTCATGTAGATTTTGAGGTCTTTGTTTCTAGGATGGTGTTCTACATCAACTTCTCAGGCTGATGCAAGAAGTTGGGTCCACAAAAGCTCAAAAAGTGGAAGTGTTTTTGCTGTTTTTCAAAATTTGTCACACTCGGACTTAAAATTTGAGGCAATTACACAATGAATCTTAAAAAATAGTAATATGAAATTTAGAATTTTGAATCTAGTTTCCAAATATGTAATTTATTCAAATACCCAGATGATAGAAATTGAATTTTGATAGGGATGTATAAAAACCACTTTTTAAAAGTCTTTTTTACCATACCATGCACATGTACAGACACAAATTTTTGACCCAAATAAAATTATTTTGCTAATTCCTTTTTGGGAAAGATAGCTAACATGAAGTTTGATGAGGATTTTTTTTTTGTAATTTTTTTCCAAATATATTTTTATTGAATTTTTATTGGCCTTAATTGTTGTTTTTAAAAATCAATGTGTACAAAAAGTATAATTAGACCTAAACTAAACATTTTTTGAATCTTTTTTTTCATTGTGTAGAGAATTTTCTGAAGATTGATGCCATATAATTTTTTTTACAAGAAAATTAACCAAAAAAAAGTTATTAAAAAACAAAAAAAAAAGTTTAATATTTTAAGTTTATGGACTAGTTTGCTTAGAAATTAATTAAAAAATAACAAATATAATCCAATCTTTAAAAAAATTATATATTTGAAAACTAGACATCGTGTTCTCTAATGGGTTTTAATTTCATAGATTGATTCAAACAAAAAAAAGTTCATCATCCATATTGCCAAAGTTGGAAATTTCTCTTGAACCTGCCTTAGTTTTTTAGTTGCATGTCAAAGGCTAAGGGTCGGGTTGCCAAGCCTTTCCTGAGCCTAAAAATGAAGTAGCATGTGGGTTGAGGATTCAAAATTTGAAAAATTCATACACGTTACAAAACACATACATGTTCTTTATTTGTTTGATTATTTAAAAAAAAAAAAATTTTAAAAATGTGTACACGTTTTGCGATACAAAACCCATACACGTTTCTAAAATGTTTTTAATTTTTTAAATAAATGAATCATACGTGTTATAAAATGTGTGTGTTATATAACACATACACGTTATAACATGTATGTGTTTTTTAATGCATACACATATTTTAGGCTCGGGTACCCGAAGCATAATGCATACACACTTTTTTAATAATGCGTACACATTTTCTACAAGATTTTTTTTGGCCGAAACTTCCCCTCTTCATGGACCCAACTTATTGCTTTTATCCTCTCCCTTTTTGATTAAGTCTTGCATTATATGTTTAAGTCTCATGTAGTTATTCTTTGTATGTCCCTTGATATTGTGGAACTCACATAAGTCTTTTTCATTGTACCATGGTATTTTAAAACTTAGCTCTTCATAGTTTGTGCACTTGTTGACTTTGATGAGGTTTTGTTGAAGTAATTTTCACATGATTGTCTCAAGTGGTTCTCTTAATGCAGTAAATTTTCTCCTTGATTGGCTATATTTTCTTTGTTGTCCTCAATTTTTCTATTGGTTATCTGATTGATTATTTTGGGCATAACCGAGTTGATTGTTTTGTACGTTGTTGGGAGCGTAGCTCATTTATGATTTTTTTTTTAATGTTTTGTTGGAATTTTTCACATTCCATATAGGTCTAGCATCAACTACTCCATCATTGGTAACATTTTTTTTTGGCCAAAATCTTGGGTTTGTCATTTGAACTAGAAGGGTTTTCTTTTAAGTTATTTAGTTTAATGACTCCCTTTGCTATGAGAGCTATCTCAATGTGTAGTCCCTTTTCAATAGTCTCTTCGAAGTTAGTGGGGCACAACATGGTGAGTTGGTAATTGATTTCCTCTTGGACATTGGAAACAAAGATATCCACCAGTTCTTTGTCAGGAATAGGCCACTTGCATCTACTAGCTTTATGTCTTCATCTTTGTAGGTAGGATGTAAAGGATTCCCCTTGGAGTTGTTTAATCTTATAGAGGTCAATGATGGTAACATCCTGTTCTATTTTGAATGAGAAGTGGTTCACAAATTTTTTAGATAGATCATAAAAAATCTCAATACTTGATGGTAGATGGGAGAACCATTCCATAGTGTGACTAGGAAGACTGTGTGGAAAAAGCCTCATTGGGTAGGAATCGTTGTTTCGCACTTCCATGCAAGCTACCAATAAGTCTTGCACATGTTCTATTGGATCTCCTTTTCCCTTATACTTTTCAAACTTTGGTATTTCAAAATTTTTTGAGAAGGGGAGCATAGTAATAGAGCGATCAAAAGGGAATGGACATATATCCTATAGAGTGTATGTATTCTTTGGTTTTCCGATCTGGATGTTTGCTATCCTTTGATTTAGGGCTTGTAGTTGCATGCCTACCTTTGTGTTAGGTACATTGTTTGGGTACCCTGTGTGTAGGAGCCTTCTTGTCCCAAAATGTTTGTTTAGTCATAGGTTGGGTATGGTGGAGGTATAGGACCTTGGTAACCATGTTGGGTGGAAGGAGAGTTAAGTCCTTGTTGTATGGAAGGAGGATTAAGTCCTTGTTGATTGTAAGGAGGGTTAAGTCCTTCTTGTGTGAAAAGAGGATTAAGTCCTTGTTGTGTGAAAGGAGGATTAAGTCCTTGTTGATTGTAAGGAGGGTTAAGTCCTTGTTGTGTGGAAGGAGGATTAATTCCTTGTTGTTGGGATGAATTGTATTGAAGGTTACCTTGGTAGTGTATTGGTGGTACACCTTGTTGTTGGGATGAATTTTTTTGAAGGTTACCCTGGTAGTGTGTTGGTGGTACAGCTTGTTCTTGGGATGAATTCTATTGAAGGTTACCTTGGAAGTACGTTAGTGGTACACCTTGTTGTTTTAGTATGTGTAGACACTTAAAAATGTCCTGAATAATATCACACACTCGAATCTAATATACTAACATCGCTCTATCTTGAAACCAATCCTCTTTTCACTTAATTGATTAAATTAGCCTAGCTGTTTAATTAATCACATCATTTTAATCTATTAACCTGATTAACCTAATTAACTGAATTCATCCCCTTTCATGCTAACATTTCGTCCTATTAAATTGAAATAATACAAATTATTTAATTCAATCCCTAAGTCCTCTTATTTAATTAAATAACCCTAAGTTATTTAATTAAATATCATATCACTTTCCCCTTTTTCATTAAATCATTTATTTAATGAATACCATATAATTCCCCTAGTTTACATAATTGAAGCTTTATTTAATTATCAATTTATTAATCTTCCCACTTTCAAGGGAATATTTTAAGGGAATATTCCTCCTTTGCACATTCCTCTAAAAAGGGAATATTCCCATAGAATATTCCTTCTCCTTTACACAATTAAATTTGGTTTTAATTAACTAAATATCTAATTTTCCTCACCCATGAGAATATTCTCTTTCTTCACTCATTTGAAAAAGGGAATATTCCTTTTTGAAACATACTTTCAACAAGATTTCTTGTGCAAGTTTTGGAAGTGTGTTTTTTTGGATGAATGTAAGCCCTTGATTAAATATCATCTTGCATCCTCAACCCTTGATGGGAATCCATGATCCATGCCTCCATCTTCCTTCCATTCTAACCATTGATTGATCCTTTTGATCTTGGCCATCAATTTCATTTTTCCTATTCTATAAATAGAGCTTTCATCTATTGAATAAGGATCCACCTTTTCTTAAAAAACTTATGTTGTTAAAAATCACATCAATTTTCACTCACATTTTATGTTTTAAAATAATTTTAGGTTATTTTACATGCATTATTAGTTTAGAGCATCCATTAATGGATTCCATGGTAACTTAGGTGCATCCATTTAGCATATCTTGAAACTAGGGTTTGAATCTTTCAAATCTTGCATACATTTAGAATAGCTTTGCATAAATTCACATTGATCATCTTAGCTTTTATCATATTAATCTAGATTTAATCATGTTTTACGACACATCTTTCATCGGTTTCATCGATTCTCTTCAATAGAATTGATTGAAACAAGTTTATTTATCCATGGGATTGGGAAAAGGGTCACCATTCCACATCAATGTGACACCACTCCCCCAATAGGATAAGTTTCAACTTCTTAGATTAGATGTTTATCAAGCTTTCATATATTAATATGTTAGTTTCAATGGCTTCTTGTCTTTGTTTAAATTGAATGATCTTATTAGGATTGATGTATAGTGGCTTAAGTACGCTTTGAATCCTCATGGATCAAGTGTAGTTAGCCCATGTACTACATCATTGATCACATTTTGGCACTAGGAGAGTCGTACCAATCAAGTTTAATGAAGTTTTCTCTCAAATTCTATTTTTCTAGTTTTGCAGATACAACGACGATTTTGGAGATTACAACACCTTTGTTAGGTGTCACCAAATAGCAATTCCATTTTCTGCAGATACAAAAAGGCTTAATTAAATCAATGATGGCTATTAAAAATTGCGACGCTAATAATTTTTTTAGGTATTGAATATTTACAAACAGCGACACCATCCAAAATAGCGATGCCATTTTCATCTCTATTTTATTGCAGAGTGACACTTTTTCTCACTAGAGCGACAAAACCTATGTCCATATGCATTCAATTGAAATATTGCAATGATACCATTCCCTCCCAATTTTGAAGTCCCAAAATTTGATAAATACAAAGGGAGAGGGAGTCCTTTGGACCATGTCAAAGAGTTTAATGTCATGTGTATGGAGGTCGCCTACAATGAGTCTTATTTGATGCGCCTCTTTCCAAAAAGCTCAATTACCTCTAGGTATCAAAACCTTCTAAGAAATCATTGATAGATTCATATATAATTTCTCCTTTAATCTTGACATGGACGTGAGCTTAGAAGATTTATATACTCTCAAACAAAACAAAAGAGAATCTTTCACCAATTTCTTACAATGATGGAGACAAAGAGATAGTAAAAGAAAATGGCCCATTCCTGATGAAAAAAAAGTGGGGATTATCATAGAAAATTTAGATCTAGATCTATCCTTCCACTTAAAGATGTAGTGCATTACCTCTTATGATGAGATTTTCCCTAGACCCTTTAACATCGAGAGAGTTCTAATCTCACAGGGAAATACTCAAGCCTAAAAAGAGAACCACCCATCAACCAGTTCAAATGACAAGCCTCATTTTTGGGCTAAGAACAAGAATGTAACGAATGATTGTGAGGTAGATGCTAAGGTGGTCCTAAGTTCTCCTAGGCCAAACAACAATCAAATAGCCAACACTCAACCAACCATAAAACAAGTTGCACCATCACAAAAAAATCAGGTCAATAACATTGAAACATAACAATGATGAACTTCGAATAGGAACAACTATCCTAAATGAAAATACACACAATTTTTAGAACCTATTGAAACCATCATGAAGAAATTGGTAGAGTCAACTTCCAAATTTTGGAAAATACCAAGAACCATAGGATAAACCACCATGGTACAATGAAAAATATCTCTATGACTTTCATAAAATCAAAGGACACAAAACATCAAACTTTATGAGAATCAAAAATGTTATCCAAGATCTTATTGAAAATGAAGACATATATGTTGAGGTACTAGCCAACAATCAAGATCTCAAGATATACAAGAACCCTATGCCAGATCATAGCAAAGGAAACAACACTGGGAAAGGTAAGGATTACACAAAAGTGCAACATACCTATTAAAATGTAGTCACTTCTTGTGATAGTGTTATCATTGTCATCACCATCAAAGGGCCTAGTGCAGAGTGTGGAGTCACCATGTGAGGTGAAAATGTCACCATCCAAGGAGTCCCATCTCAATCTAGGGAACAACATAATTTTCCCACATCAAATCCTATCAAATATAGTCTCCTAGATAAGCTTAAGAAGACCCCCGCATAGATATCAACCTTGGAACTATTGAGGCTATCCCCTGCACATAGGGAAATCTTAGAGAAATTTTTATCTTCATCATCCATCCTTGAGGACATTGATATGGAGAAATTTCAAGCTATGGTAGGACATATCACTAATTATCATCTTACCTTCTCAGAACAAGACCTACCATCGCAACCATCTCATAATCGTGCTTTACACCTTGAGTTCATTGTTCATAAGAACAATGTTAAAAGAGTCTTAGTAGATGGAGGTGCTGGTCTAAACATTTATAACCTTCAGTTGATCAAGAACTTGGGTTATTAAGAAGATGCTATTGAGAAATCAAATAGTACAACCATCAGAGAATATGACAATCAAGAGCAGGTACCGCAAGGAATCATTGCTCTACTGATCCAAGTGGGACCCGTCATTGTAGAGACTAATTTCCAAGTGTTAGACCTTGATCTCCCCTACTACATCTTGCTTGGTTGACCATGGATCGATGCCCTAAAAGTTGTAGCTTCAATCTACCACCAATGTGTAAAGTTTCCATTTGAGGATAGAGAAATTACCATCCATGGAGATCCTAAGCCCTTTTACTACTGCAAGATCCTTGAGGCTAAGGTTTACAAAATACGACAAATCCCTAAAAATGATGAAGGGCCTACACCATCCTCCTCATTTGTTGACCCATCATCCCTTGTATCTACTTCAAAAACAAAAACACCCATTGTGCAGAACATTCCTGACATCAAAGAAATGATCCAACATGATGGTTGTGGAAACTATAAACGAATGGACACTTTTGTGTTGGGAGAGCTACCTCTTTCTCCCAAATCTCATGGGAAACCCACACCTATCAACAAAGTAGCTGAAATAGTCAATATGTTAGTTACTAACTTCACCAAGTGGGGGGATTTGAACAAAGAATATGTCAATGAGGAGGATGTCTCTAAACTACTATATTAAGATGACCAACCCATCCCCATTCTTCCCATGAAAGATGAAAACAAAGGCTTGTAGCTAATAAAGGGATGGGGATATAACAAGAATGAGAAATTGGGACAAAATGGAAATGGTTTGATAGAGCCCATCATTCTTGAGAAACATCCAAAGAATATTGGCCTAGGATGTACTATTACCAAGGTTACCCTTATTCAGAAAGGTACTACTAAATGGGATGAAGCTTCCTCTTGGTTACCAAAATCATGTGATACTACCCTAGATGACTTCCCCCTCAATGTTGCTAACCTATTTGAGAATAACCATCTCTTCATGATATCCAGAACATTTTTCACCCCTAATGACAAAACCATTGAAATAAGCCTAGTTTACCCACAACTCATTGATTGGAACCAACAAGGGCCACCGATTCTAGATTTAATTGAAAATGATGAAGTGATCTTAGAATTCATGGGACTTCATGACAACTTACCATGGGTGGATCAAAAATTTGGTTTTGATATAGAGCTAGACATAGGGGTGTACTACAGGAAGACAATTGAATCTTTCAGTTGAAAAATGGACAAATGCAACTAACATGCAGATCTATGAGTGAAAACCACATTGTGGCACTTTTTGATCCTAAAATAATAAAAAGAAAGGACACATTTGAGGGTGAAAACCTATTTGAGGCACCAAAGGATGAGGGATTCAATCTTCCCCTTAGTGCAATGCATCCAGAGAAGTCAACAAGCTAGTAGAAAAATGCTACTCTAGTCAATGTGAGAACATAAGAAGCAACCAAGATAGCTTTCTATGTTGAATCCTTGTTAGATGAAGAACAAAAAATCCTAGCAACATTCTTGAAAGAGAGAAGAGCAAAATTTGCATGGTCATACACAGATATGGCAGGGCTTGACCCAAAAGTGGTTGTGCATCATTTAACAGTCTATCCTGAAGCCAAACCAATGAAGCAAAATTTGAGAAAGATGCACCCTCAAATAACACTCTTGGTGAAACTTGAGTTACAAAAGCTTCTTGACATTGGATTTATCCAACTGATTGATTATTCTAAATGGATTTCAAACTTGGTACCAGTATCCAAACCAACTAAGGGCATTAGAATATGCATGAATTTTAGAGATTTAAACAAAGCATGCCCGAAGGATGATTTCCCTCTTCCTAACATCGAAATAATTGTGGATTTAACAGCTAAGCATGAAATGTTGTCACTCATGGATGACTTTTCAGGCTATAATCAAATTGTGATCGCCAAGGAGGATCAACACAAAACTACATTCACTTGTCAATGGGGAACACATTGTTGGAACATGATGCCATTTGGGCTGAAGAACATTGGAACAACCTATCAAAGAGCAATGAACCTCATCTTTCAAGACATGATCCACAAAATATTCTGTTAGTGTATTTAAGTTTTTAACTTAGGTTAATTGTGCATTTTTTCTTCAGGTAGTTTTTCCTGTGCTGGAAATTTTCTCACTTGTCACCCAATTTTCATGCCTTTTTAAGAAACTTTGTACAATATGTAATTCATCTCAATTTTTTCCATCTTCTTTGGTGAAATAGCGTACATTGCTTCTCTTGTGTTTTGTGGAGGATGTATTTGTAGATGTTTTTCCTAGGTTATTTGCTCTAACATGGTATCAAAACCACCCTATTTGTAACTCCTTCCTTGAGAGTTTTCGCTAGAGAATGTTGAGATCATTTTTTCTAAAATTTGAAATTTTTAAAATTTCAAAATTCCTCATTTTGGATTATTCATTTTCCTATGATTTTGGAGGCACGTTTTCTCTCATTCAAGCCAAGATTTGTTGGTTTGGTGGATTTGCAGTTGCAAGTGCCTCATACATTGGTGCAATTTTCTTCCTCAAGTAGAGCCATTTATTTTAGTTGCTAGAAAATTGGAAGACTCATTTTTCTTAGAGGCCCCATTCTGGTCGTATTTGCCAAGGCATGACTATGCTGAGGCATTTTTTTCTGCTTGAAGATTGATTTTTCTGTTGAAGGCTTGATTTGACCCTAAGGCCACACATTATTTTTTTGAGGGATGATTTGGCCCACTTTGACCATCTACCCATGGCTTTGGGCCTTGGCAATATGATGCAACATTTGGGGTGCAATCTGTGAAAATATTTCACTCAATGAGTTGTATTTTCTCATTGCGTGATGATGATTTTGGGCTCTCTTTCACTATTTTACTTAGCATAGTGGGTCTATTTCCATCACAGGCCCATGTCATCTTATTGGGTAGAGTTTTCTGCACACTGCATTTGAGGGCATCGATTCTGTGTTTGTTGGCCACTACTCTTGATTGAAGGTGTGTTTTTCAATAAAAGAGGCAGTTTTGGAGAAGGAAATCTACTCAACAAAGGGAATGAATTTGTATTTGAATCCTAATACTCTTTATTAGAGGTGCAATCTCCTATTGTTGACAGTGTTTTGTGGATTTATTGGGAGTCGTGAGAATACCAATTGCAGACCAATTTGATTTGCAATTTCAAAACGACTATTTTTTTCCTTGCAGACCCAAATGAAGGAGAATGATTGAATTAGTATGTCATTTTTCCTTGCAGCCTAGGCAATTTCAACCACTCTATGTTTTCATTGTTCAACCTATGATTTTTCTATGTGAGGCCTGATTTCATCCATTTGTTGGGTGTTTTTTCTTCATTGAGGCCATGATTTCCTATTGAAGGCGATTCCTCTTTTTTGAGGCATTGGAAAGATGTTCTTGGAATTTGATTTGGCTGTGTCTGGAGGCAGTGATCCCACTGGAGGCTATGGTTTATTGGAGATGTGAGTTTATTCTTGCAGGGTGTAGGGTTTCCATGTTTCTCGCTATTGTTGCTGCGTAAAAAAAATCAATTTTTTTAAACCCTGCTGCGATCTTTAGTCCCACATTTGGAGTGCAATTCATTTTTCCAGACTTCATATACCTTAGTGAAAATTATGATAGTGTGACCAAAGGCTCATGTGACCAATGGAAGGTCCTTTCCCACCCATGCAAGGATCTACCTTTAGGTGTGACTTGTAAGTGGTGAATTGTATACTGCTTGGTGGTATGACTAGGTCCTTTGTGCTTAAACTTGGTGGAGTCCACTTGGCCCAAAAGGCCCCATTTTTTCCCCTTATACAATAGGTGGTCATGTGCATGACCAAGGGCTTAATCCATCCCTTCATTTGTGCTTTGCACACCATATAGGCGGCCTTCTTCCATGAAGCATATCTTGGGAATTCAAAATCCATTTTTCACATTCCAAATATCATCAAAAAGCTAACTTCGCCAAGCTCATAGTGGTACATGCAAATCTTCTTGATTTCACCACCTATCAACATTTATTGCATTTGGAAATTTTCTTCGTGGAAGGTATTATCTCTATAATTTTTTGAAGAATTGATATTCATTATGGGTTTTTCATTTCACCCTTCTCTAATCAAATTGAAAAGGGGGAACTATCAATAATGGAGAGATTTTATCTTGAAGTGTTTTCAATGGCTTCATATTTTACCATACCTATATGGTCTTGTTCCTCAAATTGGTACTTCTTGGAGTAAGAAGTTTGTTTGGCATGTTCCAAAAGAGATCATGTTTTCAGAGTGATTTCTCTTCATGTTGATGATAACACATTGAGTTTCATTGATGACATTGGGTGTCCTCATGCTCTATGGACAAAAATTGGGCAGTTATATGGAGATCTTGATACTCCTCCCTTGCCAAATGATCCTGCTTTAGATTGTCTTGTACCTCTTGATGATTCAGATAATATACCATATGACTATGATGTTGGAAATACAAGGGAAGACAACTAAGAGGGGGGGGTGAATCAGTTTGTCACAGAAATTCAAAACTTATTCAACTTATTAACCTTATTCTCAGATCTAATAATTAACCATGAAAGCATAAATCATCAACACATCATAAACACACACAACACCAAGATTTTTTGACGTGGAAACCTTATTAGGGGAAAAACCATGGCGGAGGTTAGTCCACAAGATTATACCCTATTAGAAGTATAATGAAAATGAAATATGGGGAATGCACATGCATTCAGGCTCACTGCTCAATTACAAAGGAAGACACACTATCTTACAAAGAGATTTGGATTACAACCATTTTGATTTTGAACTGAGAAAATAACATTTGCTAATGCTTGATTACAGTTCCAGTTAAGCACATGAATAATTCTTTACTCTTCTACTCTTTTCTTCACACTCTGCTCTTCCTTTGAATGATTTAGAACATTATTCGCACACACACACACATTTGAAATACTTCAAATGAAATGAAAAATTGCTTATATATATGCAACATAAAATTTCATCCCTTCATGTCGACCTCAACAAATATAATAGAATGAATATAAAATGTCGGCCCAAAACATTAAAGATTAACAATGTGAATCAACCAAGGTTGGCCACAACTTAGTGAAGACCCAAATCAACATCTCCAACATGAAAACACTTCAATTAATTTCTCCTCGAAGGTCCACAACATGCTACACACACTATGTCGACCAAGAACAAGAAAAACATGAATGCACAAGAGAAAATAGCCAACCACAAGTACAATGATCAATGTGGAAGTGAAAAAAAGATAGAGCATGATATAGAAACATCCAAAAGCATCATGAATCACAAGAGAAGAATCCAAAACAATTGCACTAACTGAAATAGAATCATCTTCAATCAAGAACACCGATTGAAGCAACAGAAAAACTATCAGAATGAGAATCTTCATAACTCGATCAAATCTTCACACTGATCTCTAAAAATTGACGTGGATAAACTAGATACACTTAGCAAAAAACCCTTTATTCCACAACCTTTTATCAACAAAATACATAAATAATTGACATATTGAACTTCACTTCACCACTGACAACCTACAACTCATTTATTTACAATTTTCTCAATATCCATGACATATACAACTTCAAATGAATTAATGCTAACAGTGTTGACATCAATGACAACCACATATTAGAAACACAACCACAACAACCAACAATCTCCCCCTTTGGAATTGATGGAAACACATGATGTGAAAAACACCATCAACATAACTAACTCTTAACACTTACTACCCCTTAGGATTTGACTCATCTTCTGCTCAATACTTTCACATAATCTTTCTCCCCACAAGGATATTCTCCTCAGATAATCCTAGATTTTCACATGACTCTTCTCCCCCTTTGACATCAATGACAAAGATCTCTAAGCTTTGAACCACATATCTGAACATCTGAACATTTGACTACTCCCCCTAAGTAGCAGCCACCACAATATGAACTTGAAGCAAGATATGATTATGAAATGTACGAACTAATGCAAAGAAATGAATCCTTAGTTCTAATTAGGAGGGGTAGTAACCCCTAAATTCCCTCTGAGATACTCAAAAGTATCCTTAGGCAATAGGTTGGTAAAAATATCTGCAATCTTCTCCTTACTAGGCACATACTCCATTCTGACTTCCTTTTCACTTACCTTCTCCCTCAAAAAGTGAAACTTGACAGATATATGCTTTGTTTTTTAATGCAACACCAGATTCTTGGAAATGTTAATAACACTTGAGTTGTCATGGAATATAGCAATAGGCTCATCATATATAATTTTGATATCCTTCAACATATGTTTCATCCATAGGACTTGAGTACAATTGTTAGCAGCAACAATGCATTCAACCTTTGCAGTAGACAAGGAAATGGCATTTTGCTTCTTGCTTAACCATGAAATTAGCTTCTTACCCAAGAAAAATGGTCCACCACTAGTACTTTTTATGTCATTCACATCTCCTGCCCAATCAACATTAGTAAAGGCACTCAAGGTAAGATCATCATCTTTAGGATACCATATGCCAAGATCAAGAGTTCCCTTCAAATATCTAAAAATTCTCTTCAAAGAAGTCACATGAGATTCCTTTGAATTAGCTTGAAATATTGCAACAGTACATACAACATTCATGATATCAAGCCTAGTTTGAGTTAAATACAACAACCCACCAATCATTGATCTGTATCTTGTCCGATTTTCTTTCGAGAGTCATCTTTTGTTGTCAACTTGATCTGGTCACCATAGGTGTACCAATTGGATTTTAATTTTCCATACCAAACTTCTTCAACAATTCCTTCACATACTTGGACTGAGATATAAAAATCCCTTTATCTAACCGAGTAATTTTCAATCCCAAAAAGAATTTCATCTCACCAATCATGGACATCTCAAATTCATTTTGCATCTCATTAGAAAACTTCATGCACAAGCCATCATCTCCTCCAAAAATGATATCATCAACAAAGACTTCAACAATCAATTTTTTATTATGATCAATCTTGAAATACAGATTACTATCCGTAGTACTTTTGTTAAATCCAAGCTTCAACAAATACTTATCCAATCTTGCATACCATGCTTTAGGGGCTTGCTTGAGTCCATACAATGCTTTCTTTAACTAACACGCCATATCTTCCTTATTAGTCAAATGGAATCCATCAGGTTGCTCAACATACACTTCTTCCAATTCACCATTTAGAAAAGTTAATTTTACATCCATTTGTTAAACTTTGTAGTTCTTGTGAGCAACATAGGCAAGAAATAATCTTACAGGTTCAACTCTAGCAATAGGGGAAAAGGTCTCTTCAAAATCAATTCCTTCCATCTGTGAATATCCTTTACATACCAGTCTTGCATTATTTCTAACCACTTCACCTTGCTCATTCAGTTTGTTTCTAAAGACCCATTTGGTTCCAATTACATTCTTGTCCTTAGGTCTGGGAAGAAGAATCCATGTATCATTCTTTTCAATCTTTTTTAACTCTTTTTTCATTGCTTCAACCCAATGCTCATCTTTACCTACTTCATTCACACTAGTAGGCCCAGTCTTTGAAATCAAACAATACTCTTTTGCAATTTTTCTCCTAGTCTGGACACCTTTGTTCTTATCACCTATAATATGATCTTCTGAATGATTCAATCTTACATACCTTGGAGTTTTCTTTGGATGTTCTTCAACTTCAGGCTCTTCTGGTCTCTCTTCTACTCTTTCACCAGTTTCTCCTTCTTCATTTTCTTGATTTACAGGATTGATTTGCACTTGATTTGTAGTTTGAACTTGCTTTCCTTGGTTTGTACTATCATCCTGATCATCAGAGTCATATCCATAGGTTCTAGATGGTGTACCAAAGTCTTTGTCAACCTTAACATTTTCATTTTCAACCATTTTCTTTAATCTTTTATTGTAACACTGGTAGGCCTTGCTTTTAGTAGAATAACCCATAAATATACCTTCATCACTCCTAGCATCAGACTTTCCTATGTCTTCATCTCTCTTAATATATCATCTACTTCCAAATATCTTGAAGTATTTAATAGTAGGATTTTGACTAGTCCATAGCTCAAAAGGGGTCTTACTAGTATCAATTTTGATTTGTACCTGGTTGAGTGTGTACACAACAATACTCATAGCTTCTCTCCAATAGATATGAGGGAAATTTCCTTCCAACATCATAGTTCTAGCAGCATCTTCAATTATTCTATTCTTCCTTTCCACAACTCCATTTTGCTAAGGGGTTTGTGGTGCAGATAATTGTCTCTTTATTCTATGTTCTTCACAAAAAGAATTAAATTCACTGGAAGTGAATTCACTACCCCTATCTGATCTCAAACATTTAACCTTCAAACCTATCTTTGTCTCAACCATAGCTTTAAAGATCTTGAAATTTTCCAATGCCAGATTTCTCCCTTAAGAAAGTAGCCCATACCATTCTAGAATAATCATCAATGAGTAACATGAAATACCTGTAACCTTGTAAACTTTTGACCTGAGAGGGACCAAAAAGATCAATATGCACAAGCTCTAACAATTCATTTGAACAATTCTTTTTACTCCAAAATGAAATCCTAGTTTTCTTTCCCAACTGACATTCCTTGCATATTACATTAGTAGGTTTCACCAACTTAGGTAGATCTCTCACAACCTTAGTGGAACTTATCTTGACAATATTATCAAAGTTAACATGACACAATATCCTATGCCATAACCAACTTTCATCAAATTGAGCAATCAAACAACTTTTACTAGCAACACTCAAGTGAAAGATATTACCTTTTGTTTTTGTACCTGATGCAATTTCATTTATGAAACTCAATATTCTGCGCTTTCCATCCTTGAACTAAAGATTGTATCCCTTATCAACCATTTGATCAACAATCAAAAGATTATGCTTCAGGCCTTTCACATACAGAACATCATAAGTATTATGCTTACCATCAAGAGAAACACAACCTGTTCCATGAATCACACCAACTGTATTATCATCAAATCTCACAACACCACCATCATACGTTTCCAAGCTTACAAACTTACTTTTGTCTCTTGTCATATGATGTGAATATCCACTGTTAATCACCCATTCATCTTTCTCTTCAACTCGATCAGCTAGGGATTTCTCCATATTTGTACAACCAATAGATTTAGTAGATATAGGATTATTTTCTTTGATGGCAATAAATACCCATTCATCATCACTTCTATTTCCTTTATTAGATTCATCATTTTTCAGACCTTCATCAGCAGCATAGTAACACTTCTTCTAAAATCTAGGCTTGTTATGTCTTGGTTTAGGAGCTCTTTATTGCAAGAAAAACATTTAAGAGGCAATTTTCCTGCATACTTACCTTTTCCTCTTGATACTTTTTTGACAATAAGTGCTTTGAGCTCTTCTAGCTCTCTTTCTTCTTCTTCAATATGTCTAATTTCATCCTCATACTTGAATGTATTTCTAGATGAACTCTCACCTAGATCATATATTTGTCTATCTCTTCCAGAAGTAGTAGCCTTAAATGAAAATTCAACCTTAGGAAGGCCATCACCAAATTTGCTCAACTCAAAAGTAGTCAGCTTACCAACCAATGTATCTCTAGTTATGTTTGTTACAGTCCGGAGCTCTTCAATAGCACTAGATTTGACTTTGTAAGAATCAGGCAGGGATCTAAGCACTTTAGCAACAATCTCAGATTCATCTATCTTTCCACCAGCACATCTAATACCACACACAAGTTCATTCACTCTTTGCTTGAAAGTATTAATGTTCTCATCATCATCCATTCTCAACCTTTCATATTTCCCTTTCAAACTCTACATCTTAGCAATCTTCACATTAGCATCACCTTCATACAAGGTTTCCAAATTTTTCCAAATCTCATGAGCAATCTTCAGATCCATAACATTTGTCATCTCAAAATCAGTCAAGGCACTCAACAAAGCTTCCTTACCTGGATATTATACTCAACATATGTACTATTCGGTGGAATAACATACCTATTACTTGTAATGCTCTAGTAGGGTTCACCAATGCATCTCAGATCACACTCCATTCGAGTCTTCCACAAAGAATAATTTTTTCCATCAAATCTTGGACTATCCTTCTTGTAACTTACCATCCCGGATCACCTTAAGCTATTAAACTTCTTCCAAGGAACCTGCTCTGATACCAATTGTTGGAAATACAAGTGTAGACAACTGAGAGGGTGGGAGGGGGGGTGAATCAGTTGTCATTCAATTTCTTAACCTTATTCTCAGATTTGATAATTAACCATGAAAGCATAAATCATCAACACATTAGAAACACACATAACACCAATATTTTTTTACGTGGAAACCCTGTTAGGGGAAAAACCACGGTGGAGGTTAGTCCACAAGATTATGCCCTGTTAAAAGTATAATGAAAATGAAATATGGGGAATGCACATGCATTTAGGTTCACTAAATTACAAAGGAAGACACACTATCTTACAAAGAGATTTAGATTACAACCATCCAAATTTTGAACTGAGAAAATAGCATCTACTAATGCCTGATTACAGTTCCAGTTAAGCACATGAGCACTTCTTTACTCTTCTACACTTTTCTTCACACTCTTATCTGCCTTTGAATGGTTTAGAAGATTATTCACACACACACACACATTCAACATACTTCAAATGAAATGAACAATCACTTATATATATCCGCAGCATAAAATTTCATCCCTTCATGTTGGCCTCAACAAAAATAATAAAATGAATATAAACTGTCGGCCCAAAATATTAAAGATTAACAATGTGAATCAACCAAGGTCAGCCACAACTTAGTGAGGACCAAAATCAACATCTCCAACATGAAAACACTTTAATTAATTTCTCCTTGAAGGTCCACAACATGCTACAAACACTATGTCGGCCAAGAACAAGAAAAACATGAATATGCAAGAGAAAATCGCCAACCACAAGCACCCCGATCAATGTGGATGTGCAACAAAGATAGAGCATGATCTAGAAACATCCACAAGCATCACAAATCACAAGAGAAGAATTTGCAACAACTGTACTAACTGAAATAGCATCATCTTCAATCAGTAACACCGACTGAAGCAGCAGAAAAACTGTCAGAATGAGAATCTTCATAACGCGATCAAATCTTCACACGGATCTCTGAAAATCGACATGGATAAACTAGATACACTAAGAAAAAAACCCTTTAGTCGAAAACCTCTAATAAAAAACGTACAAAAATAACCAACATACCGAATTTCACTTCACCACTAACAATCTGCAACTCATTTATTTACAATTTTCTCAATATCCTTGACATATACAACTTCAAATGAATTAATGCTAATAGTGTTGACATCAATGACAACCACATATTAGCAACACAACCACAAAAACATACATATGATACACTATAGGATTTTTCTTCTTTGGAACACCTTGCACATCTTGATGATGAGGATGATGAGGTTTCCACTCCTCCTACAAAGATACCTATTAAGCCTTCACATTCATTGGTTGCTACTTCCCATGATCCTGATCAATAGGATGCATATTGTTTTCCAGATCCACCTCATTGTGATTCTTATCTTGTAGACATCATTCTTCTTTGTGAAGTCTCACATTGATGATTTGGAAGACACAATTGATGATGTTCATCTCCTCTTTGAAGGATTTGATTTTAATACTTCAGATGTGATGAGGGAACCTTCATACCCTCTTGTTCTTTCTTCTTCTCTTCTAGTGTCATAGTTTGGCATTGAGTTGAAGTATCTTGAGAAACATTTAGAGGAATCATTGCCTTTGGAGGTTGATGTGTTTAAGTCTTCATTAGATCCTGATTTTACTATGGTATCATTCAGCATTGAAATGGAGCCATTTTACCATCCTTCAGAGACTTCATACTTGTTGAGACTTCCTTCCTCATCTCTTGGTTTGGAGTTTCTCCATACACTAGTGGATTGGTTTCTTCCCAAGGGGAGAAATATTTTTTCCAAGCATTGGATAGTGTTTTGTCTTCATGCATGCACCATTTTCATAGGAGCTTCTTCATTATGAGGGGTTATATAGTCTCTCTCTTTCCCTCTTATGGGGGGGATATTGATTGTATATATATGATGTATGTAGTCCTTGGGGGTGTGATTAAGTCCTCCATCCATGCATCATTTTTGTTTTATTTTCTCTCTTTTGGAGAGGAGTTTTCTCCCACATGGTTTTTCTCCTTTTCTCTAGTTGTGAGATATTTCTTTTTTGCATTGTAAATGGGTACCTAACATGGTTGTGTAGCTAGGACCCATACTGCATTTTCATTCTTCCTAAGTTTGCACTTAAGTGGGGGTGTTAGTGTATTTAAGTTTTTAACTTAGGTTGATTGTGCATTTGTTCTTCGGATAGTTTTTCCCATGCTGGGAAGTTTCTCATCTATCACCCACTTTTCATGCCTTTTTAAGGCACTTTGTACAATATGTAATTCATCTCAAATTTTTCCATCTTCTCTAGTGAAATAACATACATTGCTTCTCTTGTGTTTTTTTGGAGGATGTACTTGCAGATGTTTTCCTAGATTATTTTCTCTAACACAGTGGAAGACTATGTGGATGATATTTTGGCCAAGTCAAAGAAAAGGAGTGAGCACATAGAAGTCTTGGGACCCATCTTCGACAAGATCAAAGAACATAAGGTACAGCTAAACCCAAAAAAGTGTGTCTTTGGGGTTACATCAGGAAAGCTTCTTGGATACATTATGTCATAAAGAGGTATAGAAATTGATCCAACAAAAGTGAAAGCTATCCTAGACATGGAACCACCACAAACATTGAAGAAAATGAGAGGGTTACAAGGAAGGTTGCAGTCCATTCGAAGGTTCATAGTGCAACTATCAAACAAGATCCATCCTTTCTTGCATATTCTCCATAAAAGGAATAACTTACAAGTGGGATGAGAAGTGTAATAAAGCTTTCCAACAGATCAAGGATTACATATTGACACCTCTAGCGGTCATTCATATGATACCAAAAAAACCATTGATCCTATATATCTCAACAACATCAGTAGCATTAGGTGCTCTTCTAGCACAACATTATGAAAATGAAAAGGAAAGAGCTATCTATTACATCATCAAGACCTTGGTGGGATATGAAATGAATTAATCATCCATTGAAAAAGCATGCTTAGTGGTGGTTTTTTCTTCACAAAAGTTCAGACATTACATGTTGTCACATCAAATCAAACTTATTACAAAGATAGACCCATTAAAATACCTATTATCCAAAGCAACCCTCACTGGGTGAATGGATAAATGGGTAATGATCTTGACTAAATTTGACATAGAGTACGTAGAGTGCAAGGCCATCAAAGGACAAGTGATTGCATACCAACTAGCAGAAGCACTTATCTATGTAGAGAACCCTTTGATATCTAAATTTCCTGATGAATCAATGTTCCTTGTCAATACAACCGATCAATGGAAAATATACTTTGATTGGTCATTCACCCAACATGGATTAGGGGTGGGTATTCTCTTTATCACCCCTCAAGATGATTGCATTCCAAAGTCATACCGGCTATCATTTCTTTGTACTAACAACATTGAGGAGTATGAAGCCCTAATCACAGGTCTAAGAATAGCAGTTCAATGGTAGATACAAGAGTTGAAAGTCTATGGAGACTCACAATTGGTTATCAACCAACTCAATGATGACTACCAAACTAAGGATGATAAACTCACTCTTTATAAGAAGATGGTAGAAATTCTCAAGGAATTTTTCATTGATATAACTTTTGAGTAGATTCCTCATACGAACAATCAAGGAGCAAGCACTATGGCAATAATTGCATCATTTTTATACATACCACACAACGTCCTTCAATGTGAATTCTTGGTAGAACAACTTCTCGTACTAACTTTTGAGATCCCTGAATCTGAGTTTGTGTGTGTCATCATTGGTTTGAGTTCCCTGTGGTATCATGATATATTCACCTACCTTTGAAAAGGAACCCTCCCATCTGATATCACATCCAACCTTAAGAAGACCTTTGTTAAAAAGGCATCATGATTCATGATCTTAGGTGATACCTTATACCGTCAAAGCATCGAAGGGACATTCCTATGATGTCTTAGCCGAGAGGAAGCCTTGACTACCTTAATAGAAGTACACAATGGAATATGCGTTTCCCATTCTAGTGGTATGACTTTAGCTAAGAAACTATTGAGGACGAGGTATTACTAGCCAACCATGGAAAGAGAAGCCCATCAATATGTGCAAAAGTTTGTCTAGTGTCAATAGCATGGAGCTCTTATTCATACTCCAACTCAGGAGTTATAGCCCATGGTCACACCTTGGCCTTTCTCATAGTGGGGGCTTGACCTCATAAGAGAAATTATTCCCACCTCCTTTAATGGCCACGATTTCATAATAACCGCCACTGAGTACTTTACCAAGTGGATAGAAGCCATTCTCGTGAACTACATAACGGGGAAGCAAATTGCCAAATTTATCATGAATTACTTTATTTGTCATTATGGTGTTCCACAAGCCCTTATCTCAAACAACAAGACACCTTTCAAGAATCAAGATGTGAAATAACTATGTCAAAGATTCAACATCCAACATCGGTTCTCTACCCCTTATTACCCATAGGGAAATGATCAAGTTGAGGCTACAAATAAAACCATTCTGAAAATCCTAAAGAAAATAATCAATGAAGCTGGTTGTGACTTGCATTTGTAGTTAAATCGTACCCTCTGGGTCTATCGAACCAGTATTCACACACCTATAGGTGCAACCTTATTCTCCTTGGTCTACGGATCAAAAGCCATCTTGCCTATTGAGGTTGAGCTTCCTTCATTGTGAGTGTCACTACAAAATCTGATCACTGATGAAGAATATAGAGTATCTTAGCTAAATGAGCTAGAATTCTTGGATGAGCATCATCTTGACACCCTTAGTCACTTGCAAGTATACCAAAACCAACTAAAACAAAGCTATAACAAGAAGATCAAGAGTTAGTCTTTCCAAGTAGGATATCTTATTGTCAAGTAGAATCAAATTTTTTTTCTAGATCAATACAATAAAGGAAAGTTTGAGCCTAACTAGTTAGGTCCATTTGTCATCATCGCAAGCTATATATTGAGAGCGTAACAATTATCAACACCCAAAGGCGAACCTTTGTAGGAACCGACCAATAGCCTGCATCTTAAAAAAATTTATGCCTAGGCTTCAAGGGTGTAAATTTGAAAATACAAAAAAAATCAAAAAATGATCAAAATCCAAAAAAAAGAAAAGAAAAATGATTGAAAACAGTAAAGAAAAACAATCATCCTCTAGTGAAAATCACTTTGGTGGCACTTTGGGCAAGTACCTTGGTGAAAACTTGGTAAACAAGCTCCTTGAGTAAATAAAGAACCTCCATCTATCTTTGGCTCTTTATACTATCATTCTTTGCATCACATCAATCCATCACTTCATTCATCCTATTTATTCCATCACCCATCCATGCCCATGTCATAGCTTGATATTGTGAAGTATCATATCCCCTTTAGTACTACTTGGCATATTCCAAAGGTCAACTTATCCTACCTATACTCAGGTAGTCTATTGCATCACGTTGGGGGAAATTTATTATGGATCGGATCAGGTTCTTGTACATCTTAAGGTTATTGGAAATCTCATCAAAAATCCCAAAAACATTCATAAAAAATTCATTAGAAAATCTAAAAAACATTCATAAAAGTGTAAAGTCAAAATCCAAAACACATCAAAATCCCTAAAAAGGTCAAAACATCAAAAATCCAAAAATAGTACCATGTCAAACTACGAGTCTCTGAGCTTGAACGTAGGCAAGGCCATCATTGATGTGCCCCTGAGACACCCTGGGTCAGTCCTTTAGGAGTCCATCATAATAAACTGACAATTCATTAACTATTCATTTCTCATCCCTAATAAGTCAAGTCAGTGGAACTACGTGGTCTCTACATGTATAACATAGGTAAGGCTCATCTTTGATAAGCCCATGAGGCCCTTGGGATAGTATTTTAGGTTAGCTTCTTGGTTGGAAATCTTAGAAAACACAAAAACATTCAGAAAACTTAGGAAAAAAATCCAAAAAACATTCAAATATTAGAAAATCCTTAAACATTTAAAAACTTAGAAAACTACTAAACTTTGGAAAACTTTAAAAAACCTAAAACATTTGAAAAGTGAAAAACCCAAAACATTGGAAAACCTTAGAAAAACCCTAAACAACCTTAAATAACCGAAAACCAAAATATTCACATAAAATTTCAAAAAGATTAAAAATAGCCTTAGAACATTTTCAAAAACACCAAAAACATTGAAATATTCTAGAAAACCTAAAACCATCCATCCCACTTCACTTTCACTCATAATAAAACTCCATCCATAATAAATCAAGCTTCATCTTCAACTTTTGGTAAAACAAATAGAAAGAAAGTATCACAAGTCGTAAAGTGAGAACCTAAGTGTCAAAATCTAAAGTCTAAATCATAGGTAAACAAGTCAGTGAAGTTTGTATTAATGGCTTATCACACACCTCATCCTAATCAAAACATATGATAACATGTCCTAGGATGCATCCTTCCTACGATGGACATCAACATCAAAAATCACCTAAGCTAAAATAAACTTGCAAGAGATATAGATAACACTAAATGTTTGTCTTTGATATTTTCTTGTAATATATCTTATTGACCCATTCCAAGGACCTCTCTATGATGTCTATCAAAATGATTTAGATAGAAAGGAATGGTCCATTGATCATTATCTTCCATTTTTTGTGTTTGTGGGTATTCTTGTAAAATAATATTGGCATATACTTGCTTAGTTGTGTGTAGGGAAGTCATTTGGAGTAGATTGTTGACTATTGTGTATGCTTTGGTCCAAAATATTCTAAACTTCTAAACTACATTCCAACAATGTTTCTGTATGTCAAGGTGTGAACAAGGATTATCCTAGCTATTTATAGAGTCAAATTCTATTATAACTAGATATGTTATCCTAGTTTTCAATACCATGATGCATCGTGTCTATGTGTTATATCAAACATAAGGAATGACGAAAAATCCCAATCCTAAGATATGAGAAAATCATCATCTCTCTCGACACCATATCTAATAAAGTCTTAGTGGATCATGGACTTATTGGACTTTTGAATCAATCTCAAAATCAATGGTGAATTCATTCAATTTCTTCTATCTTCTTTCCACACTAACCTCGTATCATGACAGTCAACAAAAACATCATCATACATCCATATTACATCCACAAAATCATCAACATGCATACATCTCGCATCATCACATCACATCATAATAAAGGAAAACCTAATCCACTGCATCATCATTATCATTTAAGTTGTTCTAAATAATATAGATTTGTTATTTTAAGCATCTTAATACATTGCATTACCATTCATAAAATTCATATCATAATCATGCATAGCATACATACTATAAGCATCATCCATATCCATACATGCATCATCAGACATCACAAATTGCATGGAAAAGTACACAAAAAGAAATGTGTTCATCCATATCATCTCCATATCATAACATATCATAACATCCATCCCATAACATATCATACAAAGATACTAAAAAAAATATAATGCATCCATCCCATAACATCGCATCTCATATACATTACATTATGGATCATCATTGCATATCACATCAACATAAATAAAAGAAGTACATCCATTATATAAGCATAATCATAGTGCATATACATAACATCACATCATATCATTTACATCCATACATTCATAAAGCGTAAAATAAAGGCACATCACATCATGAATCCATATCATCTTGTATATATATTAAAAAATGACTATCATGGTACAATATCTAAATCAATGTGTATGAATACAATCAACATGTACAATGTAAACAAGGCTATAAAAAATGATCCTATGAATGTATGACTATATAAATAATCAAGCTATACAAAAAAAGATGTTTCCATAATCAAAAGAGGTATATCCCTCGCTGGATCTATCCCCATGTCCTAGCTGATTTGTATACCTAACTAAGCTAGAGGCACTCAGTTGTACCTGGCTCCGGTGCTCAAAATCAAGCTTCCTACAGTAGGGAGGGACATCTCTATAATACAAGGTCTGCCAGTATGCCACCTCCTCCCTCATTTTCCCATACACCTACGTAGACATCATCTTTCCAACCAACCCCTGGGCCTATTGAGATTGCTGCTGAGACACGACCTCTAACTATTGTCATCAAGCAATCTCGCCAATTGTACATCTGAGGTCTTCCTGAGTTGACTCTCATGATCTCTCTCAGCTGTAAGTGCTACAAACTATTGTCGAGCCTAATCTCGCTCAACTGTCACTACTTGCAACTATTGTTGCAACTGTTGTATTTGAACATCTTGGGGATCTAGCCCTAGCAATGGTTGCTAAACTGATAGATGTTGATCGGGTGGCTACTATACTAGTGGCTGCTAGTGTAGTGGAGGTGCATTAAGGACCTGTCCATCATGTTGTTGGCCATCCTATAATACAAGCTTCCTGTAGTGGGGAGGAACGTCTCTATAATACAAGGTCTGGTAGTATGCCACCTCCTCCCTCATTGTCCCATACACTTGCACAAACATCGTCTGTCCAACCAACCCTTGAGCTTACTAAGATTGCTACTAAGACACAACCTCTAACTTTTTTCATCGATCGATCTCCTGTGCCAATTGTACATCTGAGGTCTTCCTGAGTTGACTCCTGTGATCTCTCTCTTAGCTAAAATTGCTACAAACTATTGTCAAGCCTAATATCGCTCAATTGTCATTGCTTACAACTATTGCTGCAACCATTGTATCTAAACATATTGAGGATCTGGCCCTGGTGATGGCTGCTGAAATGATGGATGTTGAATGAGTGGCTACTAGTGTAGTGGAGGTGCAACGAGGACCTTTTCATCATGCTCTTGGCCATCCTAGCCATCGTATCCTCTCCACTATCCTCTACCCTACCCATATGGTCCTCCACCCTACCCTTTTCCCTACCCATTCGGTCCTCCACCCTGCCCTCTACCCTACCCATCCTATGGCTGACCTCATCCTCTGCCTACTCCCCTCCCTCTTGGTCTCCCTCATGGAGGTATGCCCACTGGATCTATAAGTCAAAGAGGGGGTACAAACAAAGCATCATATGCAGGTGTCATCTGAGCATCAACTTAACCCTTATCATAGGCCCATGGCGCAACTAGCTATCTAAATCCCTTGATGACCTTATGAGGTGGTATTGTGTGACCCTAGGTTGCCTCTCAAGCTGATCTCTCAAAAATGGAAATGTACTGATCATTGGGCCTATCTTACCTCTTTCCAAACTGTTTGGCTACTATTTTTGGTAGGTACCGCTCGATCATGGTATGCTCATGACCCTGCATATACTAGGTCTAATGAGCAAAGAAGAGATGTTGTACATCATCATACCAAGGTGGCATCTATAGCCACAACTTCCATTAGAACACTATCATGTCATCTATCACTCTCCTCCATTAAGGGATATTGAATGCTACAAAGTGATGGCCCCTCTATACCTCCTAACAACTAGATCATTTGACTCCACGTCGTCCATGTGGATGATCAATCAGAGCATGGAAATATGCTCTAGTTCCCATATGTGAAAAAGTGTCACTCCTACACCAATCACTCTATCATCACAATACACAAACTGATGCATATCATGATAAAGGAAGGCCAACATCACTGGCCCCCAGACATAATGGGTCCGCTTGAAAATCATTTAATGGAAAACAAGCCCCCATCTAGGACTAAATCCTCTACTTTGTCGATGTAGGGAAACCAACCCTAAAATCACTACACCAACTATCAATCTGAAGGTCGATGAGCGCCCTCTGTACATCTTGAGGTCAATATGTGAGTTGAATAGGACAACAATTTCTTGGCCAAGAACCTTGTGGCACATGTCATATCCCACATCGATGTCATAGATCACATGATCACCATGTATTAGCAATCACAAAATCCACTATCCATCCTCTAATGTGATTGTCACCTCATCGGTGGGCAAGTGGAAGGATGAGGTCTCACTATGCCATTGCTCACATTTCACTGTCATCATTTCCAAATGGGTCCTTATGATGGGCATATATGAAATGTACCACAATCCAATCTCTCCCACGTGCTCTTATCGAAGCTTAGATAAATCATCAAGGATGGAAATTATAGTAGGTTGGTGCTCATAGGAGATCAAAGGTTGAATAACCTCTTGCACCCACGAAGCACATGACATCAATTTTGCTAAAATTACCTAAGTTTGGATTTTTTTTGTCCCCAAAATGACAAAGGCATCCCCATAATTCAAATTTCAAATAATGATACCCAGTCCATTCCAATTCTAAATCATGACTAGCGTCACTATTTACACTAGTGTTGTGATTTGAAATCTAAAACCCTAATTATAAATTACAAATCAATGACGAGCATTGCTATGCACTTCTATGTTGCAATTTGAACTCTAGAAACCCTAATTTCAAATTGTGAAGTGCATCACCATTCACAATGTTGTCACTAAAAATGAAAAAAGCGTCACTGACACTCAAAATAGCATCACAATATAGTGACATAGACCTAGACCAAATTTCAAAGCCTACTAAATGCACCAAAAAGTCAAAATGCAAGGAAAGTTTGTAATTGTGTACCACTGGTCCTGCGCCTGGAGGCCTCTGGTACTCTCAAACTCGGTCTTAAATGTGTTGTGGGAGCACTCATTGTGCCATTTCGTCAAGAGTTTAGAGCTCAAAATGCAGCAAATCCCTCAAGTGTGAATGCACAAATGACTTGAAAATAACCCTTCATCACCTATTTAAGCCTAAAAATTACAATTTGTTGCCCTAATTTGAGACAAAGCTAGGTTTTTCACCTATTTTACCTATTTCTGACCTGTGCAACCTACTTTGAGCCATTTTTTGTGTTTGTGAGTCCATTTTTGGCATCCCGAGGCTTGTTTTATGATGCATGAGCATCTAGGGGTACTAAGCAATCTTGCATCCCTGTCAACATATTTAAATTTTTTCATTTTGATTTTTTTAATTTTGGTTTGTTGGTGGCATCTTGCAGGCAACAATTTCAATTATTTTAAAATATCTTCAAATGTAAAAATCTTCTGGGTGAATTTGAATTTAATTCCAATTCAAATTGGAAGTGCTGGGAGGTGTGAATTAATGAAAATATTGAGAGTTACAAAATCCCACACCTAGGCATGAGGGAGCTATTATTGGGTGATGTGACTCCATAATACATTTTAAAAAAAATGCATTGAAATAATGATAAAAGTTGCAGGAGCCAGAAAAGGAGGTAGTGGAGTGGGATTGTGGAGAAGAAAAATAGGGAAAATGAATTGATTTATACAGGAAAAATTGAATGAGGGAGGTTACCCATGCCCAAAAAGGAATAAGGAATAATCTAGAGGTTGGTCTGACATTTTTTGGGGAAGAGAAAGATTGTTTGAGTCATGACCGTGAGACCTAATTTTAGTAAATTGGGAATAAATTTCTCATACGGTAATGAAATCAATAATTTCAAAATGATTTGGAAAGTTGAGAATGAGGTGCACCAAACCCAGAAGGAGTTTTAAAAGATTCATTATAATCAAGGAGCACTAATGGAAAAAATTGATAGGTTTGTGGAATTGCAGTGATTCTTGCCTATAAAATTGATTTTAGTTTAGCTTATGGAATGCTAGTAGCATATATTGTTGTTGTGGTTGCACATTGTATGTAAAAATATAATTATTCAATTTGAATGAAGAAGATTTTCTTATATTTTTCATTAAAAATGTGTTGCAAATATTTTCAATTTTTGAAGATTGCTGGTGGTGTTATGGATGCTTGGATGGGTTGTTTGACAAAACCCCCCATCGTCGTACTACATCAAATGGTATCAGAGTAGGTCGATCTTGTTGGATTTTGAGATGTGTTGAGTATGAGTTTGTTTTAGGAACTTATTTTGGTGAAGATTGAAGTGATGAAGCTGCAAGAAAGAGAGAGTTGTGAGAAGTTGTGTTTGTTGCAAGCATGAAAGAGGGTTTGTGACTATTGTTGGTATGTGGCGACTGATCATGCTATACCGTACACTCTTCATGTATCCTCGCTGGGGTCTAGGGTCGGGCCGGGCCCCAGGTAGGGGTTTGGGGGTGGCAGCCCCCAAAAAGTAGGGGTTCGAGGGCGGCAACCCCTGAGAATTTTTTTTTTTGTTGCGTCATCACCGAAAAAGAAAAAAATTGACTTTGTAAAACCATAATTCTGGAAGCTTCTAAAAATCTTGTTATAAACAGTTTGGATGGGGGTTGCAGTAGGGTATTATTAGTGAGATTGTAATATTTTTTTACACTAGATAATAAAATCATTGGATGGCTGTGGTTTTGCAGATGTAGCCCAGATTGGGTGTACCACGTTAAATTCTCTATGTTGTCTTGTTTTTGCTATAATTTTCTATGTGGGTTTTATCTCTCTTTTTTATTGATCAAATTTTCATTTAACTATTAGATATCTTCTTTCTAACCCTAACAAGTGGTATCAAAGTAGGTTGTTTTCAGTTATCCTCTGCAGGAAGGTCTCACGGTTGAGTGGGAGTCTCACAGTTAAGTGGGAGAAATGGTGGATGAGGGTAAATTGAAGGTACATAAATTCAATGGGCAGAACTATTAGTTATGGAAGATGAAAATGTAGGATTATCTCTATCAGAAGGATTTATGGAGGCCGTTGGAAGGAATAGCCAAGAAACTAACAACAATGAGTGATGAGGAATGAAATTTTGGATAGAAAGGCACTGGGAGCCATTCGTTTATGCCTGGCACAATTGGTGGAATTCAATATTACAACAACAAAAGAAAACTCAAGAGTTGATGGAAACCCTAGTAAAGTTATATGAAAATCCCTCCACTTTGAATAAGGTATTTCTTATGAAGCGTTTATTTAATATGAAAATGGTAGATGGTGGGTCAGTTGTTGATCATTTAAATGAGTTTAATATAGTTACCAGTCAATTAACTTCTGTAAATGTAAACTTTGATGAAGAAGTTAGGGATCTTTTGATTTTGTGTTCTTTGCCAGAAAGCTGGAATAGCTTGGTAATGGCTGTCAACAATTCTATTTATGGTTTGAATACATTCAAATTTGATGATGTTGTTGGTGTTATTTTGAGTGAGGAAATTTGTAGGAAAAGCTTAGGAAAAAAATTCACATCATGAAGTGTTTTGAATGTAGAAAGCAGGGGCAGAACAAAGGAGAGAGGAAAAAATTCTAGAAGTCATGGGAAGTCATGAGGAAAATCAAAGGACAAAAGGTCCCAATCTAGAGATAAGAGGGATTGCTAGTATTGTGGTAAGCCGGGTCATTTAAAAAAAGATTGTTGGTCTCAAAAAAATAAAGGAGACAAAAAGGAAGGAAATAAAGAGGCAAATGTGGTAAGTAATAAATTTGATGAGAATGCTTTGATTATTTCCCTTGACAATGTTGATGATTCTTGGGTGTTAGATTCAGGGGCTTCATTTCATGCTACACCCCACATAAGTTATTTTCTTGATTATGACCAAGGGGATTTTGGGCTGGTTTATTTGGGAGATAACGAACCCTGTTAGATTGTTGGAAAGGGAAGAATCAAAATTAAGTTGTAGAATGGGAATCATTCACTACTACATGAGGTAAGGCACGTTCCAAAGTTGAAAATAAATTTAATTTCAGCAAGGCAACTAGATGATGAGTGTTGTGTTGTTACATTTAGTGCTAAAAATTGGAAGGTTACAAAATGTGCCTTAGTGCTAGCAAAAGGTGTGAAAGTAGGCACCTTTTATCTTTGTACAGATCATACTATTCCTTGTACTTTAGCTATTGCAGATAAAAATCAATGTTCAGGAAGAGTTGCTATAGTTTAGCAGATATAAAATCATATAGTTGCTATGGATTCTAAATCAACACTGTGGCATAATAGACTTAAGCATATGAGTGCAAAAGGTATGAAAGTACTTCATTCAAAGGATGTTCTCTAGAATGGAAATGTGTTAATATGATTTATGTAGAGAAAGTTGTGTGTATGGAAAACAAAAAGAGAAGTTAGTTTTTTCTCAGGATGGAAACAAAAAGAAGATGAGAAATTGGAGCTTGTGAATATGGATGTATGGGGACCAGCTCAAATTATCAATACTCTTAGTGGATCTTGGTATATGCCACTTTGTGATGATGCAACAAGGAAGGTATGGATTTATTTCCATAGGTAGAAATCTAATGTATTTGAAACTCTTAAGAAATGGAAAAGCTTGGTTGAGAATGAGACATGTAAAAAGTTAAAATGTCTCAGATTGGACAATGGTGGTGAATATTGCAGAAAATATTTTGAAGATTATTGTTTCTCTAATGGCATGGTATTAAATTGGGCAAAAATGGTTCCAAAGGACTCCATAGAAATGGAGTGGTTGGCAGAATGAATAGAACAATAATGGAGCATGCACGGACTATGAGATTGCATGCTGGGTTGCCTTTAAAAATGTGGGTAGAGGCTGTAAACACTGCTGTTTATTTAATCAATAGAGGTCCCTCTAATCTTTTGGGTTGTGGTATTCTAGAGGAAGCATGGAAGGGTAAGAAGGTGAGTTATTCTTTTCTCAAAACCTTCGGTTGTGAAGCATTTGCACATGTAGATTCTGAAAATAGAAGCAAGCTTGATGCAAAATCAAAGAAATGTGTATTTGTTGGATATGACATTGATGAATTTGGTTATAGGCATTGGAACTTTGAAAATAAGAAGTGTGAGAAGTAGGGATGTCATATTCAATGAGAGTGTTGACAAAGATCGATTAGTACTTAACATGAGAACAAGAAAATGATTATGTAGTGTTGGATGATACACCAAACAATGATGTTCTAGTGGTTCTCGTGCTGCAGCAATAGTAACAACAAATAACACAAAAATCCATTGGGGTGTTAGATGATCTTCTGAGGATAAGTAGACCTCCAAAAATATTTTCTCCTTCTTGTATTCCTAACATTAATGATCTTTGGTGAGGCAAAATTTATGATGAAGCTATGTAGGTGAATGCAAGGTTGGGAGCATGGAACGGAAGAAGAAATGGACTCCTTGTTGAAAAATCAGACTTGGGAATTATGCAAGTTGTTTGCAAGTAAAAAGGCTTTACCAAACAAATGGATTTATAGGTTGAAAGAGGAAGATGGAGGTAAGAAAATATTTAAAGCCAAATTAGTTGTAAAGGGATTTGCATAGAAAAAGGGTATTGATTTTGATGAAATCTTTTCTCCAGTTGTTAAAATGACTTTTATTCATACTGTTTTAAGTATTGTGGTTACTGAAGATTTGCATTTAGAACTTGATGTTAAAACAATCTTTCTCCATGGTGATTTGGAAAAGGAAATATATATGGAACAACCACAAGGATTTGAGGTCAAAGGTAAGAAAAAACTTGTGTGCAGATTGAAGAAAAGTCTATATGGCTTAAATCAAGCACCTTGGCAATGGTATATTAAATTTGATAGTTTTATGGTTGAGCAAGGCTACAGTTGGTGTAATTTAGACTATTATGTTTATTTTAAGAGGTTAGATGATGATAGCTATATTATCTTATGTTTATATGTTGACGATATGCTTGTAGCAGGGTCTAACATGGATCACATAAGGGATTTAAACCAACAGTTAAAAAATTCATTTGCTATGAAGGATTTGGGGGAAGCAAAGAAAATCCTTGGTATGAAGATTACAAGAGATAGGAAAAACAAAAAAATGTTTTTATCTCAGGCTGATTATATTGAGAAGGTGTTGTAGATATTTCATATGGAAAATGCAAAAGTTGTCAGCACACCTTTGCCTAGTCATGTTAAATTGACTAAGGATATGTGTCCAAAGACATAAGAGGAGGAAGAAAAAATGTCCAAGCTACCATATGCTTCAGCTATAGGAAGTTTAATGGACGCCATGGTATGCACAAGACCAGATATTGCACATGTTGTAGGAGTTGTTAGCAGGTATATGAGTCATCCTAGTGTTGAGCATTGGAATGCGGTAAAATGGATTCTTAGGTACTTGAGAGGCACATCCAATAAATGTTTATTTTTTGGGGGCTTTAATATTGATTTAAAAGACTATATTGACTCAGATTTGGAAGAGGATGTATATACTAGGCAGAGTACCACAGGTTATGTATGTTAGAGTAAAGGTTTTCACTTAATTATATTAATTAAGTCACCTTTATTCTACCCTTAAGATTTCACTTTAGTTGCATATTTTGAGATCTAATAGTTATCTTAATTATTAAATGTCTACCTATTAGGGTTACTTTTTAGGTTTTGCTTGATCTCCTTTCAAGGATTGATCTTTGTAAGTAATCTATTCGATTGTTCTGATAATATATCTCTCATATTACAGAGCTTCAAACCCTTGCTTTCTTTTTTCCCTATTCTCTTCCCTATGATAGGTATCCATTTGCATGCAGGTGTTCTTGGACTCTCAAGTTGATTTTCACAACTTCTACATGGTATCAGAGCATGGGCCTGCTATAGCCTATTCTTGTTTTGAAGATTTTGGAGCTACGAGGGTTTGATCGGACTTTCAGAAGTTTTCAAGTTGATTTCTTGTGGATCTGGCCTACTCCATTCTTTGGGTTCATTTTGGGCCCAAATGGACCTAGTCATTGGATTCGCAGCACCTGAAAACCTATATTTTCATATAAAACACGTCCGATTCGGCTACAATTGCTCATGGAAGCAAATTTTTTTTTGCCCCAGAAATATACCACCCAAGGCATCGCTGTTGAGGTTTTTTTTGAAAAAAATAAATAAATAAATTAAATTGATTTTTTTAAAGGTTTTTCAAAAAATCACGCCTTCCCTTATAATAGAAGTCGCCGCTTCATACCTAAGCGGCACCAAGAGAGGTGATAGCCACGCCTGTACCTTAGCTGGCAGGCCGCCGCGCTCCGCCAGCCGAACTGCCCGCCAAGCTTCGTCGACGGGCTACCATCGTGCCGCCAGTGCCCCACCCACGTGTCACCAATGTGCCACCCGTGCGCCACTAGTGCCAGCCCCTGGTCGCCCAGCAAACCAGGGGCCCTTTTATTTTAGCCCCTGAGGGCTCTGGAGACCAAATTGGACCTTTTGGAGCTGTTTTACGGAATCAGGCATATCTTTTGCATTTTTTCTTTGTTTTTCAAATGAAAATAGGCATTGGAAAGCTGGCTCTGAGCTCGTCCTGATGGTGTAGGATTTTTTTCAAAATTTTCTAGTTTGGTTGCATTTTTCCGCAGTCAAATTCTGATGATCTTTTTGCACTTCACGGGGCATAACTTGCTCAATTTTGCTCCATTTTTTGAAAAAGAATAGGCATCGGAAAGGTGGTTTTGTGCTCTTTCCAATTCTATAGTTTATTTCATTAGAAAATTCAATAGGTACATAGAGCATTGTCCGAAGCATTTTTTGCTTTTTCTAGCTTTTTCGCTGAAAAATCTCTATTGGGGTTTGGTTTCTTGCATTGTGGGGGGGAGTTTTTTCTTGCTTTCTGTCATTTACTTCAAAAAACCAGAAACTCTTCACAAACAAAACAAACATTAAACCTTTCCAACCATGGCCGAAAACACTCCTACTGTTGAACTTCTCACACCTCATAACTATCACACTTGGAAGGCATTCATGACATGTCTTCTCAGATCAAAGGGGTTGTGGTCCTGCTTAGACATAGTTCAACTAGTTTTGACATGGCCATTTGAGGTTATGCAACATAGAAATAAGATGGATGAGGCTATGGGGTTGATTTCCTTGCATGCTTTAGACAGCTTGTTGTTTCATCTTGATGGGTGTAACAGTCCTCTTGAAATGTGGACCAAGTTCAGTGATTTATTTGGTACCATCAATTAGTTTCGTGCCATCCAGATTGAGGCAGAGTTGACTTCCCTAGTACCTAATTCTTTTCCCACTATTGAGGACTTTCTGATGAAATTCAAACAACAAAGATCTCTTCTACAGGGTTGTGGTAAGACCAAAATAGATGAAGAGTGTATTTACCTGATTCTTTCTAAGCTTTGAGGTCCTTTTCATATCTTCTCTTTGACATTTTATTCCACCATGGATGCATTGGGAAACCACTTTACCATGCCTACATTTGAGGTGTTTTGTGATCGGTTGACACGAGATCAGGCCAAGTTATCATAGTTGGATGCTCTCACAGGATCACAACACCAAGCATTGGTAGCATAGTCATCTCAGGGGAAGCAGAAGCAGAAACAAAAACCAAAGACCACAGAGCATTGCAAGGATTCCAGTTCACAACACACCTCTGATTCACCTTCTCCTAAGGGGGAATCATCGAAGAAAGATAGACCTAAGTGTGCTTATTGTACTAAGCCAGGACATGATGAGTCCAAATGTTATGAGAAGAAGATAGATGGATATGCCAAATAGGTTTCAAATTTAACAGCTCTTCTTGAGAGGAACAATATTCATCACTCTTCTTCATCTACATCAGGCGGGTCTTCTTCTTCACCATCATTCCAGACATATGGATAGGCCCCACATAAGGGTCATGCATTATGTGCAACCACCAGTTCACATTCATCTAGATGGCTACTGGATTCAGGTGCTTCACACCATATGGCATCTTCTCAGGACATGTTCTCATCTTTCGAGGCTGCGTCCTCACCACACATATTGATAGGTAATAACACTTATATTAGTGTATGTGGGAAAAGGTTCTATCAACATTGATGATGGTACATTCAATGATGTACTATGTGTTCCATCTTTGTCCACTAACCTTCTCTCCATCTATTAGATTGCTCACAGTGGGACAGGGAAGATAGTTGAGTTCACACCCGATTTAGTGCACATCAAAGACATTTAGACTGGCAACATTGTTGCAACGGGGACAGTTGATCATTCTTCCCATTTGTATGCATTCACACACTTTGGTCCACCATCTCCATTGTTTGAGTTTTCCTCTCTTTCTAGAAGAGAGCATGTAGTATCTGAGGTGAAGTTTGGCCACTTGAACTTATGCGTTCTTCCATTTGTTCATGAGACTAGTGTTGAGACTTCTACACCTCTACCTCTTATTCAGATCACATCTGTTCAACAGGATTCCTCTTCAGCTATGACTGACATTGTTGCTCCACTCATTGAGACATCAAGTGTAGTTTTTGAGGCCATATCAAAGGATATTCCTTTCCTCACAGATGACAGTTTCAGCACACTTGTTATCCCGTCTTCATTGGAGATTCCATTTCCGGATCATCTTGAGTTGTTTGATTCACCATCCTATTATTCAGACACTCATACTGCAGTTTCGTTCTTTAGTGAGCATCATCCAGGACTTCCATTTTCACCTCACATCCAGGGATTTCCTCTTCCTCAACCATTGGATATGTTTCTTCCTCCGAGGAAACACATTGTTTTTATCATTGGCACAGGGGTTCTCTCATTCTGGGGGGGCTTTGGAGTCTCTTCTCTCTCCTATGGGGGGAACATATTTTGTACTTGTGTGATAGAAGCAGTTCTTGGGGGGTCATGTTGAGTCCTCCTTCTATCTCTCTTCTTCTTTCACTCTTGTTCATCTCTTTTTGGAGAGGAGTTTTTTCCCACTGGGTTTTCTCCTTTACTCCGCTTTACAGAGATTTGGTTGTATTTGGGTACCTGATTAGGCCTAGTTGTCAGGACCCAATTTTACTTTCATGCATTGTAGTTACATTTTCTTTTTTTGCACATGTTTGTAGTTGCACTCTTGCTCATCTTAAGGGGGGGTGTTAGAGTAAAGGTTTTCACTTAATTATATTAATTAAGTCACCTTTATTCTACTCTTAAGATTTCACTTTAGTTGCATATTGTGACATTTAATAATTATCTTAATTATTAAATGTCTACCTATTATTGTTACTTTTTAGGTTTTGCTTGATCTCCTTTTAAGGATTGATCTTTGTAAATAATCTATTCGATTGTTCTGATAATATATTTATGATATTACAAAGCTTCAAACTCTCGCTTGCTTTTTTCCCTATTATCTTCTCTGTGACAGGTATCCATTTGCATGTAGGTGTTTTTGGACTCTGAAGTTGATTTTCACAACTTCTACAATGTATTTACAATTGGTGGGACAATAATGAGTTGGATTTCTCAGTTGGAAAAGGTGGTTGCTTTATTAACCATAGAGACAGATTATGTTGCTACAACAAAGGTGACAAAGGAGATGATATGGTTGCAACTTTTCATGGAAGATTTGGGAAAAAAAAAGGCTAAAAATTACTTGTTTACAGACAACCAGAGTGTTATACATCTTGCAAATAATTTTTCCTTGCATTCTAAAACCAAACACATATAGTTGAGATATCATTTCATTCAGTCAGTGTTGGAGGATGGGCAAGTCAAGCTGGAAAAGATACATACAGATGCCAATCCAGTGGATATGTCTATGAAGGAAGTGACATGGGAGATTTGAGCTCCTCGTCAACTTTGGTTGGCCTTCAAGGTTGAATTCAAGTATAATAGGGAAGTAGGGTCCAAGGTGCTAATTTCTAGTGGGAGCTATAAGTGCAGTGGTGTCATCCAGGATCAATCTCCAAGTGGGAGATTATTTGGTGTGGAGCCTGATTAGTCTCCAAGTGGGAGATTGTTGGTATGTGGTGATTAATCATGCTATATTGTACACTCTTCATGTATCCTCATCAGGGTCTGGGGCTAGGCTGGGCCCCGGGTGGGGGTTCGGGGGTGGCAGCCCCCGCAAAGTGGGGGTTCAGGGATGTCAACCCCCAATATTTTTTTTTTCTCATTTTTTGCGTCATCATCAGAAAAGAAAAAAAAATTGACTTTGTAAAACCCAATTTTGGAAGCTTCTAAAAATCTTGTTATAAGCAGTTTGGATGGGGGTTGTAGTAGGGTATTATTAGGGAGATTGTAATATGTTTTACACTAGATAATAAAATCATTGGAAGGCTACGGTTTTGTGGATGTAGCCTAGATTGGGTGAACCACGTTAAATTCTCTATGTTGTCTTGTTTTTACTATAATTTTCTGTGTGTTTTATTTCTCCTTTTTATTGATCAAATCTGCATTTGACTATTAGATATCTGCTTTCTAACCCTAACAACTACTATCCTCCAGTAGAGGTTAAGGATGGGTAGAAGGTGCATGAGAGAGAGGTGTATCTTCCAAAAACCATCTATTGGGTAGAGGATAAGCAAGAGTGATTTTTTGGTAGGGAGGACCTATGACTATAGAGGTTTGATACCCTAAAGTGAGAGAGATTGTTGCAAGGAGGACTTGTAACTGTAGAGTGACTTGTGAGTCTCTGAAAATGGCTCTGAAAATGAAGACAAGACGGGTCATTAGAAGACCTGTGAGGATGTTATTTTGGGAAGAGTATTGGGAAAAACTAAGAGAAAAGAATTTCTTTGCAGAGTTGAAAAAGATAGAAGTGAGATTGGATGCCCTTGAGGAAATCTTGGGAATGAAGAAGAAAGCTATATTTGAGGAAGATCAAAAAATAGATGAAGTTGAGTTTCATTTTTTTTTCATAACATATTTGCAAGTAATGATTTATGTGTAGGAGATGAAGAAGGAAAGGATGTTTTAATAGAGGACAACAAAGAGAAGAATGAGGAAAATCAGAGGTTTAATAAAGAGGACAATGAAAAGGAGAATGTTGAAGTGCAGTGTTGTAACCCTATGGTGGAAAGAGTATGGAAAGAAATTCATGTGGGAGCAACCCACACAAATGCAAATGAAAGAAAGAAAAAAAAAAGAAATGCACAAGGAAAGAATGGAGAAAGAAAGAGGTAGTAGTAGATGTGCATCTTGTTGACAATATAAAAGAAAATAAAAATAAAATTGCATACACAAGAAAAGAGATTGCAGCAAAAAAACAGAGGTATTATCTCCTTCTTTTGAGTTTTGCAGAGTAAATATTGATTTGCATGTAGAAAGATGAAGGAATATGGTGATTTCCAAGTTGGGGCAGCAATAGATAAGCAAGAATACATACAAGTACATTTAGTCATTCATATGATATTTGTAAAAGAAAATTTGATTTGAAAGAGATAAATGAATTTGTGCATGAAAATGATAGTATTGTTGTAGAAGATAACCATAAAGTTGCAGCAAAGTTTGGTCCATTGGACTTGGAAACATTATAGTTTTTGCGAAAATGGAGTGAAGAGTTTATGGGGAAGAAAGTGAATAAGTAAATTGAAGGAGTAGTAGCAAATGAAGAAGAAGGTGACTTATTAATGTAGATGGCAGTAGTAGAGAATGAGTGGCTTGCATTAACAATAGGTGAAACAAAAGATACAACAAACATTGAGGTAAAGTTTGAATTTTCAGAATTATTTTTTGATAAAGAAGAGGTTGATTTAAATGAAAATGACATGGTTTAAAATAATGGATATGAAATTGATACACTAGTAGGGAAAGAGGAGAAGATTGAGATATTTGTTGATTTTTCAAAATTTTTTGAAGTTGATGTTCAAACTAATTTGTATTTTGATGAGTTGGCGAAAGAAAGTGAAATGGAAAAGATAGTTATGCGCAGAAATAACAAGTTACAAATTGAAAAACAGAAAGGTATGATAAACTTTATTGACATAGAAGAAGAGGAGGATGAAGTAAGAAAAGGTGTTGAGAAGGATGAAGTAGGGTGGAAAACGGAACTTTGGTATAGTAAAGTGAATTTCATGAGGGGAAAAAAGAGTGAGGATGAAGGAAGGAAGAGATAAGAAGTTTTAGAGTAGCATGAAGAAAAAAAATAGTTAGATAAGGAAGAAAGATGGTCGAAGAACAAGTACCGAATCTTTAAATGTTCATGAGCTCCAACTTATGGAACATTTCTTCTTACCCTGGGTGTTTGATGCAGGAGCACCCAAGGGTAACAAGCAATCTTGCATCCTCATAAACATATTTAAATTTTATCATTTTAATTTTTTGATTTTGGTTTGTTGGTGGCATCTTGCAGACAACAATTTCAATTATTTTAAAATCTCTTCAAATTTAAAAATCGACTGGGTGAATTTGAATTTAATTCCAATTCAAATTGGAAGTGCTAGGAGGTGTGAATTAATGAAAATATTGAGAGTTACAAAATCCCACACCTAGGCATGAGAGAGCTATTATTGGGTGATGTAACTCCATAATACATTTTTAAAAAATTGCATTGAAATAATGATAAGAGTTGCAGGTGCTAGAAAAGGAGGTAGTGGAGTGAGATTGTGGAGAAGAAAAATAGGGAAAATGAATTGATTTTTACAAAAAAAATTGAATGAGGGAGGTTACCCATGCCCAAAAAGGAATAAGGAATAATCTAGAGGTTGGTCTAGCATTTTTTGGGGAAGAGAAAGATTGTTTGATTCATGACCGTGAGACCCAATTTCAGTAAATTGGGCATAACTTTCTCATACGATAACGAAATCGAGAATTTTAAAATGATCCAGAAAGTTAAGAACAAGGCACACCAAACACAAAAGGTGTTTTAAAATATTTGTGATAATCAGGGAGCAGTGATGGACAAAAGTGACAGGTTTGTGGAATTGTAGCGATTCTTACCTGTAGAAATGATTTTAATTTAGCTTATGGAATGTCGATAGCATATGTTGTTGTGGTTGCACATTGTATGTAAAAATCTAATTATTCAATTTGAATGAAGAAGATTTGGTTATATTTTTCAATAAAAAATTGTTGCAAATGTTTTAAATTTTTGAAGTAAGATTCTTGATGGTGTTATAGCTACTTGGATGGGTTGTTTGAAAAAACCCCCCATCCTCGTACTACATCATTTTAGCACCTAAACCTATATTTATTCTTTTCCAAAAAATCAATCCAAAATTCAAAATTTCCACGCGATTTCTTTAGGGGGGCAGGGAACTAGCTTATTTCCTTCCACTGGGGTGACAATGGGGCATCCAAAAACTCAATTTTTTTTATTTTTTTTAATCTAAGCAATGGTTTTTAATTTGAAAAGCATAAATCTTTGAACCAATGTAATAAGTACCTCACTTCAAAGAGGGGAAAAATGCAGACACTTAAAAATTTCTTGAATAATATCATGTGCTCGAATCTGATATACTAACATCGCTCTATCCTAAAACCCATCCTATTTCCATGTAATTGGTTAAATTAGCCTACCTATTTCATTAATCGCATCATTTTCATCTATTAACTTGATTAACCTAATTAGGTGAATTCATCCCCTTTCATGCTAACATTTCGTCCTATTAAATCAAAATAATACAAACTATTTAATTTAATCCCTAAGTCCTCTTATTTAATTAAACAACCCTAAGTTATTTAATTAAATATCATATCACTTTCCCCTTTTTCATTAAATCATTTATTTAATGAATATCATATAATTCCCTTAATTTTCATAATTGAAAGCTTATTTAATTATCAAATTATTAATCCTCCCACTTGCAAGGGAATATTTCAAGGGAATATTCCTCCTTTGCACATTCCTCCAAAAAGGGAATATTCTCATGGAATATTCCTTCTCCTTTGCACAATTAAATTTGGTTTTAATTAACTAAATATCTAATTTTCCTCACCCTTGAGAATGTTCTCTTTCTTCACTCATTTGAAAAAGGGAATATTCCTTTTCAAAACAAACTTTCAACAAGACATTTTGTGCAAGTTTTGGAAGTGTGTTTGTTTGGATGAATGTAAGCCCTTGATTAAATATCATCTTGCATCCTCAACCCTTAATGGGAATCCATGATCCATGCCTCCATCTTCCTTCCATTCTGATTGTTGATTGATCCTTTTGATCTTGGCCATCAGTTTGATTTTTCCTATTCTATAAATAGAGCTTGCATCTATTGAATATGTATCCACCTTTTTAGAGAAAACTTATGCTATTGAAAATCACATCCATTTGCACTCGCGTAAATTATGTTTTAAAAGAATTTTAGGTTATTTTACATGCATTATTAGCTTATATCATCCATTAATGGCTTCCATGGTAACTTAGGTGCATCCATTTAGCATATCTTGAAACTATGGTTTGAATCTTTCGAGTCTTGCATACATTTAGAATAGCTTTGCATACATTCACATCGATCATCTTAGCTTTTATCATATTAATTTAGATTTAATCATGTTTTACAACACATCTTTCATTAGTTTAATCAATTCTCTTCAATAGAATCATTTGAAACAAGCTCATTTATCCACGAGATTGGAAAAGGGTCACCATTCCACATCAATGCAACACCACTCCCCTAATAGGATAAGTTTCAATGTCTTAGATTAGATGTTTATCAAGCTTTCGTATTTTAATATGTTTGTTTTAATGGCTTCTTTTCTTTGTTTAAATTGAATGATCTTATTGGGACTTATGCATAGTGGCTTAAGTATGCTTTGAATCCTCATGGATCAAGTGTAGTTAGCCCATACTATGTTGTCGGTCACAGTATCTTGGTTGAAGGATCAATATATGATGCATTCTATGGTATGTATTTTCCTTGCGATGGGATGTTGCCTCATTGTTCCACTGTTGGAAAGTTTCCCATGTTTTACATATTATTTTATTGTGGCATGTATTGAGTTGGGGGTGATCCCACAATACTAGTTTACAATTTTTGGCCAAGCTGGAAACTGAAATAATTTTTTCTAACTAAATCTTCACTTTCAGGCACCTATAGCGGCTAAACTGTGAGGAATTTGAAGATGATGCAAACTAGTGATTTGTGAAATTTTGTTTGTAGATTCTAAATATATTTTTTTCAAAAATTTTGGAATCAGATTGCAGTTTTTTCTCCATCTCCTTCGAAAACTAATTTTTTTCAGTAAACACCATTTTTAAGGAGTGAACCTCACCGTATAACACAACTTTTTTTCATGAAGGATAAAATTTTAATTTTTTCAAATTTAGATTTGTAACTATGATATCTAGTGTTTCGATTGGTTTCATAGTGTTTTATTAAATATTTTTTCCTTAATCAAGTTTCAAATTCAAACAAATTACAATTCAGACATAGGCGGACCGTATAACACAATTTTTTTTGTATGTATCGAAATTCAATTCTTTTTTTTGTTGGATCAAGGAATTTAATATCTCATGCACTCATATTTTCTAATTTTTTGATAATATTCTATTTTTTCCACATGTACAAAACAAAGAGCTTATTTTTAGTGAAAACCTACATTCACAAGAAATAAAAAATAAAAATGATAATCATATTAAATTTAATTAAAATTATACTTTTTTGGAAGCTTATAATAAGGAATGCATACTTACAAAAAATAAATTTTAAAAGAATTCATTTGATCCCCAGAAAGGTAAATCAAAAGTGGTTTTTTATTAGAATTTTGATAGATGTAAAGGAGACTCTGTTATAGGTATGGTTTAAAACTAGCGGGATTCTATCCAAGGGGGATTGGTCTAAGGTGGTTTGATCAAATCCTCTTCAATTTGAATCCTTTAAATGAAACTTCTCAAGGCCTAAATCATTATATTTTTTAAAAATATTTGATTTTAGTAAAAATCACGATCTCCTAGAAAGTGTAAGAGACTATTATAGCAACACCCTTGGACCTCCTTAATATTGTTGCTTGCTTGATTTGGGATGGTTTCCTAAACAAATTGTTGTCCATTGGTTGTTGTTTACGTTGATCATTTCTTTGTGAGAATATTGGTGGCATGTTCATATCCTCCATTGGTTTGGATATCATTCTCGAAACTAATTTATCCCCTAAGGGAATGATGTTAGGATCCTTAAAACATTCTACATTAAAGTTTATAGGTATTTTAGCACCACTTTGTGCTAGTTTGAAGTAGGCGTTTGGATCCTTTCCTAGAAATTTTTCCATCAGTTTAAGTACCTTAGGATTGTTTGAGTGTTGAAATAATTCTTCCTCACTATCCACTTCTTCTATGATCATGTTCTTTGGGTTTTGGTTTGACCTATCCATCATTTATTGTTGTTTATGGATTACCTCCTCACTTGGTGGTTGGTTTGGTGCTGCTTTAAATGTGGGTTCTGTTGATGATGTTTTCTGCACAACAACAACTCAGACATAATATAAAATCCTATCTCTCTTGAATGGGTAAATCTCTATTAGCAAGCCTCAAGAGATAACCCCAAGGTCTCTAATGTCAGGCCTTGACAATGCATAAACAACTCAATGATTATTGTGAAAATGCTGGTAATCACAAAGGAACCTTACTACAAGCAAAGACTGAATCTTGAATTTATCAGATTTGGCAATATAATGATACTTCAATCCTAAATCTAACTCAAATGATAAAGAAATAAAAAAATATTATGGTTTTAGAGAAATATCTAAGATTAAAACTACTCCAAAGATTAACAATGCAAATGATGAAATACTTGAAATGGACCAATCCCTCATAAACTAATTTTTTCTTGACCAAGATAAATCTACAATCTTACAGAAACAATGCAATCTTCTAAGGTTTTAAAGATTTTCAGATCATGAACATTCATCCAAGACAACCCAATTGCAATTGAAATGAATAAATCTCCACAATTGAACAAAGCACAATGAATATAAAGTCTAGGCTAACTTTGCAAAACAACTAACAATCAGCTAGCTGCAAAAAGTATGGACCAGGGATTGCTACAAACACTTCAAACATTAAATCATGAACATCATTGAATCATATCTAAATCTAAATCTAATAACCTTGAGAAATTTGAAAGATAGAATCATAAGAACCATGCAAGATAAGTCAACACAAAAGAGATCACCAAAAAATCACAATGTCTTCAATTGTATTGAATCACCAAATTTCAGCAACAATTCCAATGTTCTGTTACAGCACTTGCTCAAAAATTGACTAACTTCTACTTCTGCTCTACTACCTATTCACTTGTATCTATCTATGTATTCTATTCTACGTATGTATTTGCAACAAATGAGGAAAAATGCCCAATTTATAGGAATCTCCAAAACAAGTCAGCCAAGCTAGGATTATACAATAATAAAATATCCAAAACAAGTCGGCCCAACCAATGCTTACAATAAAAATGACCATAAACAGGTCGGCCCAAGGAGAATTCAAAATTAAATAAATATGCATTAAATGCAAGAATTCAATCCAAGTTGGCCTGGGAGCTCCAGAAAAATTTGAACCAAGGCACATATTTCAATGCAACCCCATATTAAATGCCTCTAGCATGATCACACCTCACCAAGTCGGCCAAGGGGTGGAGTAACCAGAACTTTGAATTTCTTCATTGTTCAAACTTCATCTCTAGAACTCCAATGACCATGCCAAACTCAGCCTGCACTAAAAAAAACACCATTAATATCAATTATAACACTATTATAACATGAAGATCAAGATTAATCGATCATCAAAAATGTATTCATCATCTAAATAAACCCATAAACGATGCTCAATCGTAAAAAGCACAGCTCAGGATTTCGAGCCAGCCGCAGAATCTGAGCCAGAAGGGAAACTCCAAAAAAATACGGCCCTGGTGGATTCTAGCAAAGAAGGCACAAAATCCACCATTAAATCATTAGAATGTAGAACAATTTGCAAATAACCATGTAATTCATCAATCAACAGCATGGAAAGACAAGAATTTATCATTAAGATAATCTAATTCATCCAATTTTCAAGTTTCAACAAGCTTCCCAGAAAATTTGAGGACCCTAGGTACAAAACTAGTTAACTCATAACCTTCAATAGATCTTCTTTGAATTCTAGGCTCAATCGAAATAAAATTAAGATGAAAAAGGGATGCCCTAGGCATGAAACCCTAGATTTCAACCATCAAGGCATAGAAAAAGCCACAAAATGCTCAAACACACAGGAATTCAAACCCTAAGCAAGGCTAAAATGCCAAAGAACAACTCACATTCATCAATCAAAAGAGAAGTAACATGCACATACTATTTGATGAAAAGGAAATCGATCATGGCAACAATAGATAGCAACCCGGACGCCCAAGCAAGCAACACCAATGAAAATGCTAAGGGAATCACAACTAGATCAATAATTCACAAAATCAATATACCATAGCACACAAAGCACCCCAGGATCAAATATCCCAACTTAGGAGAATGCAAATGATAAGTCAAAATGGAATGAAGCTCAAAAAAATCAACCAAGTTCGGAAACCTGACGGCAAGGCAGAATTCTACGAAGGCCAGAAATCTCTGAATTGTAGTGTAAAACAGGCCGAACCGGACTTTGAATGCAATTCGGGAAAATCTGGAGGGACCAAAAAATCCCGAACTGGCTTAAAAACTCGAACTGTAGCATGAAACCAGAGTTTACAAGAAATCTAGGAAAATCCAAATGGACCGAAAAATCCCGAACTTGGATGAAAACCTGGATTTGGCCCAAAACATAAGATTTTCAATGTGCAACATGGAGGAAACACTTAGGAAAGTAGGATAAACGTTTAAGCTCATGCCTAGGCAATAAAAATCCACAAAATCCAAGGGCCAAAGACCAAAAGTGAAAGCAAAAGAGGGTCCCTACTTTCAGTGGGGCGTGTGTGCAAAAACTGCACAACAAATGGTGACTCCACTGGGGAAATGCCCTAGAGCATTTGATGATGAACAAGAATCATGAACCCATAATCTCTGGTTTCGATCCCACTATCAAACAAACAAATCAAAATGCAAGATCAAAGAATCAGAACCAAAGGTAGACCGAACCTTCCATAAACTAAAAATCCAAGTGTGTGCACATGAGTTCATTTCCTTCCTTGAGCTACTGTAGAAACCGAGCTCAGTCAGGGCAGGCTACGTAAGGATTCTAACTTCAAAAGCAACCTGGATAGAGCCTCGCTACCAGTCAGGCGTCCATAGCCCTGATGAGGTTATCAGTGTGATTCTCCCGAACATAGCTCTATTGCCAGCCAGGTGTCCATAGCCCTGATAGAGATATTCATATATCCCTGATAAGTTGAATGCATTCTTTTGATTTTCTATATTTTCTCTTTTCTTCTTTTGATATTCTTTTCTTTTCATTTTCCTTTTCAACCTGTGAACAATGAAGTTCACACTCAGGGCTGAGAACCACAGTGGCATTGAAGTAGAAATAAGATTTTTCACCTGACAAGACCTCACAAGGATCCTACAACAACCTCAGGATTTTTAAGATGTATGAAAGATATAAGATTTCAGGATACTTCAAATTCAAATCAAACCAATGACTCATCCTCTTTAAATCAGACATTTAGACTGCATGATGATAATGAAGACCTCAACCATCCATTCAAGATACACAATTAAAGTTCATCAAGGAAATATTTAGAATAGTCCCAGACAAAAGAAGATTTGCTATGTAGGTAGAACACATCTAGAAGAAAGCAAGGAGACCTCCAAAGCAAGAGCAGAGCAAAACACACCAAACTGAAAGCAAACCCTATACTAACCAAAACAAAGCCAAAAGCAAAGCAGAACTGAAAGGGAAACCTACTCTAAAAAAAGCAAGAGCAGAAAATAAAACTTAAAGAAATCAGAGCAATCTGCATTTATCTTTATACAAAGAAACACCAAAATGACTCATCACCAGACATGATAAACTAAGACCTACACCTACTTGACTTTTCAGTGCATGAACAAGCAATAAGGTGAAAGTAACAATCCTTAAGAATGAAAACTTATCTTTATATTCAACAAAATAAGGCTCAATAATGTAGCATTCAACCTCATAATCAGTACATTTGATAAGCAATTGAGGCAACTCATTGAAACCATGATCAATCTGTATGCAAACTGTCCTTCCTAAACCTCCATAATCGAATTGATAAGCTTCAAAATTTTTAGTAAAGAAAGAAACAACCTAATTTTGTACTGCTATAGACCGAATGTGGTATTCATCATTCTTCAATCATGAAGAGCTGATATCTATGTCATCAGGAGGTCTCCACTAATGGTACAACAATCCCCTCATGCTCAAAACATGTAAAACAAAACTAGAGGTATCACTATGTAATGGAAAGTGAAATTTAGATTGAACAAATCTAGAATTATCAACATGGAACTTTTCACCTATTGGAGCTTCTACATGAGGTATCAATAACGAATGTGTAGAAGTATTGTCCTGTTCAACAAATTCCTCAACAGGATGTTCATCAGAAGGTATCGTAGACTAATCTTTAAACAAATTTTCTCCTACAACAGTGTGATCCAGCTCATCAATAATGACCACAACATTACTTTCTCTAACATGATTCATGTTTTTATGTATATCAATATGAACTACATCAACTATCTCATCATCGATGCATAAAGTTTGTAAACGTTCAATGCTTAATTTAACAACAGAAAAAGGATAAGTAGAATTTGATAAACGAGGGAACTCCCTAAATTCTTCCTCTGTTGGCATTGGTTCAGACTCTTGATCACAATCATCAAGAATGTTAACCACCCTATTAAGTGCTTCCTCATGTTCTCCAAGACATTCATCAAAAACTTGTTGAAATTCTCCCATTGGAGCTTTTTGTGTATCCCTCGCATGTTATGGCAGTTGTAATTGTTCTTCCACCTCTTTTAGGGCTACCTAGCAATGGAAGCATGTGAATTATGCTACGCCCTTAATATTATTGTACATCGGGTTATGAATAGTCAGCTTGTGGCTATCTTAACTCTCTATTAAGTCATATTATCATTAGTATATTGTTATTTAGTTGTTTAGTTCAGCCTAAGTCTTATATAGGTGTGTCTAAGTCGGCCTAGGTGATATCCTTGGCATAAATAGGTATATATAGGAGGTTGTGAGTCTTATTTCATCATCAAGTGTGAAGTGTGTTCTCATTAGAGATATTTGGAGGTTTCCCCGGCGTATTTGTTATATTCCTCGCTATTATCAATTATTTGTAGCATATTTCATATCATATTCTTCTATTGTGCAAGTTATTTCCATAACAAGTGGTAATCAAAGCATGATCTTGGCACCATAGATAAAGGTTTTTCACCTTAGCTAGTGTGATTTCGAAAGAGCATATCTTTTAGATTCTGCGATTTTTTGATTTTAAAGGGATTTTGAAGAACATATTAAAAAAGCTACAGTCCATATTTCAGAAGAATTGGAGCATAATTAAGCGAATTATTGCAGAATTAGGGTTTCTACACTATTTTTTTGGAATCTACATATCTCGCACATCTTGTTGAATTGGAGTCTAATTTTTATTGGGTTTTTGAAGACATAATAAAGGAGATTACAGTAAAAATTTGAGAGAATTTAAGTTTCATTTGTGTGATTTATTTCAACATTAGTGGTTTCCATCATGCCGGGGCCTTCAACAAGGGGTAAAAAGAATGTCACTCCGGGGAAGACTCCTGATAAGGATGGTGAAACAATCGAGGATATTACTCATAATGAGGAAATCAATAAGGTAAAGGAAGAAATTTCCTCAATTAAGATGGATATGTGTGACCTAAGAGGAGATATATCGGACATACGAAACATGTTAAGCACCTACATGGCTTAATCAAGAAAGGAGTTCTCAAGCGGCCAAAGTGAAAATTCTAGGTCAGCCTACTACCCACACAAGCTTTAGTACTCCTATGGGATCTAGGAATTTATTTCCAAAGGTGGATATACAGTAGTTCAGATGGTAAGGATCCTCTAACATGGATAAACTAAATGGAGAATTTTTTTGAAGTACACCAAATCCCAAATGGACAAAAGGTCACGATGGCTTCCTTATATCTAGAACCAGATCAATTCATTTGGTATCGTTGGATTTGCACTCATCAAAGTAAAAAGGGGCTCACCGTCTCATGGTCAATTTTTATGGAGGAACTCCAAGCACAATATAGCAATAGTGTGATAGACAACTTCTTCAAAATTACAATGAAGCCAACTTCAACAAACAGGATCAGTTAAGGATTATATTCAGCAATTCCAAAATCTATCCTTAAGGGTGGATACAATTAAGGAGGAAAACTTGAATGAATTATTCTTGGGTGGTCTCAAGGATCACATTCAACATGAGGTATGCATGTTTAGCCCTAGTTCCATAAATGAGTCTTTTATCTTAGCACGTAGGGTAGAGGAGAAGTATTTGATTCCTAAGAAGCAAGGGGCTAATGTGACGAGAGAGAAAGGATATTCAACACAACCTACTAGGTTGACTCCACAGTAAATTGAGGAGAAAAGAGCAAAAGGGTTGTGTTTCAATTCAGGATAGCAAATACAATGAGACATAAATGTAGTGAAAAAGAATCTTATATTGAAGGTCCCAATGAGGAAGAAGAGGAGGAACCCATACTAGAAGATGAAAGGATTCAAACAGGAATCACATGATTCTCAACCACACTTTGTCATGCACTCTCAGGTTTGAATGCTCCACAAACTCTCAAGGTGGTGGGTTTCCTAAAGAAGCAGAAGGTAATAGTGTTGATTGACTCAGGTAGTACTCATAATTTCATCAACAAAAAGTTAGCTACTTATCTAAATTGTTTCATATATCTTAGCTTTCAGATATCCAGCTCCAAGTTTCAAGTTTTGATTGCAGATGGTGGTACAGTTAGTTGTTTAGGGAAGTGTCATAGCATTAAATTATCCATGGGAATTATCAACTTGATACCCCAATGTATGCGATATCATGGGTGCAAGATATTGTTTTGGGAGTACAATGGCTTACTACATTAGGAACAATTGAGATGAACTTCCAAGAACTATTCATGAGATTTCAATCAGAAGGAAGGCTAGTAGAGCTAAGGGGGTTGAAGGAAAAATCTCCACAAATGGTAAGCTCTCATCAAATGCAAAAGTTGCTTAGGAAAGGAGTGGATGGATTTGTGGCCCAACTATGTTCATTAGAAGTCTCTCAATCTATTACTCCTACTCATCCAGATTTGCAAGCTATAATTGATCGTCACTTCAGTTGTTCTTGGAGATATGCCTAAAGGACTTCCTCCTAAGAGGGATCATGATCATGCCATACAGTTAGTCGAGGAGCCAACCACTTGAACATCAAGCCTTACAGGTATCCACACATACAAAAGAGTGAGATAGAAAAAATTGTTGAAGAGATGCTAGAGGCATGAATCATCAGGCATACCAAAGTGCTTACTCCTCGCCGGTGGTGATGGTACGTAAGAAGGATGATACTTGGCGCATGTGTCCAGATTATAGAGTGCTCAACATGTACACCATTAAAGATAAGTTTCCAATTCCAATCATTGATGATTTGCTAGATGAATTAAATGGAGCTATGTTTTTTACCAAGTTAGATCTTAGATCTGGTTATCACCAAATTTATTAAGGAGGAAGATATTTGTAAGACAACATTTCGGACTCATGAGGGTCATTATGAATTTTTGGTGATGCCATTTGGTCTTACCAATGCACCATCTACATTCCAAAGTTTGATGAATTCCATTTTTAAGAAGTTCTTGAGAAAGTTTGTGTTAGTATTCTTTGATGATATATTGATTTATAGCAAGACTTGGGAAGAACATTTGCAACATGTGGACCAAGCATTACAAATAATTGAAGATCATAAACTCTATGCTAAGCCATCCAAGTGTGCTTTTGGTCTTACAAAGGTGGAGTATTTGGGACACATAGTTTCACATGAAGGAGTAAAGGTGGACCCTAAGGCTATCAGGAATGGCCTCCAAAAACCATTGGAGATTCTTGGGATTGACAGGGGTACTATAGAAGATTTGTGAAGAATTATGGTAGTATAGCAGCACCTCTCACCACTCTGTTGAAGAAGGATTCTTTTCATTGGAACGAGTCTGCCAATACAACATTTGAGAGATTGAAGGAGGCTATGTGTACAACTCCAGTTCTTGCCACTCCTGACTTCACCAAGGAATTCATTGTGGAATGTGATGCTTTTGGAAATGGGATAGGAGTAGTGCTCATGCAAGAAGGTCGACCAATTGCTTTTCAGAGTCGTCAATTAAAAGGTAAGAATCAACTAAAACCTATTTATGAGAAGGAAATGCTAGCAATACTCCATGCAGTGAAACAATGGTGGCCTTATCTATTGGGTAGACATTTCAAGGTTAAGACAGATCATGATAGCCTAAAATATTTTTTGGAACAATGACTATCTTCTGAAGAGAACAAAAATGGGTCACTAAGATGTTAGGATATGACTTTGAGATTGTATATAAGAAAGGGAAAGAAAATATTGTCCTTGAGATGCATCAAGGAAGGATAGAAAGATGAAGCCTTATTGTGTGTGCCCTTTCAATATTACAAGAAAATTGGGTGGAGGAAGCCAAAGCAGAGTGGAAAAATGATGTTGCGACAAGTAATCTCATCGAACAATTAAAAAGTGATCCTAGTAGTTCGGATAAGTTTTGTTGGAAGGGAGATACTCTTTGGTATAAAGAGCATTTGTATCTCTACAAGAATTCCAACCTTAAAATCAAGATTCTCACAGAGTTGCATGAGTCTCCAGTGGGTGGTCATTCAGGATTTTTGAAGACATATCATCGAGTCAAGCAAGATTTCTTTTGGGAGGGGCTAAAGGGTGATGTTCAAAAATTTGTGGCTAAATGTTTGGTGTGTCAAAGGCATAAAGGGGAGACAATTAAGACACCAGGTCTCTTGCAACCCTTATCTATTCCTAGCCAGCGTTGGGAAGAGGTATCCATGGACTTCATCATAGGGCTTCCCAAATCTAAAGGTCATAATGTCATCATGGTGGTAGTTGATCGGCTCACTAAATATGCACATTTCATTGCATTAGCACATCCTTTTACAACAAGTGTAGTGGCTAAAGCTTTTTTGGAGAATATCCAAAAGCTACATGGTACACCTAAAGTTATTGTTAGTGATCATGATCCTATCTTCACTAGTCACTTTTGGAAAGATTTATTCTCATGTTTGGGTACTCAATTGGCTCTTAGCTCTTCATACCACCCTCAATCAGATGGGCAAACATAGGTTGTTAATAAGTGTTTGGAAGGATATCTACGTTGTTTCACTTCAGAGAAACAGTCTCAGTGGGTAGATTGGCTACCACTTGCGGAATGGTGGTATAACACTTCTTTTCATAGCTCATCAAAAATTCTCCATTTTTGGCACTTTATGGATATCATCCTCCTTCCATCACATCATCAATTAAGGTGTCCCCAAGAGTTCAGGCAGTAGAAGACCACTTGCTTCATCAACAACAAGTACTTTCAGGACTCAAGGATAATTTAGCCATGGCACAAAATCGAATGAAACAACAGGCAGACCAACATCGTAGTGAAAGAAGTTTTGAAGTTGGGGATTGGGTCTTCTTGCGATTGCAGCCTTATAAGCAAATCTCACTAAAGTAGCAAAGAAAGAATAATAAGTTGTCTCCAAAGTATTATGGTCCATACCAAATCATGCAGAAGATCGGTAGTGTTGCCTACAAGCTTGAGTTGCCACCAACAAAAAGATACATCTAGTTTTTCATGTTTCCTATTTGAAGAAGGTAATTGGGCATAATATTCCCTCAAACAACACTTCTCGAGCTGGATGAAGAAGGAAGAATCATTTTGGAACCAGAGTGCATTCGTCAAACATGCACAAAGAAGCCGAGGAATAGAACTATCACTGAGTATCTCATCCAATGGAAGAAGTTACCAGTTGAAGATGCCACATGGGAAGCGAGGAGTTCATTCAAAAGTTTCCAAACTTGATTAGCATTGAGGACAATGCTTCTTTGAAGAAGGGGATGCTATGCCCTTAATATTATTGTGTACATTGGGTTATAGAATAGCTTGTGGCTATCTTAACTCTCTATTAAGTCATATTATCATTAGTATATTGTTATTTAGTTGTTTAGGTCGGCCTAAGTCTTATATAGGTGTGTCTAAGTCGGCCTAGGTGATATCCTTGGCATAAATAGGTATATATAGGAGGTTGTGAGTCTTATTTCATCATCAAGTGTGAAGTGTGTTCTCATTAGAGATATTTGGAGGTTTTCCCCCTCGAAGTGGCTTGTTATTCTCAGTTATTATCAAGTATTTGCAGCATATTTCATATCATATTCTTCTATTGTGCAAGTTATTTCATAACAAATTATGAACGCTCTTCCTCATGTATCCTGCACCAAGCTGGTAACAACAAGTCCTCCAGGTCGATTCTATAACTCAAGCTTGACCAATATTTTGTAATCCTAGCTACAAAATATTCATATCTAATCTGTATTGGATCCCTATTCTGCATGGTAACTCCTTGCAGCTCATCCTCCACTATATTTTTAGGAATCTGACTAACCTCTATAAGAACATCGTCCTTGATCTTCATATGTAACTTTAATGCCTTAGATTTGCATTCCTTACATTCAGTCCCTTTTAGAGCTACCTCAACATCAGCTGTAACATCATCTATGGATTCATAATTTGTTGGCCTCTCTATAGTACATTCCTTGTATGTTGTAAGGTCAACAGGAATTGTGTGGAACATAAGAATTTCCTCTGCATCTGAATCCTCAAAAGGGGCTGCAAGCACATAGTTCCCATACTTACTTCTGTTATCAAATTTTCATTAGAGGTATTTTGGTATTTTGTAATGATGTACTTCATCCTAGGTTCTCTTTCAATTCTAATCTGGTTTGGCACTCCCTTCTAAGGAAGCCACATATGAGAGTTGTCAGTTGATACATATCCATTCAAGGCCCTAGTAAAGTATCTTTCTAGAATCAAACCATAAGCATTAGGTATATCTACCCCCTATATATTGATAACCTACTGAATCCTAGGATTAGAAGCAACCTGCATATGAATCATATTTAATTCCCCTACAACATTAACTTCAGTTTTATCCAATTGTGTAACTTTCTTTTGGGAATCAACATGAGTGATACCCAAAGCTCTACAGACACCAAAGGGCATCACATTGGTGGAGGCACCTGAATCTAACAAGAAACTGTGCAAGTGTTTACCGGATATGCAGACAGAAATCAGGAAGGGAGGAGTCTCTATCTTCCCTTGAAACAGAGTTAAGGGAGTATCTACTTGAGAAACTTGAGTTTTGTCCTCTTTTCCTTTATCTCCAGGATGCACATAAACTTGATTATGAGTTTGATTTTTCCTTCCTACTATTTGAGAGCTAACTAATCTATCTTGTGATATGGAACTTGTGTTATAAGCTCCTAGGACTGCATTCCTAATGGTTGGAACTCTTAATAACTCAAATGCAGATAGACTTACCTTTAGCTTCTTGAGTTCTTCTGCAACATATATAGTCAATTTTTCTTCACTTAGATCAACAGGAGTCTCTTTTGGATAGTCCATCACCTTGTCTTTTCTTACTTCAACATTCCCTCCTTTTGACATGTCCATCTGTGCTTGTCTTTCCTTTGACAAATACTACTTGGACACATGAGGATACAATGGATTATTGTTGGCATTAGGATCTGGAGGAGTGGTGAAGTTTTTTGGGAGAATGGAGGTGGTGAAGGGGCCTCCAGCCGATGGATGTCTATGGGGCATGTATCTCAAATCATACTTCTTAACAGGCCTCTAGAAAGTCTGTACCTCTTCAACATAAGCTTCTTCTTCATCCAAGGGGTCATTGTCATTCACTATATTTTCCTCATCAAATAATTGTGAAATCTCATTTGCATTGCATACTTGATTTGCCTCTTGCCTGAGCTGGTCTGATTCATCCTCAGTCACATTGTCTTTGCTCTGTAGAAAAGGGGCATAACTTAGGACTGGCACTGATGAATCATAAAGAGTAGAGGGCACTATCTCCTGACTATTTGAATTGTTCTCCACATCATATTGAAAGATTGAAGCTGTTGTCTAGAACTCTTGACAATCTAACTCAGAATGTTGACTTGTTTTATGGAGCCTACACCATCCTGATAAAGCAACCTTGACCAAATACACACCACTAGGAGGCTTCTCTTGATTGACTAGTTGATCCAATGGAGTAGGGACTCCTCCATTATTAGGCCTCGTGTTCCAAGTCCCGTTTTGTCCTGGTGGCTGTCTCTTGTTGAATCCTTGTCCACTAGCTTTCCCTCGATCAAAGTTCTGACCAGAGGATTGTCCTCTATCATAATTTTGTCTTTGTTTATTATATCCTCTATCATCATTGTATCCTCTGTTGTTGTTGCATCTTCTATCAAAATGTTGCCCTTGTTGATTTCTCTGCTATAATTAGACTACATATTTCTCTGAGAAACTTGCAACTGACTATTCTGGTTCCTCAAGTAAGTCACCTCCATATTCAACTTCTTTACTTGTTCAGACAATTCATCCAGTCTCTCTTGGTCAATACTTCTATATGGAGGCTAGCTCATACTATTTTGGGAATATCCTATTGCAGTGTTGGTACTTAATGATTGGTTCAAAACTTCAAAATTTTGTAGATATGGGGGATAGCTAGTATGAGATTGTGGATGAAGAGGTTGATTTGCATTCTGCTGGGGATAGCTGATTGTAGGTGGCACTTGACTCACAAGAGGCCCTGGGTGAGGGACAATAGTAAAATGAGGTATTGGATTCATAATTGGAGTAAATTGAGAGCCTGATTGAGAGCTGGGACTTGTCTAGGGTGAGCAGCGAGTCCTAATGATGGTAAAGGTCTAGACAAGTGTTGTCTTAGGGAAGTGCTAGCCTTTACAGCTTCAACATATGCATCAAGCAAGGTATTAGGAGGATTTTTCTCCATTTCATGAAGGTGGTTGTCCGGCTATCAAGTCCCTCATAATAAACCTCTAAAGCAGTGGCATCATCAATAGCATAAGGGGCCTGTAGTCTGGTATAGGCATGATAAAACCTATTGTTAAAGGACCCTATAAGATCATTGACCTCTCTCTTAACATTAGTGAACTGATGATAGAGCTCGTTGGGACTAATGGGAATCCTAAAATTTTGTAGGAATATAGTTTCAAGCTCAGTCCAATGCTAGATAGACCTAGTAGGTAAGTGATTGTACCAATAGAATGCATCTTCTCCTAAGGAATAAGGAAAAATCCTAAATGCTACATCTTCATGATTAATTCCCCTATCCTTAAGGCTAGTCTGAAAGATCTTGATGTGTTCTTCAACAGTTCTATTGGGGTCATTAACATGGAACTTAGAAAAAAAGTGCTATGGTTTCTTGGGCATAACATTGTAATTGGCGAAACTCAATGGAGATGGGTTATTTGCTAGGAAAACCATTGGTGGAGGTGGGGGTGGTAATGGCTGATTTATGACTAGCTTAGGTTGTTGGATGGGGATGTCCTCAGACTCAAATGAAGGTGAACTTGGGAATGATGGAGATGATGGAGATGATGGAGGTGGTTGGGCGGATGATGATTCTCCCCTTTTGTTGGTCCTTCTTGACCTAGTAGGGTCTGGAAATTCTTGAAATTCCTCCTCTCCTAGAGTAGATTTGGTTCTTCTTCTGAATATTTCAGGAGAGATAGCGTACATAAACTGATCTAGCTTAACTTATTCAAGCCCTCCTTTTAGCGCCAATCTATTGATGATTTTTTTTGCACAGCAACAACTCAGACAGAATATAAAATCCTATCTCTCTTGAAAGGTAAATCTCTATCAGCAAGCCTTAAGAGATAACCCCAAGGTCTCTAATGTCAAGTCTTGACAATACATAAACAACTCAGTGATAAATGTGAAAATACTGGTAATCACAAAGGGACCTTACTACAAGCAAAGATTGAATCTTGAATTTATCAGATCTAGCAATATAATGATACTTCAATCCTAAATCTAACTCAAATGATAAAGAAATAACAAAATATTAGGGTTTCATTGAAATATCTAAGATTAAAACTACTCCTAAAATTAACAATACAAATGATGAAATACTTGAAATGGACCAATCCCTCATAAACTAATTTTTTCTTGACCAAGATAAATCTACAATCTTACAGAAACAGTGCAATCTTCTAAGGTTTTAAATATTTTTAGATCATGAACATTCATCCAAGACAACCCAATTGCAATTGAAATGAATAAATCTCCACAACTGAACTAAGCACAATGAATATAAAGTCTAGGCTAACTTTGCAAAGTAACTAACAATCAGCTAGCTGCAAAAAGTATGAACCAGGATTGCTGCAAACACTTCAAACATTAAATCATGAACATTATTGAATTAGATCTAAATCTAAATCTAATAACCTTGAGCAATTTGAAAGATAGAATCATAAGAACCATGCAAGATAAGTCAACACAAAAGAGATCACCAAAAAATCACAATGTCTTAAATTGTATTGAATCACCAAATTTCAGCAACAATTCCAATGTTCTGTTACATCACTTGCTCAGAAATTGACTAACTTCTACTTTTACTCTACTACCTATTTGCTTGTATCTGTCTATGTATGTATTTGTTACAAATGAGGAAAAATGCCCAATTTATAGGAATCTCCAAAACAAGTCAGCCAAGCTGGGATTATACAATAATAAAATAGCCAAAACAAGTCGGCACAACCAATGCTTACAATAAAAATGACCACAAACAGGTTGGCCCAAGGAGAATTCAAAATTAAATAAATATGCATTAAATGCGAGAATTCAATCCAGGTCAGCCTGGGAGCTCCAAAAAGATTCAAAGCAAGGCACAAATTTCAATGTAGCCGCATATTAAATGCCTCTAGCATGATCAAACCTCACCAAGTCGGCCAAGGGGTGGAGTAACCAGAACTTCAAATTTCTTCATAGTTTAAACTTCATCTCCAGAACTCCAACGACCATGCCAGACTCAGCTTGCACTCAACAAAACACCATTAATATCAATTATAACACTAGTATAACATGAAGATCAAGATTAATCCATCATCAAAAATGCATGCGTCATCTAAATAAACTCAAACATAGATCAAAATAAACCCAGAAACACCGCTCAATCGTAAACAACATAGCTCGAGATTTTGAGCTAGCCATAGAATCTAAGCCAGAAGGGAAACTCTGGCCCAGGAGAATTCTGGCGAAGAAGGCACAAAATCCACCATTAAATCATCAAAATGTAGAACAATTTGCAAATAACCATGTAATTTATCAATCAACAGCATGGAAAGACAAGAATTTATCATTAAGATAATCCAATTCATCCAATTTTCAAGTTTCAACAAGCTTCCCAGAAAATTCAAAAAAATCCAGCTGGACCGGAAAATCCTGAAGTTGGTAAAAAACCCGAACATCGGCCACGGCCTCGCTCAAATTGACCGAAGGTCACAAATTTGAGGACCCTGGGTATGGATCCAGTTAATGCAGAACCTTCAACGGATCTTCTTTGAATTCTAGGCTCAATCAAAAGCAAATTAAGATGAGAAAGGGGCGCCCTAGGCATGAAACCCTAGATTTCGACCATGAAGGCACAAAACAAGCCACAAAATGCTCAAAAAAATAGGAATTCGAACCCCAAGAAAGAATAAAACACAAAAGCACAACTCACATTCATCAATCAAAACAGAAGCAATGTGCACATACCATTTGATGAAAAGGAAATCGATCATGGCAACAACAGACAACAATCCAGATGCCCAAGCAAGCAACAACAATGAAAATGCCAAGGGAATCATAACTAGATCAATAATTCACAAAATAAGTATACCATAACACGCCAAACACCCCAAGATCAAATATCCCAACTCAGGGGAATGCAAATGATAAGTCAAAATTGCATGAAGCTCAAAAAAATCAACCAAGTTTGGAAACCCGACGGCAAGGCGTAATTCCACGAAGGCCAAAAATCTGTGAACTACAGTGTAAAACAGGTCGAGCCAGACTTTGAATGCAATCCAGGAAAATCCAGAGGGACTGGGAAATCTTGAACTGGCTCAAAAACCCAAACTATAGCATGAAACTAGAGTTTGCAAGAAATCTGGGAAAATCTGGATGGACCGGTAAATCCCGAACCTGGGTGAAAACCCAGATTTGGCCCAAAACATAAGATTCTTAATGTGCAACATGGGGGAAACACTTAGGAAAGTAGGATAAATGTTTAAGCTCATTCCTAGGGAATTAAAATCCACAAAATCCAAGGGCCAAAGACCAAAAGCAAAAGCAAAAGAGGGTCCCTACTTTCAGCAGGGCGTGTGTTTAAAAACTGCACAACAGGTTCCTTTTGAGGAGTTATAAGGTCATTTGGTCTATAACCCCATGGGTCACTTTTTTCATTTGTGGTATTTGTTGGGGGCATACTAGAGCTACTTTTTTTGGCTTCCATTTTTTTTCTATGTTGAGATTGTGTAGTTGTCATAAAAAACTGCCAGGACTTTTGTGAAAGTTTGGTGATTTCTAACTTATGGAATGAACTAATGCTTTATTTTTGAGATTTTTTTTGTTTAAGGAAATGGAGTTGTGTTTTCTTTTAGGATTTTCTATTTTAATAATGTTTTTGTGAGCCAAGATTTTCTATTGCCATGCGGGAGGTGGTAATATTGGCCTTCCAGCCACAAGATTGACTTTTCATTCTTGTTTGTCTAGGATATTTGTTGTGTTTCTCCATTGAGTTGGTGTTTCATTTTTCTCAGATATGAAGCTTCTCAAACTACTGATAATTTTTGTTTGTTCACCTTCAATTTGTGTGAGATCTGGTTGTATGATGGGTGTCATAAGATCTGGTTGTTGAACTAGAGCAATAAGACACTAAAAGGTCATAAAGTGAGTGATGTTTTGATGATGAATGATGATGATGTGAAAGACATCCCTTTGGACAAAAGGTGTTGGTGTTTTGCTATGGTTTTCATAATACTCAAGACCCTAAAGTTTGAGTGATGTTTTGGATGTTTTGGAAACGATGTTATTTTTGGAACTCAAAATGTTGAAAACTTGGACCGATATTTCACTTCATTTTTCTAGAGGATATGTTGTAAAAAATCTACTTGAACTAGCCTTGAGGTTCAAGCAAATGCTGATATCTTAGAATTTTGGGTGAAGGAATAATCCAAAGTTTGTGTTTTGATTTTGAATCCTAAAACTAGGTTGGAGTGTTTGAATTCGCAAATGGATATGGACTGATGTAGATTATGACATGTTTTGGAAGTCTAACTATTTTGTTCTCAAAAATATTTGTAACCACTTTTCAGATTTAGTCTTCTAACTTACACCAAAAAATAGAGCAAAAGCAACAAATCTAGAATAGTAGTGGTAATTTCTATCAAATGCAACCAGATTTTTGTCAATAGTAGCCAAGTCTGAAGGAATCCTACAGTAAGATTTATCAAAAGTAGCCTCTATTTGTAATTTTCCTAATTGGTGAACAGTGTAGGCAAAAGCGGTATCTTTAGTCAAAAGTGGCTAGATTCTATGTCAATTGCGGCCAGAACTTAGATTAATTACGATAATTCTATAATCAACTGTGGCATTTTTAGATCAACTACATTATATTTTTCAAAAGTGACAAGGTTTTGATAGTGACGGTCCAAATCCAGAGAGAAATTGCGGCAGGTTTTTGGTCAACTATGGCTAATTTTAAGTCAATAGTAGTTTTTTGTGTAAGTTTGTTTTCCAGTTTTTGTTTTGGTAGTAGTTTAGATAAATTTGCAATCTTTGGATGTCTTTGTTTGATTCTATTTTTTATTGAGATTTTGGTAAGTGATATAATACAACACAACAATCAAAACTATTTGACTCTAAATTTCTATAATTTAAGCAAGTTTCTTTTCACAAAAGCTCAAAGTTTGTGAAATTCAAAATGCCAAAACTATAGAACTTCTCAATGTTGACTCTGGTCTAAAATATGACTTGAAATGTAATCCTAAAATATTCAAAAACCTTTAGATATATTTGTTTAAGATATCTTTTAAGGAGTGAAAATATAGGGCTCTTTTCAAAGGTATTCACACTAAGTCCAAAGGGTTTTGAGATTCCATAACCAAGCTCAATGTTTGTTTTGATGTGTTCATTTTAAATTCAAGCAAAGTGTTTGATTTCAATAAAATAACTTTGGCATGCATCAATCAAGTCACTCTAAGTAGGTACAGTCTTTTAGGTAGGCTTACCTCATGTTGGGCGAAGGGATGATTTTATATGCAATTTATGGAGGAGTGTAGAGGTATATTAAGAATGAACTCTTAAGCTCTACACCTCAACCAAAAATCAAACTTGGTAAGTAACTTCTCGAAATCAAAGATACGATGCACCACTTTAATTTTTTTTTGGAAAACATGGATGGCTTCTAAGATAAGGTTCTTAGTGACAAACTATGAACACCTTACGTACATTACCATCTAGTGGTCACTTAAGACTCTTTAACCATTCCTGTTCCACTTAAGGCATGGGATTAGGTGCAGTATGTTATCGCCCAAGATTGAATCTACTTTCCCATGATTTCACAACCTTTAATATATCTCATCAATAAACATGCTTCGAGTCCTTTCTTATGATTTCTCCATCATGGGATGTATCTCATAGCAAGCCCCCTCTTTATGGATGACTAAAAAAAAATGTAAAACAAGTGCAAAAATTGAAGTGCTTTTTGTCACCCAAGATCGCCAAAATACACGAGGGGAGAGGATAGACACTTAGTTTTCCAAACATGGAAGAAACAATAGACAATTCATCAAAATATTCTTTTTAATCCCTTCAAGTGGTGCTATCCAAAAGAAAAAAATAAATGAAGTGTGAACAAGATAGCAATTTGTTTTTATGTGCACCGAAATGAAGTGTTTTGGATTTCAAGCAAGTAGATAGCAGTATGCAAATTAGAATGTATTTGTCTAGTTTTAAGCACCAAAACTAAGTGTTTCTAATAACCTTTTCTTAAATTGGTCAACAAAATAAAATCATTCATTTCATCAACATAAAGAAAGCGTTGGTCAAAAGAAAGCATTCCATTTTATGATCACCAAAATAAAGTGTTGTTCTACTCTGCAAAAGCTTTTGAAAGTTCATTTTATGGCACTAAATTGAAAGATTTTTCTAAACTAGAAAGATTCTGAAAAGTTCTTTTTAAGACACCAAATTGAAAGCATGTAAGTTGTGGGGTTCAATTGTTTAAGCATGAAATCGAAAGATTTTCCTAAACTAGAAAGCTTTTGAAAAGTTCTTTTTAAGGCACAAAATTGAAAGTGTGCAAGTTGTGGGATTCAATTGTTTAAGCACCAAATCAATTTTTTTCCCTAAACTAGAAAGCTTTTGAAAGGTTCTTTTTAAAGAACCAAATCAAAAGCATGCAAGTTGTTGGGTTCATTTGTTAAGCACCAAATCGAAAAAAATTCCTAAACTATGAAAACTTTTGAAAAGTTGGACTTGGACGATTCACCTTCTTTGCAATAAAATCATTAGTTGTTCTTGATGTAAATTGTACCATATCCCTGCAAGAGCTGCACAAACAAAGTCAACACCCTTAAAAAACCCATAACAAACACTCATTAACATTACAAACCAACAAAATTACTTGTAGATTTGTAAATAAAAAATAACAGAGCAAAAGCGTAAATTTTAATCAAAAGCGACTGTTATTTTTAGCAAATGTGCTAGAAAAGTCAAAAGTGGCCTTGTTGTGAGCAACTACGGTCACCATTTTCCAAAGTGGCCCTATTTTTGAAGCAAAAGCAGCTAGAAAAGTCAAAAGTAGCCCTATTATGGGAAATTGCGATCGAAACTAAAAAATGACTGCGTGAGGTTTCTATACTGTTCGCGTAAATATTTTTCAAGTGTGTTTCTAGAACTTGAAACTACTAAAAATACACTCAAGGAAATGTTAATGTCAAGGATCGAGGTCCCACCAGGCATCCCAGAATGTGTAAGGGCGAAATCAAGAAGCATAAGAAAATCAATATAAATGAATTAAACAAGATTTAACTCAAACAAAGATTAAGATTCATACCCATTACTCATGAAATGAACAAAACAAGATTACTAAATTCAATGAACTAAGATAATACAAACAAAGAACAAACAAAATAATTTAAAGAATCATATTGTTACCCATCTCCTGTTGAAGTGGGTTCGCAATGATGTTGGATCGTTGTATCAATGTGAAGCCTCCATTTATACATTGAAAAAGCTCCAATGCATGTCAATGGTGATCGAAGATGTATGTAAAAGCTCTCAAGAAATCAATGATTAATTTAACATTACTTTGTTGCACAAAAGATGTCAATTCTTTGATCGTTTTTGAGGATGAAGAGGATTGTTATATACATTTTACATTTTGAGATGAACAATCAAGATTGTGTAGTAGAATATCCTGATCAATGGTCCAAAATCGTTGAGAGGAATTAGATTACTCAGTTAGCTTTTGTGATCGAATCAATTAAAGATGTTAATTGATTAATTAGAGGAAATAGATTGCCTAATATATGGAATTGAGGAAATCATGTTGAGCTTTCAGTGGGATTGAAGAATAGATGGATTAGTTAGGAAATAGATGAATGAGTTAGCCAATTAGAGTGAGCAATTGGTGGATCGTAATTTGCTCAATCATAAAAGGGGGTGAGGATAATTAATTAATTAAGATTTTTGAGTTGAACATGCAAGTCATTTTTGACTTTTACAAATAGAGTTGCATTTGTTTGTTTTGACCTTTTTGGATGATGTTTGAATAATTTATTTAATTATTCAAGTTTAGGGGAAAGTGATTTAATTAAACTATTAATTGATTAATAACTTAATTGATTTAGGGGAATAGGGTAAATTAGCAACATAATTAAATTTAATGTAATATTATTTAATTAATCAGGAAGAATAAAGTTAGATTAGGACTTTATTAAATAAATGAAATTTATTTAATTAGTGAAAAATGATGAAAAAGTGAATTAATTAAATAATGTAATATTATTCAATTAATAGAGGAAATTAGGGTTTTTTGATGTAATTTAATGTGAAATGCAGTGATATTAAGTGTTAATAATGTTGATGATGAGAAAATGTCATTCAAGATGTGTGATAAGTGTTAGGTCATTTTTACATGTCTACAAATGAAGTTTTACTTTTTTTGCTTAAATAAGCAATAATGTGAGTTTGCTATAACACACTCGCATATTGCTCATTCAAGAAATAATGTGAGTGTGTTATGGCTTGGAGTGATCGAGCTTGAGGCTTGGTCACTCCAAGTCATAATGCACTCACATTATGGCGTTTTTCAAGTTTAAAAGTGGGGTGGCCACTTTTTGGTCCCCTAATCTTTCTGCACCCGCCCATATAGTTAAATGAGAATATAAGGAACCTTGCTTTAAATTTGATGTGAAAATATGAGGATGCATAGAGTTAACTTATCACTATTCGAAAATGCATTTCTCTAATGTTTAAACTATACTAGGGTCTATGCAAACCCAAAAATATTATGATTCACCTCCAAGTGTTAGGGGTTTGATCTTTTGTGATGTAGCCTTGAATTGATGTACATCTAAACAATTTTATGTGATAATGGGGTAAGTGAAAAAAGATGGGGGGCCAAAAAGGGGGCTTAAGTGGCCACTTTTTTCTTCTTCTTCTGAAATTAGGAAATACTGACCTTGGACATGAAATTAAGGATAATTACACTCAAAATTTTGAGATGCAACAAAAACAAGGATTGTAGTGCTCTGAGTCTACTTTCTAAACTACTAATTTATTTTGAAAATGGTTGAGATTAAGGGGTTCAAATGAGGTACCCACAAAAATTGGTGTTGTTTTTGTTAGAAAAATATAACATAGCAACTTTTGTGGGAATGTAGCATAGTGAACTTTTTTTTAGTATTTTTAAAATCACTTCAGTGAGAAATTAGCTAACAGTATGTAGTTTATGCACAATTTTTCTGATAATTTTTTAATGAATATTTGATTTTTAACTATTTTTGAAAGTGGACACTTCCTAAAAAATTAAATTTTGGTCGTGCTGCCCCTACAAATTTTGGAAACTAATTGAATTTTTTTTAATATTTGTAGAATGGAGTTTAGTTTCTAAAAATGTAATTTATTTAAAATTTCGATGAGCAGTTAATTTATAATAAAAAAAACACCAAACACTGCTTTTTTCCAAAAAAGAGACACACATACAAAATAAATTATAGATCAAAGGCTTAACATTGTCAAAAAGTGAAAAAAAATTACATTGTTGGATAGCTAAGAGAGAGCCTAACATTACCCAGGTGTTCGATTTGTTCGACATTGAAACATGTACAATCCTAATGATGAGCACAAACCCAATTATGTGAAATATTGTAAAATGTACAAAAACATGTCATTGGTCATTAGGAAGGTCCTCCAAGCCTTTGGGTTGGTATTCCAAGCCAAATACCAAGCCTTAGGCTTGGGGATTCCCAAAGAAAGATATAACACTAGCGTGTTATAATGCGCTAGCATTATATCTTAGTTTTGACATGGTTTTTGTGTTTGTGAGGGACATGTCTAGCAAGACATAACACGAGTGTGTTATAATGCACTCACTTTATGCTTTTCTTTATGTTAAATGATACTCTATTAAATGTATGTTTATATATTTGTATGTTTGTATGTACATGTATGCTTGTATGTCATGTATGTATGTATGTATCAATGCATGTATGTATTCCTATATGTATGTATGTATTTAAGATTGATGTACATATGTACATGTATGCTTGTATGTATGTAGGATTGCATGTATGTATTCCTATATGTATGTATGTATTTAAGATTGATGTACATATGTACATGTATGCTTGTATGTATGTAGGATTGCATGTACATATGTATTATGCTTGTATGTATGTAAGTATGTATGTATTTATGTATGTCTTTAGAGGCAGGGAGAATTTTAAGAGAGAGATAGAGTTGTCTAGGTAGGGTGGGAGGGAGAGAGGGAGGGAGAGACCTAAGAGAGAGAGAGAGAGGTAGTGAGAGAGAGTCTTGAGAGAGGGAGAGGGGGTGGAAGGGAGAGACTAAGAGAGAGGGAGTGGGAGAGAAGGGATTGAAGTGAGAGGGTCTTAGATAGGTAGGGTGGGAGGGATAGAGGGAGGGAGAGATAGAGAGAGAAAGGGGGGATGGAAGAGAGGGAATGAGAGAGGGAGAGAGAGAGAGGAGAGAGAGAGGGAGGGAGAGAAAGAGTTATGTAGGTAGGGTGCCAGAGGGAGAGACTTGAGAGAGAGAGATGTAGAGAGGTAGTGAGAGAGAGTCTTGAGAGAGGGAGATGGGGTGGAATGGCGAGACTAAGAGAGTGAGTGGGAGAGAAGGAGTTGGAGTGAGAGGGTCTTAGCTAGGTACGGTGGGAGTGATAGAGGGAGAGAGAGAGGGGTGGGAGAGAGGGAATTGAGAGAGAGGGGGGGAGAGAGAGAGAGGGAGAGAAAGAGAGATTTATGTAGGTAGGGTTCTAGAGGGAGATACTTGAGAGTGTGAGGGGGGGTAAGAGTGAGAGACTTGAGAGATAGGTAGTGAGAGGGAGTGCGAGAGAGAGGGAGTGGAAGAGAGAGGGGATGAGAGGGAGGGAGTGTGAGAGTGAGACCTGAGAGAGGGAGAGGGTGTGGGATGGAGTGACCTGAGAG
>VDFB02000003.1:250684237-250701371 GCA_007258455.2 Sequoia sempervirens
CATGGTGATGGAATGGCATTCCATCACCATGAGACCACATTTCTTCGAGGAATTTATTCAAACTACTCACTGCCTTGTCTATGCTATTGCTTACTATTATTCTTTGATAGATTTTTTTCCAATAGTTTGTTGGAAAGCACCTTTTTTTAGGCTTTTAGCCATAGCAGCAAGGAAGTGAACTATTTGATAAAATGCTTTGGTGGACATGTATGGAAAATGTGGTAGCATAGAAAAGGAAATGAGTTGTTTGAAAAAATGCCTCAAAGAAATGTGGTCTTATGGTGATGGACATCACCATAAGACCACATTTCTTTGAGGCATTTTTTCAAACAACTCATTTCCTTTTCTATGATATTGCTTACTATTAAATTCTTTCATATATTTCTTCCAAGCATCCATAGCATAGACAAGGTAGTGAACTATTTGAAAAGACGCCTCAATAAAAAGTGGTCTCATGGAATGCCATGACAAGAAAATGCAATTGGCAACTACTCCTAGTTATTACTTATGCTATGTGAAGTAATTGCATCACTGCTTACATTGACTTTCTAAACAACTATATTGTAGTTGAAATTTTTTCATCTATCAACATCTAGTTATTAGTTATGGAATGTGAAGTAATGATTTGAGTTTGAAAGATGTGAAATGCAATGTAATCAACAATATGAATATAAGCTACACAAATCTATTAAGTACAATTCATTAGTTAAACTCTTTATTCTATTACCTGTGTGAAGGTTTGTCTAACTCCACTGGCACTAGGAGGTTTTCCCATGAAACCTCCAATATTAGCCTATTCAACATCCAAAATCAGATATTAGAATACCGTTCATATAACAATGCTATTAACATGTAATAAATTTATAATTCTTTACTAGTTACATACCTCAACGGTAGATGCAGTGGAGTAATAAGCAGGTGTAGGGCTGGTGTATCCAGTATCAACAATGTGACCTTGAAAATTTATTAAAATCATAAAACTAAATTAGTTAATCTTGCATTTCAAAATTGAAATTTAATAAATTAAATTCAATGAACATGCTAACATTTACCTGAGTATCGATATCATAAGCCTCATTCAAAATGCTAGCTACCCTCATCATCTACATAGCTGCAGATGTATCCTACGTAGTAGCCTCCTGAGTGTCGGTGTGGACATATGAACAAGTCACCCCACAAGCTTGACACAAATGGGATGGAAGCCAACCACTCAAAGACTCCATTGGATGGCGCTGTAGTATAGGACTGGCATGCTGGATGATACACTAGGTCAAAGAGGTGATAGATTGCAAAGTGTCTACCTTAGCACTCTCCTTCGTGATGGAAGGGATAACAATGTGCTCATGATCCGGCCTAGAGAGAGCTCGTCTTGCTTGCCACCTAGGATCCTGCCATGCACCAGGTCTATCTTGAGCCGACCCCCCACCTCTCCCCTAGAAGTCCCTCATATCAAAATAATTCATGATTTTTTTTAGGATGAACTCACAGTATAGTTTCCTCAGGAAATATTGTGGGACTTCGCAATTGTTGCATGATGGGTAATCAAAAACCTGTACCACCTATCCCAAAAAGAGTTTCTAATCCCTTGGTGGTGGCACCAATGGATAGGAAACCTCTTTGCATTGAGGTCAAGATTTTGATTTGTGCGTGGGTTGGTGAATAATGATCACAAATCTAATTTTGTAATTTTTTGATCTTTTACATTTTTATATGATAATTTATCCTAGTAAAAATTCCTAGCCACTTGCCTCCTATCTTGCCAACCACTTAATTGTTTGTTGATTGCATCTACATGTTCTAACATTTCTGTAAAAGTGAATTTGCAAGTGTTCTTCTCTCCATGGTTGAACCTGCTGGATTGTTCAACCTCATGATTAACTCAATTTTTTTTATTGTTTTCAATTACCCCCATTAAATTTTGTTGAATGCTAGGAGGATGTTGAGGGATTGGTGGAGGAGATTGTTGTTGTGGTTGTTGAACTTGAGGATTTTGTTCATGTTGTTGTTGCTCTAGTTGTTGAGGATTTTGAGGAGGGTTTTGAAGAGGGTTTCCAAGATAATTATCATTTCCTACAAATTCAATAAATGAATATAAAAAACAACCTAAAACTAACAAATTCACAACAAAAAGAAAACAATCCTTACCTATTTGACCTCCCCGTTGATGTGGCGGCATCCTGGGGATGAAATAGCAACAAATTGATGAAAAAATGCAAGCTTGTCTCCTCCTAGAACGTGAGCGCACAAGAGAAAGGTTTTTTACCATGGGCAGCATAAAAACAGTCAACATAAAAACGAATTTGATTTTCTTTTTTGTTTTTGTTTTAATAACTCATAATGCGAGCACATTATTCTGCACTCATGTTATAACGTGAGACGAAATAGGCTCGATATGGCTGAGCCTTAAGCTCGGCACACCAAGCCATAACACAAGTGTGTTATAATGCACTCACAATATAGCCTATTAGAAGTTTTTTAAAATTTTGGCCACAATTTGGCCCCCCATCTTTTTGCACCTGCCTAATGATCTAATAGAATCACAGTTCACATGTGCCTTATTGTTAGTTGAATTTGGTCAAGATGGTGTTTACAAACACCTTTAGGAGATTGTCAACTTGATAGGGAGAGTATTCTCCTAGGTCAACCCCTTTTTGAATCAAGTTAACAATAAGAAGTGATAATTGCATAGACATGTAGATGACCTATATAATGTGGGTTCTTTGTCTCTTTGGAAAATTGAAATGTTCTCTAATGATTCTCCTTGATGTTCTTGTCTTATTGTTTATTTTGAATTTAATGACATATTGAATATCTTTAAATACCAAGACATAACAACATGTTGCAGAAACATATACTAAGTTAACTCATAAACAATTAGTATGAAGGGATGGAGAAGATGGAATTTAAATTTTGGGTTCAATCTTATGTGTAATGAGATTGATCTCCAGCTGCATGGAAATAAACTTAGACAAATAAATAATAATTTTGAAACAAGAAAAAATGTGTGACAATAAATACAATTATAAGTGCAACAATAAAAAATAAATAATAAATAAGTAAAAATCGATAAAAAAATCAAAACTATCACAAACATATATCACTTATTTGTATATTATCACATCTAAAATATTCTACTAAAATTAACACAAAACTAATTAAAAAATAACATAAATATACAAATTAATTAAACTCTCACATATACCTTATACAGGAGATTCAAACCTCACATAAGATCTTTTTAATTGTTTAGTCAATAAAATTGAGTGGGAGCTACATTGATAAATGACAAATATTATTTATAAACACAGGCATACACGTCATTACCCCTCTCTCTTTATATATATCTAAGGTGAAAGATATTCTCCACAACCTTACAACGACGTTTCGAACCAGCTAGTCGATATCTTTAGTTAATGTCTTAGTTTATGTCTGTTTCAAGGTTCGTGAAAGGGCACCCATTACTGGAATATCTCCTCCTTGGCACTAATGGAATATTGATAAGTAGGCAGTGTTTTAGCGCACTGGGTCAATTATGTGATATTTAATTATCCGAGTTCAAACGTATGGTTACCCACCAAAACACCCTCCTTGACATGACAAAATGAGCAGTCAGAAAGAAATACATTTAAATCATTTCGTTAACTGGATTATGTGACTGAAGTTTTCGAACAATATATAAATTACAGAAAGCATTCTTCTTTCAAATTTCTATAGAAGAATCTCTTTACACCAAATGAAAGGCAATATGCAAATGACATTCACCTGTTTAGCTAACTTGAGATTTCCATACCTTGCAAGCTTCCTAGGCCTGAGCACCCATGGAAGTCTAACATCCTAAGCTTAGCTAAATTGCTCACTGCATAAGGAAGGCTGTGTAAACCTTCACAACCATGCAAGTTCAACACTTGGAGTTGTTCTAACTCGCCCACTGTGTTGGGAAGAATCCTTAGGCCTCTACATCCGTACAAATTCAACACCTGTAGTTGAGCCAAATTACCTACAGTGCTAGGAAGGCTTTTGAGATCTGCACAACCTTCCAAATACAACACTTTTAGCTGCACCAAGTTGCCCACAGCAGCAGGAAGGCTTGTTAAACTTGCACAGCCGCGCAAATTGAACTGCTTCAGTTGTGACAAGTTACCAAGTGTGCTTGGGATAGTTGTGAGACCTACACAATCCTCCATATGCAAGCACTGAAGGTTCTCCAAATTGTTTAGTGTTTTAGGGGTTCTTGTAAGACTTGCACACTTCTCTAGACTAAACATCCTGATTTGGGACCAATTGCCATCAAACTGGAGTCTGTTTCTTAATATTGACCATGTATACATATCACTCAGAAATTCACAGTTTCTAATTCTTATCCATATCAAATTTGGAGCTAGCTTCCCAATGTTGCTCAACACTTTTATGTTTTGCAAAAATAGGTAACGCAGAGAAGGCATGCTGTGCATGATAACAGGCTCACTTCCATTCTGTCCTGTGTAAACAAGCATCTTCACTCTCTCTGCTCTGTCTCTGTTCAAGGCATTATGTGTACTCATAGGCAGCCACAGTCTGCTATTGTTATCGGCTTCCTTTTGAATTCCTCTTCCCATTTCCTGCAGAAGGTCATGCATATGTAGGAGATCTTGAGGGCCACTGATGTTTATAAGCATTTTCTGCAAAAGATTCTTGATAGCTGTTTGAACTTTATTTGGGTATAAGACTTCCCAGAAAATAACAGCATGTATTTTCTTTTCACCTGCAAAGTTACAAGCTACATCAAGAAATATTTCCTTTTCAATGTCATCAAGCCCATCATAACTGATTCGAAGGAGTGTAGATATTTTTGGATTTTCTCCAAAGTTAAGGAGAGTTTCTTCCCAACATTGAATTTGGTTGGTCTCCTTCTTATCAAACAAATGTGATCCAATGACTTCTAGTGAGAGAGGATTCCCACAACAGGCTTGGGCAATTCTTGTAGAAAGCTCTTCGTAAGGGGCATCTGGAAATGGGATTGAGAAAGCATGCCAGCTAAACAACTGGAGACCTTCATAGTCCTCCAATCCAGTCATGTTGTGAACTGAGTCGACCTTAGCAAGATTAAGTATGTTCTGGTCTCGGGATGTAATGATGATTCTACTACCATTCCCAAACCAATCCCCATTCAGCGCATGCAATTGGCTTCCATCATTTACACCATCCAATATGACAAGGGCACGAACCCCTCGCAGTCGATCTCTCATCAGAGCTTTTCCCTCATCAACACTTGAAATTTCTCCATTGTAATTCACCAGCCTCCTTAAAATTCTTCCCTGCAAGTCCACAAGTCTAGTGTTTTTCTCTACAGTAGTTTCAATGTTGAAGACAAAGCAACAAGCATCAAACCCACCATGAATTTTATTGTAAACAGCCTTGGCTAAGGTGGTTTTGCCAACACCACCTAAACCGCTAATTCCCACTCTCACCGTCCTGTCCCAGGAACTCAGGTTTAGGCTGCAAAGTAGGTCATAAGTATCCGTTTGGAGTCCCACAAGATGCATGGGGACATCCAGCGGAGTATTCTTGAAGGTATTCAACACATCTTTCACAACTCTTTTAACAAGTCTTCCTTCATACCTGCAAATCACCTTCCATATATTACACCCTACTATGCAAAGTTAAAATTGTAGCTAATTTGGGAAAACTAGAAATTTTAAGTCTATTAAATTCCACAACACAGCTAGCTTATGGTAGACAAAAGAAAGTTCAGCTAACACTTTTCCAACTAAATAAATAGCTAGAATAAATGACGAAAGAAAACATGCCAATTCATTACCCGAATTCTGCTGCTCGAGTCCAACCAGAACAAAAAGAGATTTGATGAAGAGCTTTCTTCCACTCCTCAATTGTATTTTCATCCTGTCGATCTAAATGGCTGTAATGCTTTTGGAATGCCTGGGCGAACAGACCTCCATTTCTTTGAGGATAGCGAACATCAGAGGGCTCCACATCATAAAACAGAGGAATGATGAAGCAATTGGATCTGCACATCCGCGCCGCCTCCTTTAGGCACCATGGTGACTCTGCATAGCATTTGGAAAATATGGGAATATGAATATGACATGTTTCAGTGGCCATTTGCAAGCTGGAATCGATGGGTTTGCCCTTGTTCAACTCTTCACTGTCCAGGAAAACCCGAAGGCCTGCCACATACAAAGATTCGTGGAGATGGTCGACAAAAGTTTTTCTCACATCTTTTCCACAGAAGCTGAGAAACACATGAAACTTCTTGTTGACATCGAAGGGGATTTTGATGGTGGGAGGTTGATAGTGAGTGTAAATCTCCATCACTTGCTCTGCACAAGTTTGTGGACCTTAACAATGTGAACTCGAGTCTGCCACAAAAAGAAGAGAAAGTATGGGTATGAAGTCTAAATGCAATTCGGAGGAAGCTAAGCCAAGCACAAGTGTGGAATTTCTTGGGCAGGCTTACTAGGGAAATGAAATGAGCTGACAATTATCGACTCTGGTTAGTTATATGCTTTTTGTGGGTACATCCACAAAACATACATGAAGATTAAGGAGAGGACCTATTTCTGAGTGTAACATTTGTTTTTAATAATCATTTCAATTGTGGAAAGTCATATTAGTGTAGTGTCGATTCATAGCTTAAATAATCATGATCTTAGAACAGAGTAGATACTGACAGATAGATATTTGAGTCGAAAGAGGTGACTCTGTCTCGTGAGATCCACGCGGTGAGAGAGAAAAATCCAGCGTAACATAGGCCTCATAAAGTCGTGACATTGCTAGGAGGTGATGTATCCCGTGGTGGCATTTACAGTTAGAATCAATGGCTTGAAAACTTCTAGACGGATTGATCGACCATGCAAACGATCCTGGACGAACACATATCAGACTTAGCTTATTCACGATTGATAACTACAGCGCCTACAGAACAACAGCGCATCCACAAGAGACAAGGGAAGGTCGACCATGAATTATGGCCACACAAATTTTGTCCAGTTGGACATGGCGAAAACGACTCATAGGTGGGCGGGGTGACGTGGGAGAAAAGATTTTATGTAGAAGATTTACAGGTGGATGTGGATCCCACCTCAGAAGTACGTAGTCCTACGCAATCTTTGTCAACGAGAGAATTGAGAACGAGCAGCTGGCATGCAAACCTTCATGTTTGAGAATCGACCTGCTTACCTGTTTTCCAAAATCCATTATTTAATTAATCGAATTTGGTACTTACTTTTGAGTATTTTTATTTCAACTTGGAATTGATTTTGTAATTTATTGGCTACTTAAGATTTACCGCCAGCTGTTCTACTTAAGAATGGCGGTGGTGGGAGAAAGCTCTATTTTGAACAAAACAGGATGCTCATTTTCTATGGTTTTTAAGGTTAAGCATGATGTCTGTGACTTCAGATATGCTCTGGAAACGCTACGTTTTTTATTGTATATAATTTCTTTTGCAGAATATAAAAGTTCATTTCGACATCCTTTAGATTCTCATTTCTTTACATAAAATTATTTCAGAGAAGATAAAACTGCAATTGAGATAAAGGTGGAGTTCAATGAAAATGCCTAGTATAGAATTTTCGTAATAGTTGGTTTTTGCTTAAAATTAATATATCTTATGAAATATTGTTATTTATATTAATTGTATAAAGTTTTTAAAAATATATTATAAAAATTTAGATAGAAAATGTCATCTTAGATATTGATTTTAATAATTTATCAAAAGAGAATATATAATGATAATTTGTTAACTAATATTAGGTATTGAATCAATAGTAGGAGATAGGTGGTGGTCATTTGGTTTCCACATATCAAGACTATCTTGGTCATTTAGTATGAGCTTCTAGCTTGTAAGAGCACTAGCATTAGCTTACTCATCCAATACATCCTTAGGAAGTTGATCAACAACTTTGGGATGAGAAATGACTAATGCAAGAAGAAGAAGCTTGCTAGTATTTGACCAATCGAAGACACTTTGGTTATGGAAAATTGAGAGGAAGAAAGGCTATTCGAAAACTAGAGACCATCCATGAGCATTGCAACCATGAGCTTTGCACTAAGAAAAGTGGCAATCATATTGGTAGGCATTAAAACTTCTAGCACAACAATGCCCTTTAAGAGCAGATTGCCCCTATTAGAAGGGGGGGTCTTTTTTTTCTAAAAATTGTATAAGTTGTATTTCCCTAGTGATCAAGTAGTAATTGTATTGACTTGCACTTGTATCTACATTTGAACAAACCATAAATTTAGAATACATGGATAAATTATTTTCAATGGTACATCTAACAAAATGGGCTAATTCCTCTTTCCAATTACTAAATAAGATTTCCACTTTGAAAGAATGCTATATCTACATAAGTTTAGTAGGAAAATCATAATATGCAACAATGTAAAGGGAAATACACTTTCCACATGTTAATTTAGGATAATTAAGTGAAGCACAAAAAGAGAGTACACATTAACCTAAATTAAAGTAATGATAGTTGAAACATATTATAGTTACTAATAAATGTAAAGGAAGGGAGTGCTTATTTGTGGGATCTATGAGGAAGAATTAAGTAAATGAGTTTGTAAACAAATTAGTGTTCAAGTGTAGAAAATGAGTTCCCTTAATGTGCCAACCATCTATAATTGTATGTAGATCTAATAACCTCTATGGATCATGCTTGTGGTTCTAGTTTAATGTTGCACTACATAAATCCAATCTCAAAGGCACAATCATGGTCTCACATAGTGCATTCTTTTGTGATTTAATTCACTACAATTCCTAGTCTTTATGGGAATGTAAGGACTAAAAACTTACTTAGAAGTATCTTGAGGAGATTGGTCGATTGTAGGGGTTGCATTTTTTCTTAATCAACCCCCTTTGAATGGTTGAATTTACAATATTGGAAAATGTTCAGAGAAATCACACAAACATAAAATTGATCTACGCGTAAATTCTAGTTCAAGTATCATTCCTTTTTGTTGCTCCAATTCAAGTGTTCTTATTAGAAATCCTATATGTTCTTAAGATTTTGATTGATGTTGAATTAGAATTTAATATCCAAATTAATATATTTAGATACTAAGGTATATAAAAAATTATTGCAAAAACAAGTACACCTCTCAATAGCTAGTGATAAAGGGTTGGAGTTGGTAATTTGAATTTTAAAATTTTGGATTTTGGTTTGAATTCCCATCATATGTGGTTGCTCCCACACATCACAAAAATGACCTATAATAAGGAATTTGGAATCTTGAGGTAGGAATTAGATGTAAGGAAACTAGAGCTAATAGTGAGTTGAATATATGTGAATAAATGTAGATAGGGTAGAGATAAGATGAAACATATGGGAACATAACCACATGTTTTTTATAAAGGAAAAAATGGGTTTTATAGGGACCCGAAACCACCGAGTTTATAGATAAAAAAGATTAAGCGTTAAAGAAAATAATACAAAAAGGTTGCAGAAAGAAAAGAGCCCATAAAGCACTGCAGCCACCATCCCAAGGCCAACAAGGGCCACCAAAAAAAGAACCCAACCAAAAAACAAACAATAGAAACAACCCACAACTATCCTAAGGAATTAAGAGCATCAGCATCCTCAACTTCAAGATTGTACATGTGTCTTGGGTACACTTTTTCAGGGCCTAAACCATCTGGGGCATAGGAAGCACCTTCCTCTTGATTAGCTCTCATCCTCTTTGAAGTCAGCCATCCCACCGATCCTGCTTTTGTGGCTGTCGACTGCAAATCCATGATCAGGACAACCACTGTTGTGTGTTTTTCTAGTTTCTGATCATAGCATTGATGATAATGGCATTATGTTTCACCATTCTGTGGTTTTGCTCCATAATAGTTTTCATGGTGTCTTTTATTTTACCAATTTCTGCTTCCAGGAACTTAACCTTACCTTCATTATCCTCAGCCTCCATCCTCATTTTATCCTCTTTCCTTCTTCCCTCCATAGTATTAAGGGAGTTGACTTTAACTTCTAAATCCTCCAGCTTGTTGTTGAGGGACCTATTTCTAAGGTTAAGGTCCTTAATTTCATGGAAGGCCCACTTCATAATTCTAAAGTAATCAATGACACATTTTCTAGTGATGGTCAGGATATCCCCAAGAAACTCATAGTCCTACTCAAAATAATGATCTTCAAGGTTAAGGTCTTTAGGGAATCAAAGTTTGTTTTCTCTGTCCGTGGTAGGATAGGATGAGAAAGAATCCTTGGTGGCATCAAGGACCTCAGAAATATCCTCTCACAGGGTATCCTTAGAGTAGAGATTAATTTATTAGCGGGGAGACCCTTTTTGAATGGAAATTCTCTTTCAAAATAAATACAGGGTTTTGACAATGTGATTTCTTAAGCGGGGGTTTACACTGTAGGGTTTTCTTTCCAAATTTGTTAGGGGAAGGAGGATCTTCTTCAATCTGCTTAGTGTTAGGATTATTTTTATCCTCCAACACACTATTTTTTGTGTCATCATCTTTAGAGGATGAAGCTGAGACAGGGTTGGATAAGGCCGACATATTTTAAAAATGTTCATAAATAAGCCTAATAAGGCCAGTATGCAAAATTGGGTACTTCTTAGGATTCTTCTTATGATCTTCCAGGCTATTACTAATGGAACAATATAGATAGTGAGGAAATGAGACCTTTACCTTGTGATAGAAGTGGTTGAGAAGGTAAAAGTGTTAGTCGTAGACCCTGGTGAATCTACCATCTAGGGTAATGTATTCCATGATGATTCTGAGCACTTTTCTCCATAACGACTTAATTGAATCAGCTTCAAAGTAGTTGTTGGAGACTTTTATTAGCTTAGTCTTCTCCTTATCTTTCCTAGGGAATATAATAACTGCCTCATTAGAGAACTTTCTATCATGAAAGAATTTCATTCCCTCAGTTGGCATGCCAGTGACCTCCCCTATGAGGTTCTCATCCACCTTAACCTTCCTCTCAAAAATAATTATTTCTCCATTCTTCCAGTTTTTCTCAAAGTACTTAGTGGCCTTCAGATTAGGCCCATGAATATTTTCAATGAAAGGGAACATCCCGCCACATTCAACTTGTCTCCAGACCTTTAGGTTCCTCTTATAGAAACATAGCTATTCGGCTCCACCCTTTTCTTATCTCCACCAATTGTCACAAGCACCTCTCTAAGAACTCTACCAGAACAAGAGTCCTGATACTGTAGCTGAACCAAATAGCCCACAAAACATGCTGCCTCTTACTACCAATTAAGATATTAAACGTGGCCCATCAAATCTAATGATGTTGAAGTACTTGACCCTACTCTCTTTCATCATAAAAAAAAGTTGCTGCTTTCCTATGCATGATATCATAATCAATTAAGGTCCTTACGTTAGCACTGAGATCCCTGAGGTTCTACTATGTGATCAACCCCTTCTATTTAACCCCCTCATTAGCAAAAAAATCAGCCACGTTGTTGGCTTCCCTAAACACATGAGATATTTTAACTTTATCAAATTTAGCTAAAAGGGTTTTAGCATCTTCAATCCAACTCTTAATAGACCATGAGGGAGGTCTTTTCTAGGATGCAACTCACCACATTCAATTATTTCAGGACCCAAAGGGGCAGCCCACCATGTTCAATTTTTTCCTAGACCTTCGGGTTCCTCTTATGCATTTCATAGCTATTCGGCTCCACCCTTTTCCTGTCTCCACCCATTGTCACAAGCACCTCTCTGAAAACTCTACCAAAGCAAGAGTCCTGAAATAAAATGTTGCAGCAGAACCAAAGAGCCCACAAAACATGTCACCTCTTACTACCAATTAAGATATTAAACACGGCCCCATCAAATCTAATGATGTTGAAGTACTTGACCCTACTCTCTTTCATCATCAAAAAAAGTTGTTGATTTCCCATGCGTGATATCATAATCAATTAAGGCCCTTACGTCAGCGCCGAGACCCCTGAGGTTCTGCCACATAATCAACCCCTTATGTTTAACCCCCTCATTAGCAAAAAAATTAGCCACGCTATTGGCTTCCCTAAACGCATGAGATATTTTAACTTTATCAAATTTAGCTAAAAGGGTTTTAGCATCTTCAATCTAGCTCTTGATAGACCATGAGGGAGGGGATTTTCCTAGGAGGCAGCCACTTGGTTCATTTTTCCCGGACCAAGGGCAGCCCACCACATTCAATTTTCCTAGACCCGGGTTCCTCTTATGCATTTCATAGCTTCAGCCGGTTCCACCCAGCACTGCTTGTCTCCACCCATTATGGAAGCACCTCTCTAAAAACTCTACCAGAGCAAGAGTCTTGAAATAAAATGTTGCAGTCGAACCAAAGAGCCCACAAAATGTGTCACCTCTTACTACCAATTAAGATATTAAACACAGCCCCATCAAATCTAATGATGTTGAAGTACTTAACCCTACTCTCTTCCATCATCAAAAAAAGTTTTTACTTTCCCATGCATGATATCATAATCAATTAAGGCCCTTATGTCAGTGTTGAGACCCCTGAGGTTCTGCCACATGATCAATCCCATCTATTTAACCCCCTCATTAGCAAAAAAAGCAGCCACACTGTTGGCTTCCCTAAACTCATGAGATATTTTAACTTTATCAAATTTAGCTAAAAGGGTTTTAGCATCTTCAATCTAGCTCTTGATAGACCATGAGGGAGGGTATTTTCCTAAGAGGCAATCAATACTATTTTTTGAGTCTCCTTCAAGCCATATTTTTTTATAATTCTAACTAAGAGCTAAATTAATCACTTGAAAGGCACCAATAGCTTCAACCATGTGATTAGTTTGAGATCCAAGGGGAGTATCCACCATTGCTAAAAAATTACCATTTGAATCCTTAATCACACCTCCACTTCCAACCAACCCCAGGTTTCCCTTAGTTATGCCATCAAAATTGGCTTTAATCTAGCCACATGGTGGAAAACACTAGCACACCCCTGTCCAGTCTTTTTTAGCTGGTTTAGAATCCCTTGACACATCATTTTTAATCTTCCACTCCTTGGCTATCTTTAAGTCATATGGAGAGCACAACATAACCTTTTTTTTATTCTCACGTTGAGGAATGAAATTAAAGTTTTCAACAATTAGCCTGAAATTTTTTTTGAACACATTGTTCTCCAAAGTTTCCTTGTCCTTGAAGATTCTATTATTTCATTCTTTCCACACACCCCAAGCTATATAGGGGAAAGTAAAAGCCCATAATCTTTGAATAAAAGGATTCAGACATGGAGCTTTAAATTGAGAGAAAAATTCTTCAATAGTATAAGGAAACACCTATGATATGTTCTAGAAATTCAGAAACTTACCCCATATAGCAGCAACAAATGGACAGTGGAGAAACAAGTGATTAACAGACTCAGCCTCATTCTTGCATAGATAACATCTATTAGGTATCTTGAATCCACGCTTACAAAGATTGTCAACCGTGAGCACTTTGTTTTGAAGAAGGATCCAAAAAAAAATATTGAATTTAGGGGTCAAATGTTCTATCCATGCTCTAGTCCTGAAGGGAGAGGAGGCTTGAGAGAGGGATAGTAGAGAGAAAGCTGAAGAAACATATTAGTTTCCCAAAGGGTTATCTATCCAGACTAAAAGGTCATCCTGTTGATTCAAACCCATCCTAACAACCATCAAAGATGAGTGAATAAGGGAAAGCTCTAGGCTAAGTTGACCTAAGTCCACCCAACCCCCATCATGCTAGTAGTCCTTAACTTGAGTACCAAAATTCATTTTGCAAATGTTAGCCCACCTGTTAAACCTTTCATTGTTAATTAAGGGATCCTTTAGCAACCATCTGTCCTCCAAGAACCAACAATTGTATATTCCATCCAACACCTAAGTCAACAATCTTTCTCCCAATAATCATATCATTCTAGCATGTTGATCCATGGGGTAGTGAGGGAGAATCCAACAAGGCCTTAAGGGATCCACAATTAGCCATATATGTTTACTTTTTAAAATGTATTTCCATTCCACATAAGACGAAAAATACCTCCAAATTTTCTTAGTAAGAAGCATCTTATTGGTCATTCTGATTTTTTTTAGACCCAATCCTCCCATATTTTTTGGCCTACAGAGAAGGTCACATCCAATAAGAGGAATTTTCTTTCTTTCTTCAACCCTCGACCAAATAAATCATTTTTTAATTTTTTCAATAACATCTACATATTTAGTAGGGATTTTGAAAAGACTTAAGGCATAAATTAGAAGGTTTTGAAGAGAAGCTTTGAGGAGCTGGATTTTTCTTGCTGGACTAAGAATAGCTCCTTTCCAACCAACGAGCTTTTTGCTAAACCTATCAACCAACGAACTCCAAAAGGAGTTAGGAGGTTTAAGGCTTAAGGGCAATCCAAGATAAATGGAAGGTAAGGAATCCACTCTACATCCTAGGATTCTTGCTATCTTGACCTATCTATGATCAGGGGTATTCAAAAATAGAATAGAACTTTTCTATCTATTAACCGACTGACTAGAAGCTCTTTCATACTCGTCCAAAATTCTTTTCAGATTCTTAGCTTCAGTCACAATAAACCTCCCTATCAACATGGTATCATCAACAAACTATTGATGAGAGAAAATTAGATTACTAGAAGAGGGCCTTAGTCCCACCAGAGATCCATGATCAATCAGTCTTTTTAGGTTTCGCCCAAGACATTCAGCCATAATAGTGAACAAGATGGGGGAGATTGGATCTCCTTGTCTTAAACCTCTCAATTTCTAAAAAAAACATGAGGGGGATCCATTCACCATAATAGATATAGAGTCTGTTGAAACAAGTTGCTCCACCATCTGAAGGACTCTATTATTGAATCTAAATGCCCTCATTATTTTGAGCAATAATTTCCAGTCCACACAGTCATAGGATTTCAATATATCCAGCTTTAGAAGAAAACCTTCAATTTTGGATTCCACAAGGGATTGGATATTCTCTTGGACAGTAACAATATAATCGAGGATCTACCTTCTAGGAACAAAGCCATTTTTTTGGGGAGAGATTAGTGATGGAAGAATTAAGAGAATCCTAGACGTCAAAAACTTTGAGATGATTTTGTAGAAAAAAATACAAAGGCTTATAGGCCTGAAGGCTTAAAACTCCAACGCTCCAAGTTTCCTGGGAATAAGGACCAAGAAGGTAGCATTTAGTTCCTTTATGAGACTTCTTGATCTAAATAACTCTTTGATAACATTCACAACATCCTCTTCTACAATCTCCCAAAACCACTGAAAGAAGAACATGGGAAATTCATCAGGGCAAGGGGCCTTGTTCCCTTCAAAGGAAAAGATAGCTTTTTTAATTTCTTCCCTAGAAGGAATAGCAGCAATCTTGGTGTTATCTTCCTCTTCAACTAAATTAGGGGTGGCATCTAAGAGGTAATCTTTCTCTTCATGATGGATTCCTTTGCTAGCTAAGAGGAGATTACTAAAGAAAATGACAGCTTGTCTTCTAATGTCATCCTCCTTCTCAAACCAATTGCCATTACTTTCAATGTGAGAGATTATATTGGTAGCCCTATGTTTTGACATAGATAAATGAGAATATCTTGTGTTTTTATCTCTAGCAGAGAGCCACAAATCTCTAGATCTCTGTCTCCAAAAGTCCTCCTCTCTGGCTATAATTTCATGCATTTTCATAAGCAACTCATTTTCTTTTTCCCTATTATCATCAATATATCCTTCCCTCTGGATTTTATCCTGAATCTCTGCCAACTCTAGCTGGAGCTCAAATTTGATTCCAAAAATGTTACCAAAGGTCTCTTTTTTCCATCTTCTTATTTTACATTTAACTTCCCTTAATTTCTTAGCCACCCTAAACATGGAAGTCCTAAGGACATCAATATTCCACCATTTCCTTATTTCCTCGAATATCTAAGGATGGGAAAACCACATTCATTCAAATCTGAAGGGAAATTTCCTCTTCCCCTTTAAAGGATCCACCACAAAACTTATAGGAAAGTGATCAGAGCCCACCTTAGAAAGAGATTTTAAAGAACAACAATAGTTTAAGAACCATTGATCTAAAATTAACGTTCTATCTAACCTTACTTGAATGGAGTCCTTACCAATTCTTCGATTTGACAAAGTAAAGGAATCTCCCTATAGATCCAAATCAATTAGCGCTTGGTTATTCATGAAATCCAAAAGATCCATTCTTCTCTCCATATTAGCCTGGGAACCTCCGAAATTCTCATCATCCTGAAGAGGGGTATTATAGTCTCCCATAACAACCCATGAATCATTATTAAAAATCCTACGAAAGGAAAAAAGATCCTTCCAAAACAATTTTCTAGCTCCTTTCCCATTCAGGGCATAGATATTAGACTAAATCCAACAAAAATTGTCTCTAATATGGGTAAATCTAGTAGCCACATGATTAGTACTCTCTAGCAAAGGTTCACCTTTAATGATATTTTGGTTCTAGAAGGTGACAATACCTCCTGAGGCACCTTTCGAGTTGTTTCCATGGACACCACAAAATTGAAATATCTTAATCTTTTCCACCTTCTCTTTAGGCATTTTGGATTCTTGGACAAGTACTATATCAGGTCTATGGTCCCTAACAAAATTGCACAACACATCCTACTTATGGAGGCTATTTAACCCCCTAATATTCCATGAGATAATCTTCATGTCTTACCAGGGGATTGGAGAATCTCCGAGATGGTCGTTTGTACACCATCTGCAATATCCTAAAAACTACCATGCTCCCTCAACCACTTTTCAGATTTTCTTCCTTGGTTGCTCTTAGTAGCTCCATAATCTTCCTTAGCTCAAGTTCTAGTAGAGACTGCACTTGGGGTATTCTGTTGTTTGTTTTTCTTCTTCTTTTTCTTGGACAAGGAGTTGGCATCATCTCTATTTGTATCTTCATGGCTTTCCAACTCTCTCACCAATTCCCATTCCTTGTCAGACATCCTCCTTTGGTCCAAGGGAAGGGTGTCCATCAGTCAATTATTACACTAGGTAGAATTTTCACTTGAGAACTCTTGAGTCAGACTCAAGTTTTCAAAGGTATCCTTGACATAATCTGGTGTGATAGCAATTCCCAAAATCTAAAAAGAGTCCAAACTAGAGGGGAGGTTTCCTCTAAAAGTAGAATGAGGAAGAGGAAAACCAAAATCCAGTGTCAATCCCTGAATAGGAATATCATCCAAACTTGGTCCCC
>VDFB02000003.1:250701471-250720249 GCA_007258455.2 Sequoia sempervirens
CTTCCAAATCCTCCATGTTGCTATTGAGGGCCTTATTTTTGAGGTTAAGGTCCTTAATTTCATAGAAGGCCCACTTCATAATTTTGAAGTAATTGACGAAACCATTTTTGGCGATGGCCAGGATATCCCTAGGAAACTCACGGTCCTATTTAAAATAATGATCATTAGGGTTAAGGTCTCTATGGAATCTCAGTTTGTTTTCTCTATCTATGGTAGGATAGGATGAGAAAGAATTCTTGTTGGCATCAGGGACCTCAGAACTATCCTCTGGGGTATCCTCAAAGTAAGAGATTAATTTATTAGCAGGGAGACCCTTTTGAATGGACCTCTCTTTCAAAATAGAGCAGCTGGGGTTTTTGACAATGCTTGATTTCTTAAGCAGGGGTTTACACTGCAGGGTTTTCTCACTACATTTGTTAGGGGAAGGAGGAATTTCTTCAATCTACTCAGAGTCTGCTTATTAATATCCTTTGATACACTATCTTCAGTGTCATCATCTTTAGAGGGCGAAGCCAAGATAGGGTTGGATAAGGTTGGCATATTTTGAAAAAGTTCATAAATAAGAAGGCCACTATGCAAAATTGGGTACTTCTTAGGATCCTTCTTATGATCTTCTAGGATATTATTCATGGAACAATACAGATAGTGAGGTAATGACACCCTTACCTTGTGACGAAAGTGGTTGAGTAGGGTGAAGTGGTAGCCGTAGACCCTAGTGAATCTACCATCCAGGGTAATGTATTCCATGATGATTCTGAGCATTTTCCTCCATAACGACTTAATAGAATCAGCTTCAAAGTAGTTGTTAGAGACTTTTATCAGTGTATCTTCTCCTTATCTTTCCTGGGGAATCTGATAACCGCCTCGTTAGAGAACTTTCTATCACAAAAGAATTTCATTCCCTTAGTATACACCCATTGTCACAAGCACCTCTCTAAAAACTCTACCAGAGCAAGAGTCTTGAAATAAAATGTTGCAGTCGAACCAAAGAGCCCACAAAATGTGTCACCTCTTACTACCAATTAAGATATTAAACACAGCCCCATCAAATCTAATGATGTTGAAGTACTTAACCCTACTCTCTTCCATCATCAAAAAAAGTTTTTACTTTCCCATGCATGATATCATAATCAATTAAGGCCCTTATGTCAGTGTTGAGACCCCTGAGGTTCTGCCACATGATCAATCCCATCTATTTAACCCCCTCATTAGCAAAAAAAGCAGCCACACTGTTGGCTTCCCTAAACTCATGAGATATTTTAACTTTATCAAATTTAGCTAAAAGGGTTTTAGCATCTTCAATCTAGCTCTTGATAGACCATGAGGGAGGGTATTTTCCTAAGAGGCAATCAATACTATTTTTTGAGTCTCCTTCAAGCCATATTTTTTTATAATTCTAACTAAGAGCTAAATTAATCACTTGAAAGGCACCAATAGCTTCAACCATGTGATTAGTTTGAGATCCAAGGGGAGTATCCACCATTGCTAAAAAATTACCATTTGAATCCTTAATCACACCTCCACTTCCAACCAACCCCAGGTTTCCCTTAGTTATGCCATCAAAATTGGCTTTAATCTAGCCACATGGTGGAAAACACTAGCACACCCCTGTCCAGTCTTTTTTAGCTGGTTTAGAATCCCTTGACACATCATTTTTAATCTTCCACTCCTTGGCTATCTTTAAGTCATATGGAGAGCACAACATAACCTTTTTTTTATTCTCACGTTGAGGAATGAAATTAAAGTTTTCAACAATTAGCCTGAAATTTTTTTTGAACACATTGTTCTCCAAAGTTTCCTTGTCCTTGAAGATTCTATTATTTCATTCTTTCCACACACCCCAAGCTATATAGGGGAAAGTAAAAGCCCATAATCTTTGAATAAAAGGATTCAGACATGGAGCTTTAAATTGAGAGAAAAATTCTTCAATAGTATAAGGAAACACCTATGATATGTTCTAGAAATTCAGAAACTTACCCCATATAGCAGCAACAAATGGACAGTGGAGAAACAAGTGATTAACAGACTCAGCCTCATTCTTGCATAGATAACATCTATTAGGTATCTTGAATCCACGCTTACAAAGATTGTCAACCGTGAGCACTTTGTTTTGAAGAAGGATCCAAAAAAAAATATTGAATTTAGGGGTCAAATGTTCTATCCATGCTCTAGTCCTGAAGGGAGAGGAGGCTTGAGAGAGGGATAGTAGAGAGAAAGCTGAAGAAACATATTAGTTTCCCAAAGGGTTATCTATCCAGACTAAAAGGTCATCCTGTTGATTCAAACCCATCCTAACAACCATCAAAGATGAGTGAATAAGGGAAAGCTCTAGGCTAAGTTGACCTAAGTCCACCCAACCCCCATCATGCTAGTAGTCCTTAACTTGAGTACCAAAATTCATTTTGCAAATGTTAGCCCACCTGTTAAACCTTTCATTGTTAATTAAGGGATCCTTTAGCAACCATCTGTCCTCCAAGAACCAACAATTGTATATTCCATCCAACACCTAAGTCAACAATCTTTCTCCCAATAATCATATCATTCTAGCATGTTGATCCATGGGGTAGTGAGGGAGAATCCAACAAGGCCTTAAGGGATCCACAATTAGCCATATATGTTTACTTTTTAAAATGTATTTCCATTCCACATAAGACGAAAAATACCTCCAAATTTTCTTAGTAAGAAGCATCTTATTGGTCATTCTGATTTTTTTTAGACCCAATCCTCCCATATTTTTTGGCCTACAGAGAAGGTCACATCCAATAAGAGGAATTTTCTTTCTTTCTTCAACCCTCGACCAAATAAATCATTTTTTAATTTTTTCAATAACATCTACATATTTAGTAGGGATTTTGAAAAGACTTAAGGCATAAATTAGAAGGTTTTGAAGAGAAGCTTTGAGGAGCTGGATTTTTCTTGCTGGACTAAGAATAGCTCCTTTCCAACCAACGAGCTTTTTGCTAAACCTATCAACCAACGAACTCCAAAAGGAGTTAGGAGGTTTAAGGCTTAAGGGCAATCCAAGATAAATGGAAGGTAAGGAATCCACTCTACATCCTAGGATTCTTGCTATCTTGACCTATCTATGATCAGGGGTATTCAAAAATAGAATAGAACTTTTCTATCTATTAACCGACTGACTAGAAGCTCTTTCATACTCGTCCAAAATTCTTTTCAGATTCTTAGCTTCAGTCACAATAAACCTCCCTATCAACATGGTATCATCAACAAACTATTGATGAGAGAAAATTAGATTACTAGAAGAGGGCCTTAGTCCCACCAGAGATCCATGATCAATCAGTCTTTTTAGGTTTCGCCCAAGACATTCAGCCATAATAGTGAACAAGATGGGGGAGATTGGATCTCCTTGTCTTAAACCTCTCAATTTCTAAAAAAAACATGAGGGGGATCCATTCACCATAATAGATATAGAGTCTGTTGAAACAAGTTGCTCCACCATCTGAAGGACTCTATTATTGAATCTAAATGCCCTCATTATTTTGAGCAATAATTTCCAGTCCACACAGTCATAGGATTTCAATATATCCAGCTTTAGAAGAAAACCTTCAATTTTGGATTCCACAAGGGATTGGATATTCTCTTGGACAGTAACAATATAATCGAGGATCTACCTTCTAGGAACAAAGCCATTTTTTTGGGGAGAGATTAGTGATGGAAGAATTAAGAGAATCCTAGACGTCAAAAACTTTGAGATGATTTTGTAGAAAAAAATACAAAGGCTTATAGGCCTGAAGGCTTAAAACTCCAACGCTCCAAGTTTCCTGGGAATAAGGACCAAGAAGGTAGCATTTAGTTCCTTTATGAGACTTCTTGATCTAAATAACTCTTTGATAACATTCACAACATCCTCTTCTACAATCTCCCAAAACCACTGAAAGAAGAACATGGGAAATTCATCAGGGCAAGGGGCCTTGTTCCCTTCAAAGGAAAAGATAGCTTTTTTAATTTCTTCCCTAGAAGGAATAGCAGCAATCTTGGTGTTATCTTCCTCTTCAACTAAATTAGGGGTGGCATCTAAGAGGTAATCTTTCTCTTCATGATGGATTCCTTTGCTAGCTAAGAGGAGATTACTAAAGAAAATGACAGCTTGTCTTCTAATGTCATCCTCCTTCTCAAACCAATTGCCATTACTTTCAATGTGAGAGATTATATTGGTAGCCCTATGTTTTGACATAGATAAATGAGAATATCTTGTGTTTTTATCTCTAGCAGAGAGCCACAAATCTCTAGATCTCTGTCTCCAAAAGTCCTCCTCTCTGGCTATAATTTCATGCATTTTCATAAGCAACTCATTTTCTTTTTCCCTATTATCATCAATATATCCTTCCCTCTGGATTTTATCCTGAATCTCTGCCAACTCTAGCTGGAGCTCAAATTTGATTCCAAAAATGTTACCAAAGGTCTCTTTTTTCCATCTTCTTATTTTACATTTAACTTCCCTTAATTTCTTAGCCACCCTAAACATGGAAGTCCTAAGGACATCAATATTCCACCATTTCCTTATTTCCTCGAATATCTAAGGATGGGAAAACCACATTCATTCAAATCTGAAGGGAAATTTCCTCTTCCCCTTTAAAGGATCCACCACAAAACTTATAGGAAAGTGATCAGAGCCCACCTTAGAAAGAGATTTTAAAGAACAACAATAGTTTAAGAACCATTGATCTAAAATTAACGTTCTATCTAACCTTACTTGAATGGAGTCCTTACCAATTCTTCGATTTGACAAAGTAAAGGAATCTCCCTATAGATCCAAATCAATTAGCGCTTGGTTATTCATGAAATCCAAAAGATCCATTCTTCTCTCCATATTAGCCTGGGAACCTCCGAAATTCTCATCATCCTGAAGAGGGGTATTATAGTCTCCCATAACAACCCATGAATCATTATTAAAAATCCTACGAAAGGAAAAAAGATCCTTCCAAAACAATTTTCTAGCTCCTTTCCCATTCAGGGCATAGATATTAGACTAAATCCAACAAAAATTGTCTCTAATATGGGTAAATCTAGTAGCCACATGATTAGTACTCTCTAGCAAAGGTTCACCTTTAATGATATTTTGGTTCTAGAAGGTGACAATACCTCCTGAGGCACCTTTCGAGTTGTTTCCATGGACACCACAAAATTGAAATATCTTAATCTTTTCCACCTTCTCTTTAGGCATTTTGGATTCTTGGACAAGTACTATATCAGGTCTATGGTCCCTAACAAAATTGCACAACACATCCTACTTATGGAGGCTATTTAACCCCCTAATATTCCATGAGATAATCTTCATGTCTTACCAGGGGATTGGAGAATCTCCGAGATGGTCGTTTGTACACCATCTGCAATATCCTAAAAACTACCATGCTCCCTCAACCACTTTTCAGATTTTCTTCCTTGGTTGCTCTTAGTAGCTCCATAATCTTCCTTAGCTCAAGTTCTAGTAGAGACTGCACTTGGGGTATTCTGTTGTTTGTTTTTCTTCTTCTTTTTCTTGGACAAGGAGTTGGCATCATCTCTATTTGTATCTTCATGGCTTTCCAACTCTCTCACCAATTCCCATTCCTTGTCAGACATCCTCCTTTGGTCCAAGGGAAGGGTGTCCATCAGTCAATTATTACACTAGGTAGAATTTTCACTTGAGAACTCTTGAGTCAGACTCAAGTTTTCAAAGGTATCCTTGACATAATCTGGTGTGATAGCAATTCCCAAAATCTAAAAAGAGTCCAAACTAGAGGGGAGGTTTCCTCTAAAAGTAGAATGAGGAAGAGGAAAACCAAAATCCAGTGTCAATCCCTGAATAGGAATATCATCCAAACTTGGTCCCCCATCCTCCTTACCATTTGGATCCAAAATAAGGTTAGAGGAGTCTAGATTCAGCATACCATTTCCAATTCCTTCCATATCAGACTCTTCAACCTCCTTCATTCCAGATATGTTCTCCGACTCATTTCATTGTGGCTCCTGAAAAACCAAATCTTCTTTGAAACCCACCACTTCATTACATTCAGGGACATTCACCCTATCATCAGGCTTCATACACCCTGGCTCATTGATATGGGAATTTTCTTTACTCTCTTTGCTCTCCCCCTAGGCTTCTTTCTCCAGACAGGCTTTTAAATAGGCATAGTTTTCTCTTTCTCCTTGCTAGCATTGAGTGGGAATTTCTTAGCTCAATGCCTTATTTTTTTCACTTAAAGCAAGAAAAAGGGATCAATTCAAACTTTATAACTTGCATTCAAATCCCCAACTTTGACTGGACATCAATAGAAGAAGGAAGGTCGACATTCTGGGATACCCCAACATATATTCTAGCAAACACAAGACTTTTTCTAGCCGTTGTCATGGGATCTATTGACAAAAGCTCCCCAAAAGAGTTGGCAATGTTGTTGAAGACATCCTCATTCCAGTATTCCAAAGGAAGACCTAGAAGTCTAGCCCAGACAACAACATTCTCAAAAATAGAGTTTGAAAGGTCTAGATTAGATGTCCATTTCTTAAGGTCCAAGGGGGATTTCCCTATAACCCAAGGACCACCACTCCTGACTTCCACCATATTCTCCTTACAAGTAAACTCAAAAGCAAAGTACCCTTTGGGGAGCACTGCAATAGTAACTTTTCCATTGGTTCTCCACTTTTTTTTTTACAAACTCCCTTACCACTTCAATATTTGGTCTAGGGCCCATAAACTTTCCAACCAATGCTCTATCCATTAAGGCTATATTATGATCAATAATCAGATTAGGCATAGATATGAAAAACTTACGTTTCACTGGGTCAGATATGTTACGTACTCGAGGGAAAACCAATTTACCATTAGGCTTAACTCCAAACAGAGAAGACCATGGTTTGCATTTAGCTCCTTCCCCTCCAGTGGCCCCCACCACATCAATAGTTTTATCACCTTTCTCTCCCTCAATATATCCCACAGGGATAGCAGGTTGGATAACCTTCCCCCTGGGTCCACTAGAAAATTATTTTCAGCGTCCTCATTTGAATCATCCTTACCTTTGTTTCCACTCGAAACTTGCATCGATTCCACCTGGGAATCCTCAAATCCTGCTCCACAGCCTGCATCATTGTTCAAAGATTCGAAATCCTTCTTTTCCCACCCATGCTCCATAATTAAAATAGTTTGAGTTGTTTGAAAAATAAGGTTTAAGATTGAACATGACTATATGTTTCTATGTAATCATATTTAGACATTCACTCAAAATAGCCTTAAAATAAATGAGATTCGACACATGGACTAAAAAATTTACCATTAATTTTTTTTGTCATCTTGAGATACATGTGGATCCTAATATGAACCTATATTTCAAACTAAATTATTACTTGTAAAATTTCATGAAAATTAAATATGTAAACATAAAGGGATATTTGGGTCCATGTAAAGTAATGGACCTAACTCGATATCTTCATGCATTTTTCTCCTCTAACACATGTGCACTCCATAGGAATCTACAAAATAGAGAAAATGCGTGTTGGGAAAATGTGTCTCAACATTACAATTACATAAGGTCTTATTGATGCATCAACATGGGGGATGCAGGGAGGGGGATACCCCCTACAAGGGTTTTGGGGTCTATGCACCTCAGCAGGGGAAATGTCCCCCAAAAGCTAAATTTTATTTATATTTTATTATTGTAAATGTGGACAATTCATCATTAGGTCTTGGATCTGATGGTCGATATTTTGCTGGCTTGACTTTCCCTAGAAGGAAATCCTATTTAATGAGGGCATTGTATTACGACTATGTATCATTATGTATTCTAAGAGTCTAATAGTAGTCGTGTTTCCTTTGAATCTCTAGTTGGTGATACTCCTATGAGAAGCTTCCTCTACACGTATATTATAATCTTCATGATTTTTGAATAATATATTGGGTGGCTTTTGAAGTGTGGGGTTTTTCTCTCGAAAATGTTTTCACCACATAAATCAATGTGTTGTGATATGCATGATATTTATGCTTATTTCTATTGAACCTTTTGTAATTGTTGAAAAGATCTGTAAAGTTTTGCATTATCCTGCTCTCAAGATTAGTGTAGGAAGTTGTTTCGCTACCTTAGCTTCCTTACAATATGTACAATTAGTATTTTTTTATCACATAAATTATAAAAATGTTTTAACTATCTAAGAAAATGAAAAGTAGGAATAAAGAGAGTAGGGCTAGGAAATTGCACTAGTAAGGAAAGTGGTATGGCATATTAGGTGATCCCATGTCATATGGTAAGGTATGGTATATTGAGTAATAACATGTCATTTGCTCAAGATCCATCTAGAAATGGTGGCAATCTCTACGTGGCATCAATCATAACCTAGAATCTCAATTGGAATGTTATGATGGTGTATTCCCTTCCATTTGGTTGTGTTGGTCTCCTACCAATAAGATCATTTTTTTGTGTGTAATTATATGTTAGTACATATATATTTTTTTAAGTGTAATGGTTGTGATTCACTATGATAAAACTATATCAAAATATTCTTGTATATGTCCAAAATCCCATCACATTTTATGTTATTTTTAATGTTAACTTGTAGTAGCCAAAAGAGTCATAACTTAAAACATGTGATTTATTCTACTACTTGATATTTATCTAGCTACCTTTTATTCTTACTTATTTATCCCATGAACTAATTTATGTGAATTCTATGTGACATGGAACTTAGTCATTCAATAATAAGAAATTATCTTCAAGAAAATATTAAGGGAACACAATCTATTGAGAGGGGGGTGAATTGGTAAATCAAACAATTCCAACAATTTAGAAAACCTTTACAACTACTTAATAGGTTTTCAACACAAATAGCATTGAACCATACAAGCTAGTAAGTAAAGCACAACACAAGATAATACATAACACCAAATTTTATGTGGAAACCTAGAATGGGAAAAACCACAGTGAGAAACTCTCACAAGAAGGAATATAATAAGCAAATTTTATAATATAATATAAACACCAACCTACCAGAGACACCAATCCCCAAAAGATTCAATAGGAACTAACCTATAGGAGACACCAATCCCCACCAAAATAGAGACACCAATCTTTGTCAGAACAATATAATAGGTAGAACTCCAATCCTACCTAAAAAGAAATAATGGTGGATTTTAAATATAACTTTGATATGCACTAGCGGACACACTGATACTAGTTCTCACACTTTTGTCACATACCTTCCATTCATTACACAATTGTACATCCCACTAAATTACTTTCACTATGATCATTAATTACATTCATAGATACTTCAATACATTCACTCACACATACAATGCATCTAAACATTTGGAATATATACATGACACTACATTAACACTCTTCTATGTTGACTAGGGATCCACCCCAACCTAGACAACATATGATAGACCTAAATTTAAATTGCATGAAATGTGTAATACATTAGTCCAAACTTTTTGCAAAAACTACTTGATGACTTGTATCACTAGGAGAACCTTAAACAAGTTGTATCCTTACTCCACACATTTGAATTAGATTTTGTGTGTGCTAGTAGTCGTTATTGCACATGCCTCATAATTAGAATAGCTTGATGAGACTTCTGATATTTCAAACTCTTCATACACTAAGTCATGCCACTGAAAACTAGAGAAATTGATAAAACTAGTGTAGGCATACTCTCCTTCCAAACCATAGAGCAACACTACATTTTTGAAAGAAATTTCACCCATATTAATTAATCTCTCTGCCCAAAAGATATCCTTCTAGACCACCACACTCATGCTAACTGCATACATTACATGGTATAGTAAATTCATTAACTATCTGAAGGAAGTCACTCTACAACTATAATTGCTTCATGATACTTGAATAGATTAGATGGTCTACACACTGTCAAACAACACACTTCTGGATCCTTAAGATAGATGACAATTCTAGTACTCCTACAATCTTCTTCATTTTGACAACCTTCACATATAACATCCTTGACACCCTTTGATAACCACTGTCAACAACATGTTGGCATTATTTTGACATCATTGACAACCTATGCTCAACAATATCCCCCTTTGTCATTGATTGCAAATAGAAAAATGTTGGGACCACCAAAATAACAGAAAGAATATGCTTGAATGATTTTTTGTTGTAGCATTTACTCACCCTGTGAAATACATAACATTGAAAGATAAAATATAGATATTATTTTTTAGGAATTCAACATTCAACTTCTCCATAATTTAGCATTTCCTCAATTCAGCTCTTGAGCACTTTCTCCCCTATGATGTACATATTCTTTCTGAGAAATTCAACATTTTCAACTTTCTCCACCTTTGACATTTAGACACATAAAATGTACTGATTGACATTGCACATCTGATCCAGACTACTAACACCAGTTCACCCAAAATCATCCCCCAGTCTAACCATTTAATTGAATATCCCTAGTTGATTAAATTCATCAATTTTCCTCCCTTAATTGAATAAATCATTTATTCAATTAAGTCATTCTCTTTCGTTAATTAAATTAATCAACCTGATCTAATTATCTCTATTTAATTAAATAATTCATTTTTGATTAAATCTCTAAAGTCATCCTATTAAATTCAATAAATTAACATTTATTTGATTTAATCTAACATTCACCTTCTTTAGTTAAATAAATCAAAAATATTTATTTAACTATCTCTATAATTACATTCCTCTCATTTTGATTTATTTAAATCCACAAATTTAAGTCAAAAATGTCACACCCCCTAAATCTCTCATTAAATTAATCAAACCTTGATTAACTTAATCTAATCTCATGTCCCATCCTATAGCTTTTCCCACTTGCAGATGAAAATAGATTTAATTCATTTATTAAATCTCTATTTTCTCTCAACATGGCATAAATAGAGAATATTCTCTCAATTTGAATTCAAATCCAAGTGGACTTAGTCCTTCCAACAAGGAATTTATTTCATCTTGCATGTCTTTTTTCCTTGATCCAAGTGGAATTTAACGCATTTCTTTTCCCTCTTACATGTCATTTCACCATTTTCAAATATCACCTAATTGCATTTATGGGCACATTCATCAAAATTTGCACATCCTTCATCCACTCACATTTGGACAAGTGGCATATTGTCATTGGTTGAAGATTAGTCCTACATTGCTTCATTTTTGGAATTCTTCCATCTCAACATTCTATAAATAAGATGCTTCATTCCTCATTCTATCATGCACAACTTGAGTAAACTTACTATACTCAAATTCATAGCAATCTTCATCCATCTCATTAAGTTTTATAGCTAGGTTACGTAGATTTTATCTTGGAGCAGTCATCAATCTTCATCAAAGTGGATCACTCTTCATCACCAATCATCAAAGCTTGCATAGGAGTTGGGAAAGGGCCAATTTACACATCAAATTGGAACCAACTCACACAAGAGATCAAGAGTTTGCATTGCATTTGAATAAGATTTACTATCTTTTGTTTATGCTTGTTTATGTTTTTAATTTCATTCCTTTTCATTGCAATTTGAATGGATTTCTTGGGGAATCATGATACTAACTTGTATTGGAACTAATATAGTGTTTGTCTCTTGTGTTTGTGCATGTTGGGAATCTTGGTTCACAAACCTCAATGGAAGAAGATCAACAATTACTATCTCCCCCAAGATTGGTAACATTTGGAACCCTGTTTCTTGATAGATTCCTTCTGAGTCCATGCATTACTACTTTTGAAAAACAATTCACAAGAGAACCAAACCTTCTTGCAACAAGGAGACCAAGCTCCCACTCACCCTATACTTTCTTCTTGAGTCAAGAGGAGGTAGTAAGTACTCCCAAATTTTGTTAAAGAAACTCAAATTTATCCTTAGGAAGTGACTTCATGAATATGTCTACAACTTGCTCCTTTATGTTCACAGATTCCAATTTGTCTTCTTTCTCAACAACCTTCTCTCTCAAGAAATGAAATTTTATTGAAATGTAATTTTTTCTTGAGTGAATCGCTAGATTATTTCAATTTTTTATTGCACTTGTGTTATCACAAAGAATAATGATAGGATTATCAAATTCAACTTTCATTTCCTCCAAGTTCTAATTCATCCAAAGAACCTAAGTGCGGAATGATGTTGCAACAATGTATTCTACTTTTGTTGTAGATAAAGAAACTGATTCATGCTTCTTACTCAACCAGGACACCAAACTTTCTCCAAGGAAGAATGCATCGCCACTTGTGCTCTTTTGATCATCTACAGATCCTGCCCAATCTGCATTTGTGTTTGTAATAAGAATGAAACTTTAACTCTTTGGATATCAAATACTAAATTCTTTAGTAGCCTTCAAATACCTGATTATTCTCTTCACTGCCTTCACATGAGTCTCTTTAGATGTTTCCTGAAATTCAAAAGCCATTCCAATTGCCTACATGATATATGATCTGGATGCTACCATATACAATAAACTACCAATCATAGACCAGTACAACATTTGATCTATTGAAGTAGACTTATCATCTTTTCTCAACTTACACCTAATAATTGTAGGTGTTGCAATAGGTTTACAATCTTCCATTCCAAAGTTTCTTAATATCTTCTTTATGTATTTGTTGTGAGATAAAAATCCCTTTTTCTGATTGAACAATTTGTAACCCAAATAAGAAAGATAATTCTCCTAACATAGACATCTCAAACTCATTTTGTATAGACTTCTAAAAAAAATTCACATTTCATCACTACTACCCCCAAAAATGATGTCATCAACATCTAGACCACAACTATCAACTATTACACCACAAATTGTGAAGTTACTATTTACTATTACTACATAGGGTAATTATGAATGTAATGTGAATTTGGGAAATGAATAAAGTATGATTGTACCTTGTTATGAATATGAATGTTATCTCATTTGATGTTAATTATGGTGAAATGTTGCATATATGTGAATAGACGATTATTGAATTATTATTCTAACTTTGGAAATGTTTATGTATGTACTACATATGTTATGAACAATTGATTATCAAATGTATGTGTTAGTGGTTGCAAATAAATGTTCATTTCTCCAGGGGGAGGAGAAGTATCACTCGGGAGAAGATCTTGGTCGAGTAACTGGTAAAAGTAAACTATCTAAGCATATACACACACCACATTAGAAATATTGAGTTGAGTCAATTTGTGGGTAATAGGTAAGTCATCCTTAGCTGATATGTTTGCATTTGAGAGTCTTGTTTACTTCTACACATACTGGGTGATGTTTATCTATTTGAGCTTGTGAGTTCCTCCCTTATATCTATATGCTTGATTGATGAGTGTTTATGTATATATATATGAGCATATACATATATACACGTGAGCATTCATGCTTGGAAAGAATGTATAGATGTATATATATAAATATATATACATAACATCTATGTGTGTTTGACTACCAAAACAATGGTTTATACTTGATTATCAAATAAGTTATGGCTTTGTACAATATGAGTTTTATATGCTTGGATATATTTATATACACACACACACACATAAGCATTCATGCTTATATAGAGTAGTGTATATATGTATGCAAATATATATATTATTATTTTTATGAGAATATTACTCTCTTGTGTTCATCCGTATATCGAAATAATACATTCTTGATCGACATTGGATATATATATATATATACTTATACATATATGTATATATATAACATAGTGTTTAATGTTATTTTTTAATATATATATGTGTGTGTGTGTACTTATTTGTAAATATATATAAATATATTATATGTATAAGTAATATAATATACACATGCTATATTATATATAATATATATAAATGATTGAATGATTACTTTATTCTTAATCACTTCTATATGTTTCTATAGCACTATATCTATACCATGTCTAACTTGTACAAGAAAAACTTAGTACATCCTTATAGGAATGATGAATCACGTGTATAAGCGTAAGTGATAATATCCAAACTCCATGGCATGTATAGTTGCCCATAAATTGATGAGAACTAAGTGTTGGAGCCAAACCCAAGATATGGTAATTATGATGTAAAGAAAATAAGGCACCACCTTGGATATGAGAATACCATGCATAAAACAATAGACCAATTCAACAATAAATAGCATTCAATTATTGTGCTCAATATATTGGTTGTCATAGTCAATAGAAACTATGTGAATGAAGGTTGATGTGGACCATGTCTATGGAAACCGATTAATAGCTTTAGACTACAAGTGGTAACTAATTATCATTGTGATTAGCATGCAATGCATGGCATGGCTTTGCATTTGGTATTGCTAGTTGTAGAATCCTTGACCTGGTCAACATATTAAATGAAACCTTTCTTGACTTAGTCTCAAGTATTAAGTTGTTTATGTCAATTCATACACCATTCAGAATAATTGAAGTCTATTGTCATATTATCAATATTGACTGAGTTTGATGGCACCAAATGTGAAGGAATAAGAATAATAGATGGCACCACCTTTTATTTTGATTTCCTATTGGTGTCTTTCATTGAAACAATTTGAATTATCCATGTGTATTTTGAATTAGTCTTTAGATTGTTGTAATAGGAAACTAGTCGATCCGTAGAAGGTTTTACTTAGTCTAAGGTTAGATGATCACCACCTTAATATTGAATTTCTTTGCATGAGATTTTAGTATTTGTAGATGCCTAAACTATAGGCTTTGTGGTTGCTCAATGCTTGGTTTCTCTATAAATAGCTGAACCATTTAATTTGTGCAGGATGCATTCTTTCCCAAGAGATTATACATCTTTTGTTGTTCATTATTTGAGTTATTACCAACCATGCTTTTCTTTGCATCGAGAGAGAAAGAGAGTTTTACTTTGTGAGGGAGAGATATTTGAGAGGATTATGCTATCAACTTGAAAGAGAGAGAGTTCAATTATGACATTCTTGAGAAGCTTGTTTTAAGATAATCTTTTTTGGGAGAGGGTTGCATAGTTTTCTTTAGTTGGAAAGCGATAACACACATGAGTATTTCTTCTTCTTTGTTATTTTACTTTTGAATGATGTGTTTTGTGTGCATGTTTGAGATGCCTTTTTCAGTATATGCATTAGAGATATTAGAAAAGGAAAATGAAACTATTATGCTATTTTCATAATGTGTTTTTAAGTACTCCATGATAGGAGAGATTGCTTGACATAGGTATTTAACTATACTAGATATGTTGAAGAGATTGCTTGACATAGGTATTTAAATATACTAGATATGTTGAAAGCATAGGTATTTAATTATAATATATGTGTTTGAACATGGGTTACTCGTAGCAAGTTATTTGATTATAGATAACTAGTGGGTTAGAGTTGCTACTTGGATTGTGACAATATACACTCAAATACAAAGATATTGTATTGACAAAGTAGGCTCATAGTGAAAACCCTTTTGGTCAAGAGGTGACACTCTCAAATGGAGTCCTCTTTTATTATGATAATTATTTGATTGAGACCATCAAATGTGTTTGTATTTTACTCCATAGTAGGAGATGGGTGTTATTATAGTTGTTATATACTATCCTCAATTGAACACGAAAGGCACATATGGTACACTTCGCTAAGTTGTTGATTTAACTAGGAAAGCCTGTGTTTACTCCTAGGATAGATAATCTAGTATGGGAGGGAGTTTGTGAACTTGTGTGTAAGTATATTTTTTTGAAGATAGGTTATCTGGGATGATGGACTATCCATTGAAGGATATACCTAGCTTGTGAACTTGCTAGTTAAGTAGGTTTATGCCAAGTAGATTGTTTTGAAGATAGGTTATATGGGATGACAGACCATCCATTGAAGGATATAACTAGCTTGTGTACTTACTATATAAGTAGGTTTATTCCAAGTAGATTATATGGTGATAGGTTATCTAGGATGAAGGACTATGCATTGAAGAATATACCTATGCATAGCTTAAGATAGCCTTTAGTGAAATTGGCCTTGAGTAGTGTATGTGATAAATGACTTCATTCAAAGTACTAAATAAGAACTCTTAGATCAAAGTAGTGTGAATGTCTGAGACTCCACTTAGTTTGTGTGACTATCAAGACTAAACATTATCAGTTCACCATGATCCAATATTACATGCTAGACTGAGATTGTAGGTTTTACAAGTTCTAGTTATGTAGGACACAACACTATGCTTAGTTGGTTGTCATTATCGGTTACTCTACCAATCTCTTCATCGAAGGGAAGGGACATTTATTGAATGATAGATGTATAGGGGACCAAATTATGAGTTTGTGGTTGGAAGAAAAGCACCTGAGTGATGCTTCTCCTCCACAACAGGTGAGATAAGAACCAAGATTTGAAAGGAAGGATCCTAGACCTTCTTACAACTATTTGTTCTAAAGCTCATTGAAGTTGTGTATGTAAATGTATGTATTCTTGTTCTGTTGTAACTTATGAAGTTATTGTAATGAAATGGAATCTTTATTGTAATATAATATGGTATCTTGTTCGTATAATCTCAATAAAAGAAAGAAAATTTTTATTGCAATGAATTGTTACCTAACTTATTTACTCACAAGGCATAAGTTTAGAATTTTTTTACTGCATTGAAAGGTTGTCACATTACATGTGGTATCAGAGCCACCAGGTTCTACACTGAAACCTATGAGCTCATTATGCTATAATGAGTAAACCTTATCAGAAGATAATGGTTGAAAAATTCTTGTGCCACAATGACAAGAGAAAGGAACACAGGGAGGTGAAAAGGAAGATGAGAATTACTGAAAATTTATGTAAATTTGGGACTAGTTAAGATTCATCCCTAGAGTAGGAACTCCTAAACCAACAAATTATGATATTACCTAGGATTGCAAAAGATTATGTAATTAGGTTATGCAGGAAGGTTAGTAAGAATAACCAGCATATACCTTTATCCTACAAAAAAGTTATATGACTCTAAGGGGATGGGAAGAAATGAGACAACCCTTGATAGTAGTAACCTATAGTTGTAAAGTGTCAAGATTTTTTGGATTTAGTAAAAACACTATGAATCTATGTGTATACAATGTCGGCATAAAATTAGATCAAAGTAGAGATTCAAAGAAGGAGTTATCCACAAGGTTTGGAGAACTCTTGACATAAATCTAATTCTTGTATAAGGATAAGATCTTGCAAGAAAAAAATTAGTACCTAGGAAAATTGGAAAGACCAGAATGGATAGAAAGAAGTAATCAAAGATGTGGGCATGGTTCCTCTAGCCAAAATCAATGAGATTACTGGAGTTTTGATTAAGATAAGAAAGAAAAAAGAGACCAAACAACTCTGGTATCTCTAAAGGTTATGAGAGAATAGGATTCCAAGCATTGGAATAAATTCACTTGACAAAGTGATTGTGAGAAAGAAACTTGTAAAGATTAAACAGGTTGGCTTGACTAAAGGTTTGGATAGTAGATAGATTGGTTAGAGTATAAGATGAACTCACCAACATGTCTATGAAAATCAACATTCGTGTAGAGGTTCCAAAAGGAAAAGGAATACAATAAAGCACTAGGTGTCAGATCAATAGAAGTTGTAAGGAAAAAAATGTTCTAAGTTGAAAGGTACATCAAAAAAAGAAGCTTGTGAGCATAGATATTCCTCCACGAAAGGGATATTGGAAAGAAAATGGGAATATTGGTGTGTCTCTTAAAACTATATAAGTTATTGATAATTCATTAGATCTCTTACTAAAACAATCCAAGATATTGAATTTACTGGATTAGAAATTAATGATGAATCTAAATTTGGGAAAAATTATATTCAAGTATGCCATTAAGGAAAGAAAAGTAAATAAAAGCCAACAATAAATAATGGCAAATCCTTTCAAAGAAGCAAGTATTGCTAGGAGTTGAACTTTGAGTAGATTGAAATTTTTGAAAACACTAAGGGGGGAAGGAAGAGAGTGGATTGACTCAGACTAAGTACCCCACCCAATGGAAAATGTAGATATGTTTTCAATTTGGAAGAACTAAAGACTTATTCACAATTCATGATGTCAATTAAGTAATACATTTTATGACTAATGAGAAAAGAAAATGTATTGGGATTTTTGGAGAAAGATAAATGGAAAGGTCAATGATTATTACCTATTATCAACCCATACCTTATATTTATCTTAGTGGAAGATCAAATGATATTAACATCGATGCCTTAGAAAAGGATAGGTAGATAATTTTATCATGATAGAGAAGATCATTGTCTATGGGATTGGCAAGGGAAGATCTAGATTACTCATGATTGGAAGAAAGTATCTCTACTCTCCTATATACCTTATATAGGGGATTTAGATAACAATGATATTTCTATACATAGGTAGTAATACTACATATTATGAAATATATCCATGTCGTAAAGCAACTTACCACTGTAGCTTACTGAGCTAAGAGACCCGGGGATGAAAAGGTTTCACTATAAGCCATAGAGATGGAGTGAAAGATAAGGTAGGATGTGATGTTATGTGAACCACAACAAAAAAATATCTTTATGAGAATGATTATTTAGTCATACTTTATACTCAAATGAAACCCAAGGTTTAGAATAACCTTATTGGGACGAGAAGTTCATTTGAATAAAAAGAAAGACCTTGGGTTAAATTTTAACCTATTAGGTTGGAATATGTGTTGGACTACTCATTAACACCTTTAAGTTGGGAATAACTTACTTGGTTAGGTCATACATTTGATCTTGATTGGAACATATAGGGGAAGAGTAACCTATAACATCAGACTAGTAATCAATTGGGGACTCTATCCTAAGAATTGGGAGGGAATGTTGAAATTAAGATTCTCCCATGTGAATGAGTAAATCACTTGAGC
>VDFB02000003.1:250720349-250733658 GCA_007258455.2 Sequoia sempervirens
TTGAAATAGCTGAGAAGTTTATAAGGGAAGCTACAATCCACCAGGTGATTCATCACATAACTAGTAGACAAGTGTCATCCGTTCACCCATCTATTACACAAATATGTCACATTCAAGTGGGATGGGAGATGTGATCAGGCATTCCAGCAAGTCAAAGAATGCCTACTTACTCCTCTAGTCTTGATGCTGCCTATTCCAAACAAAGAAGTGATACTCTATGTATCTACAACACAAGCAACATTGGGAGCTCTCCTAGCACAACTAGATGATAATAACAAAGAAAGAGTTATCTACTACATCAGCCGAACATTGGTGAACTATGAGTTGAACTACTCGCCCATAGAAAGAGCATGTATCTCGATCATATTTGTGACACAAAAGTTGAGACACTATATCTTAAACAAAAAATTAAAGTTGATTTCAAAGGTAGATCCACTAAAATACCTATTAGCAAAAGTAGCTCTAATAGAAAAAATTGCTAAATAGTTAATGATTCTAAGTGAGTTTGACATAGAGTATGTAGACAGGAGAGCCATCAAAGGATAGATTATAGTAGACCAACTAGCTGAAGCACTGATGGAAGATCACTAGCCTCTCACAGTAGACTTCCCAGATGAAAGTATATTGTTGACATAACAGACAAGCCATTGGACCCTATACTTTGACTGGTCCCACACTCAACATGGCTCTGGAGAAAGTATCCTATTTCTCACAACACAGGGAGTAGTATACCTAAGTCATACAAAATTGCTTTCCCATGTACAAACAATATCTTAGAGTATGAAGCCTTGATCACAAGACTCAAGATGGTTGTTGAATGGAGGATAAAAGAATTACAAGTGTTCAAAGATTCTCAACTAGTAATTAGACAAGTGAATGATGAGTATCAAACAAAAGACAACAAGGTGATGTCATATAAAAGGATGGTGGATAGCTTTAAGGAAAAATTTGTCAACTTAACATTTGAACAGATTCCTAAGATCAACAACAGAGCAGTTGATGCCATGGAAACAATAGGTTCGCTTCTTGATATTCCACAGAACATTCCTAAGTATGAGTTCCTTGTAGATCAATTACTCATATCAGCATTCAATATCCCAAAATCAGAACTAGTGTGTGTTGTTGTTGGTACTAATTCACCATGGTACCAAGACACATTTGATTACATCCAACATTGTATCACACCACTTGACTTAATAACAACCCAAAAGAAGACCTTCCCTCGTAGGAATTCCCAATTCACGATCCTAGGAGATACCTTATATCGCCGAAGTCTATATGGTATGCTAATCCGATGCCCTAACACAAAAGAAGCACAAACTGCCTTACAAGAGGTACACGAAGGTGTTTGTGGGTCCCACTCTAGTGGACCTAACCTAGTACAAAAATTGTCGAGAACAAGGTACTATTGGCCCTCCATGGAACAAGAGTGTATTCGGTATTCTAAAAAATGTCATCAATGCTAGCAGCATAGCGACCTCATTCATGCACCGTCACAGGAGTTGAGACCTATCACCACACCATGACCTTTTTCGCAATGGGGATTAGACTTGGTAAGAAATATTTCTCCTACTTCCTCTAACAGGAATACGTTTATTATTACTGCAACTAAATATTTCACCAAATGGATGGAAGCAATTCCATTGGCCTACATCACCAAAAAATAGATATCAAAGTTCATTTTGAATTATCTAATTTGTAGGTATGGAATTCCCCTAACCATCATAACAGATAATGGAATCCTATTCAAGAATCAAGACGTATAGGAAATTTGTTCCAAATTCTCTATACAACATAGATTATCCATGCCCTACTACCCCCAAGGAAATGGTCAGGCTGAAGCATCTAACAAAACCATCCTGAAAATACTAAAGAATACTATTAATGATGTTGGTCATGATTGGCATTTGTGACTAAACCTAACCCTATTGACTTATAAAACTAGTATTCAAACACTTATAGGTGCCACACCTTTCTCCTTGGTCTACAGATCAGAAGTTGTCTTACCTATCGAAGTTAAAATCCCCTCATTAGAAATCTCACTAAAAGGCATGGTCATCATCGAAGAGTATCAGGTGTCTAGATTAAATGAGTTAGAACTCCTAGATGAAAGAAATTTAAGCGCGTTAAACCATCTTTAGGTTTATCAAAATCAATTGAAATGAAGCTATGATAAAATGATCAAAGATAAAAACTTTCAAGTTGGTGAATTGGTACTCAAAGAGAATAAGAAGGTACAATTGAATCAAGATGGCAAAGGTAAGTTTGAACCAAATTGGTTAGGCCCATTCATCATCACAACAAGCTATGACTTTGGAGCTTATCAGTTGGCTACTCTTGAAGGAGAACCTTTAGCCGAACCGTTGAACAACAACCACCTCAAGAAGTTCTATACTTGAAACACATCATAATACCCCAAGAAAAAGGGTAAAAATCCAAAAAATTGAAAAGATAAAAACCAAAAAAATTAAAAATCAAGAAAAATAGTAAACAAAAATAAAGTGTTCCTTTAGTGAAAACCACTTTGTAGTGCTTCTAGAATAGGTACCCTAGTGAAAACCTGGAAAACAAGCGCTATGTTTGAATAAGACTGGCATCATTATCTATTAGCATTATCCAAAGCACCCATCCATTCGTTCCATAATAAAACATGTGTCCAACCATGACTCGATAACTAATTTAATATTGAACCTTGTTGCACCATCTACATCCGTCCTTCCTAGAGAAATTAGTCTTGCCCCAAATTGGGGGAAACTTCTTGAAACTAGTAATATATTAGGTCCTTGAGCATCCCATCATGGTCAAAACTATCTAAAATAAAAAACATCCAAAAAATAAACAAAATAAAAAACATCTAGAAAACAAAAATAAAAAACATCCGAAAAACAACAAAAATTAAAACAACAACTTTGGATCATTCCTTCACTCAAAATTATAAGATATCAACATTTGCTTGAACCTCACAGCTAGTTCAAGTAGATTTCTAATGCAGGAGCATCCTAGGTTTCGAGCAATCTTGCATCAACCAAAAATATCTGCATTCATATTTTCTTGCATTTCAGTAGTTAATTGTCTGGACCCAGTCTCAATATTTCATACCGCATTATAATGTCAAAGCTCGCGGAGCAAGATATATGATATTCATTACAAAATCTACATCATATCCAAACTTCAAGTGTTTTGGAGATTCTAGTACAAAGTTATCACTAACAGAATATCAACTGTATTTGGACAAAGAGCATTCACCGACTAGTCTTGGCTTTTCAAGTGTGCGGACCTATTCCATGACTTACAGAGCTCGGGAAACCATTTCTTAAGGATGCACATTCATCGAGGAACCTTCATTTCAATCTACATCATGTTTTTCCAAGGATCAAAAGGAATTCATGTGTTTTGGTCAACTTTCACACGTTTCATCAACTTTGGGGTTTGAGACCTCTTGAGGCCGACACAGACCTTTTCTGGAGCTAGGAATTGATATATATCGACATCATGTAGTTGCATTAGGTAATCAATCAAGTAGAAAGATAGTATTGATAGATAAGGGCTTGGACCCACATTGTATTTTTGGGCTTAATGCCATATCTTTCTGTATACCTTGGAATTCCTACTGCTCTAAGAGTGTAAAACAACTTAAAATGCAAGTGATAAAATACCAAAGACACCTCAAGATTAGCCAAAAGATTGATACAATGAAAATGAATGCAAATAAAATGAAACACAAACACTTTTACCTCCCTTGTTGTTGATACCTCTTTGATTGGCCCTTGCTTGGATTGGTTGTGTGCTCCTTAGATGATTGCTTGAATGTCTAAATGCAAGATTGATGATGCAAATGATTAACAAAGATGGCTAAATGATGGCAAAAGGATTGAGAGTTCAAATTGACAGCATCTAGTTATGAGAGTGCAAAGTGTTGAGAAGGCAAATTGGTAGCATAAGGTTGCTCCAAATGAAAGTCTCTTTTCAAATGCCCTTGAGGAGGGGGTATTTATAGAAGAATTTGAATTCTCTAGAGAATTCAACGGTCAAGATTGCTCCAACAAGGCCAAGATGAAGGGCTATGGTGGGTTGAGAACCCACAAGCCCTCACATCTTGACATGTGGAGGGTGAAGTGGACAAGGGGATATGATATGGAGATGAGGTGTCAAGAGGGTACATGAGGTGGAAAAGGACATGCACCTTAGGGAGTGAGAAGATTTCCACAAAAAGGGATTTCTTGTCCCCAAGTGGGAGTGAAAGGGACTTTTGAGGAATTTTGGAATTCTTCAAAAATTAACATGAGAAAGTGAAAGGTGGTTGGGGATATAAATGTGAATTAAAAATTCACATTCTTAGGATGATCTAGAGGATAAAAGGTGGGCTCCACAAAGGTGGGACTTGGTCACATGTGGAGATTGTGACAAGTCAAGGTTCTAGAAGGCTTGGAAAGAATGGAATGTGAATTAAAAATTCACATATAAAAAGAGGAATCTAGGAAGAATAAAAAGGAATTAAAAATTCCTTGGAGAATGATTAGACTTAATTAATCAGTAATTAGAAGGATAATCAGGGCTAATAGGATTAAAAGCCAACTTGCAAAAGTTGGAGGACGTACACATCCTAATCAAGGATTAGGCATGTGCACATCCCTAATGAAGAAATTAAGAGATGGATTAGGATTAGATGAAAATGACATATGAGGAATTAAATAAATGTAATATTTATTTAATTTATTTGATGAAAAAAGGACTAAGGAGGGTAAGGTATTTAATTATTAATTAAATACCTTAGGGATTTGGCAGAATTAAAGATATTAATTAAATAATAGTAATATTACTTAATTAACTCGGATTAGACGAAAAGTGATAAATTTGGATAAATTAAGTGTCCAAATTTGGATGTCTACATTTTGCGCCTCTTTGAGATGGTGTTACGAAGTAGCATCATTTCAAAGAATATTGAAATATAGAACCTAGAAGAAGATGGTTAGATTGGAAAAGATGCCCAGTCATCAAAGGGATGACTAGGAGGAAGGAGGAGATAGAGTAATGAGGCCAGATGAAAGTTAGGGCCTCCCGAGGACATGCGGGTTGAAGAGAGTACGGGTGTGCTCAGAGAATAGACTGATAATGGTGCAAGGGAGTAGGGAAGATGATGCAAAGTGATGGGAAAGAGAGGTAGTGACTGGAGATGGATGAAGCACAAATAGATTTCAAAGGAATTGATGTTGCTTGATCAAGGTACAAGCCAAAATGGGTTGATGATGGATGGAGTGTTGTCAATGAGGGAATTAAAGATCCCAAAACAACATGAGGATAGGGAAGGATGCATCCCACTAAGTGGTATTGATGAGGGAAGGATACATCCCAAAACACCACTAAAGGATAGGGAGGAATACCTCTCGATGATGATGAAAGTGTTGTTGATGAGGGAAGGATACATCCCAAAACAACATCGAAGGGATAGGGAATGATAATAATGGATGATCAAGGCTTGTAACAAGACTGAGGATATGATTAGATGATTCAGGCTAAATGGAATGGATGGGGGTTGGATAGAGATGTGAGATAAGGATGAATGGATGGGGGAATATATGCAAGATGATAGAATAGAAAATGAAATGCAATCCTAATGCAATTTGCCATCTTCGGAGCACTAATTTTTGCTATAGCATAAGACACCAAGGGCCAGGGTATGTGGAACCAAGGTGAATTAGTGTCTAATGCATAAAACAAACACAACAGACAAGAAGGCTACCCCAACACCCCAAAGTCACAAAGACCTTGGTCGGGCCAGGTATTGAGATAACCACAAGCACAAAAGGATGCCCCGGCATAACACAAGACCTCAGAGATCGTGGTGGGTACTATGTGGGACAACCAAGAAGACATAAATAGACATAACTATGTGGGACAACTAAGAAGACATAAATAGACATAAAAAGATCAAGATATGCCCCTATGTTGACCAATGAAAACACACCATAACATGATGGATTATGGCGGCCTTGACAAGTGATGATAGGGAGCTCCAATGATAAACAAAAGCCAAAAACATCAAAAGATCGCCATCACTTTCAAATGTCCTTTGCCATAGGATCAAGGGGATAGATGGGATTGATGAGGTCTGTTAGGAAGGATACATCTTGTTGAGACCAAAGATGATGGATATTAAAAGATCGTTATGACGCGGGATGTTCAAAATCGATTGGATCTCATGATACAAGTGGATCTCGTTTGTTAAGAATCAGCTAGATAAGGGCATAGCTTGATGGCACGACACAAGGAAGACAAGACATGGGACTGACAAAACCTAAAGACCTAGGGGCTCGGGGGCTGATCAAAGATTAGCCTTGCCTACGTGAAAGCGCAGAGCCCTCGTAGTTCAGTGAAAGGTGGACGACTGACCAAGATGGAGACCTTGATGGATGGTAAAGATAGGATGGACAAAAGGAGAAAGACCGATGATAGACGATAGAGGACCAAAGTGGACAATGAAGATCGATGATGGAACCCCGGGGGTAGATCAAATGATCAACCTTGCCTACGTGAAAGCGCAGGGGCAACGTAGTTCGACAAGACCAAAGGCAAACAATGGATAAAGGATGATAAGATGATAGGACAAGTGGATAAAAAGGTGGGACCGATACAACAAGATAGGATAGACCTAGTGGATTGGATAGGATGATGACGATCACATAAAGCTCAGGGCTGAGATAGTTATCAAATCGTTAAAATGACTTGAAAGGATGAGATGAGTGATGAAAAGTGATAGGGATTGGAAAGATGTGCAAGAGAAATAGGAGTGATGACGAGTAGATAAATGACATTGGGTTGCATGGGGGGAGGTCTATAGCCAGATACCAATGACAAGGGATTGTGAGATGGGATGAGGACAAAGAGGATAGAATGGATAGAGATATAGGGATGGGGATGGGAGGGATTGTTTGGATGGATGGGAATATAAGGATTGGGAGATGAAAGGGATGTTAGGATAGCTGGATACAAAGAGAAGGATGGGGAGATGGAAGGGATGATGTGATAGATGGATACGAAGACAAGGATGGGCAGATAGAAGGGATGTTGTTATGATAGATGATTTCTCCAAGGACTATGTCACAAAGGAAGCAGATGCCCCCACTCTAGATATGTCATATATGATGAGGCATGAGGGCCGAAAGACAAGTGGATCGGAAGATAAAGGAGATAACTAGATGAGAATAGGATGGGTGACTAAGGAATATGATAGAGCATGGATGAAGGGAATGTATACTAATAGGTGTCCAAAGCATGCATAGATAGGTGCCCCAATTTTGATCAAGATCACAAGAAGGATGGAGGGAATGGGAGATAAATGGGATATGATGGTAGGTGTGGAAAATATGAGGGATGGAGGGATTTATGAAGAGGACGGATAACAGGAAGACGGGTGCATAGCTAGAAACATAGCAGATGGAGGGAATGCATATTAGGAAGTTGCCCCCAAGTGCAGATGGGGATTTACGCATGACGCCTATTTGCCAGGTTTTCATCATGGTACTTATCCAAGGCGCTTGTTTGCCAAGTTTTCACCATTGGACGAATTATTTCTCTTTACTTTTTTCTCTTTTTTTTTGACTTTTTGACTTTTTTAATTTTTTTAATTTTTTTTTTTTTGAATTTTTAGAAGATACATGATAAAGATATGGATGAAGGACTCAAGCATCAAGTTCTATACGAGGTAGTAAGAACATGTTGAGGCAAACTATTGGATGTTGGTACAACCTTATGAGGATAAATGGATTATGCAAGAGGATGAATTAGGGGGATTTGAGAGGGAGATACATGGGATAATGGATGGGATGTTGCAAAGGGTATGGATGGAATGATGGGGTGGATATGTGATGGGGAGATGTGTTTAGGACCAACATTGGCACATGTGGTGGTGGGTGTGAAAAGATGAGAGGATTACTGGATGGAGAATGTGTGGATAATGGAGGAGATGGGGTGGTGAACTTTGGAACATAAGGACCCAAAACAGACTTAGGAGATGAAAGGGGTGTATGACTAGCTTTTGGATTAGCAACTTTGGATGTTCTTACAGATTTTTCATGTGATGGCATTGCATCTTTTTTCTTTGGGATCCACATAGTTTTGATCTTTGCTTTGGTGGGCCTTTGTGGCCTACAGATTTCATTTAGATTTAGATTTTTCTTCTCTTCACCATGTATTTTAGAGGGGACATGGGGAGCCGTAAATTCATGTGGATGTTTAGATTTATGCATTTTTCCTTTAATAGCCAAAGTGCTTTTAGTAGCAATGGGATGAGTGTGAATGGATGGATGATGTGGAGGACACATGAATGGAGGGATGGAGGTAGGATTTTTAGGATGATATGTGGATGGATGATGTACAGGTACGTGCCTTTGTTGATCCTGATTAGGGAACATGAGAGTGGGATAGTTATGATGGGCGACATGGATAGGTGATGGATGGATGAAAGGATGGATAGGATGAGATGGAGGAGGTGATTTTGGGATATAAGGGCCCAAAATAGACTTAGGACTTGGAGGATATGGGATGGGGGATGAGGGGACATAAGGACCCAATATGGATGGAGCGGATGAAGGAGGAAGATGGACAGTTGTTTTGAGGTGATATGATAGAGGAGGAGGGATGGCGACATATGATCTGGTAGGGCGATGAGAAGAGCCGACATGTTGTTTGGAAAAGGCTTGTTGAGGACGTCGAGAGGTTGTACCAACATTTTTGGATTGCGAGTCATGAGTAGTACATCCAAGACCTTGCAGATACAAATGTTCTTTAGCTTGGATGGGCTCTATAATACCTTGCTCATGAAGGCCTAAACCTTTTCCTTGATAGTTCATTCTCTTGAGCATTCGATCTAGGACAAGATTTTTGTTATTTTGGAAGAATGATGCGAGTTCATTATTAAGTGGAAGAGGAGGGTTGGTGTATATGCTTTGTTTTTCTTCTGTAAGGAGACCACCATGGAGGAATGTGAGAGGACCAAGGGGATATGCAAGTGGTGTGGGGATAGCATTTTTAGGCGATGATGGAGGATCATGAGAAGGAGATGATGGGATAGCAACATCAGAAGAGGGAGTAGGGGCCATGATAGGATTTAGATTTGTGGTAGTAGGATCATGCGATGGAGATGGAGATGGAGCAGTGGAAGCTTGAATGACAAGGGGATCATGGGATGGAATGGATGGGGGACTGTGATCTTGAGGTGGACTAGATGGGATGGTAGGATCTTGATCTAGAGAAGGGATATCTTTGGCATACTTTAGATTATCTTGTTAGTGACTCATGCGTGTGTAGGAGGCATGGTAACGGAGTCTTGTTGGGACTCTTCAAGTGGGGAGGAAGATGGAGGGATGAAAAGATTCATGAGGTTCATTGGAATGGGTTTTGGTGCTACTAGGAGTGGGAGGAGTGGATTGGATTTGGGTGGATCTAGGAGTAGAGGGAGTGGATTGGATTTGGGTGTCTTCGATAGATTGGTTGGATCTAGGAGTAGAGGGAGTGGATTGGATTTGGGTGGATCTAGGAGTAGAGGGAGTGGATTGGGCTTGGGTGTCTTCGATGGATTCGGTGGCTCTCATGGTAGGAGATGTGGGTTCAATGGTTTCAATGGTTTGATCAGTGCTAGGGGTGGTAACAACAATGATAGGTGTGGTGTGGAGAAGGGTCTCATCACTAGTGACCGTGGATGATGGATTGGGATGGCATGGTTCCATGACTTCAAGATGTGGAGTTGGGGATGGCTTCTTTGTAATGAGTCCTTGGAGAACTTCTGAAATGAAAGACTTGCATATGGTTGGCTTGGCTGGGGTGGTAGAAATGGATGAGGGATTATGGATTTGTGGACTAGGGTTAGATGGAGGAATGGGATCGAATGTAGGACTATGAGTAGATGGGGGATTAGGATTGTATGGAGGACTAGGAGTAGATGGATGAATGGGATTGGATGGAGGACTAGGAGTAGATGGAGGACTAGGAGTAGATGGATGAGTGGATTGGATGGAGGACTAGGAGTAGATGGAGGACTAGGATTGGATGGAGGGTTAAGGTAAGGATATTGGAGTGGTGAATTAAGATAGGGGGACATGGATTGTGGATTAAGACAAGAGGATATAGGTGGTGTAGTGGGACAAGAGGATGTGGGGGATGGATTATAATAAGGGTATTGGGATGGTGGATTAGGATGAGGATATGTGGATGTAGGATCAAGGTAACAGGGTGTGGGTGTAAGATTAGTATGGACAGACTGGGAAAGAGGATGAGGATAGGGGGACATGGATGGGGAATTGTAATAGGAGTATTGGGATGGAAAATTAGGATAAGAGGATGTAGATGTTGCGTAAGGGGATGATGTAGATGAAGGAGGTGAAAAATATGGGGATGAAGAAGATATTGGATATCCATTGTCAAAGGTGGCATAAGGAGCGTGATTAGGCATGGATGAAGACATAACGAGATAAACCGAAGGGGTGATTGGATTGTGGAAAGTGGGTGGAGAAAGCTTACTAGTGACGATAGCATCAAGGGGATTTATGTCATATTCTTCTTGATCGACAAGACTTTCGTTATCGTCGTCCACGTAATTAAGGTTTCCCTTGACTACTATTGATGGAGGATGAAGATTCATGATTATGAAAGGATAAATAGAATGGATAAAAGATTTTGGATGGGAACAGATTAAAGCTCAAATCAGGATTTTGGTCAAGCTCATATCAGGATTGGACAAAAGCTCAGATTAGGATGATTGGATGGGATTGCTTTTAATTTTGATAGGATTCGATAGACAGATGATTGGATCGGGTAGATGATTTGATGAATTTGATTAAAGTAATAGATCAGTTTGATTGGATGGGATCAAATGATTAGATGATGTTGATTGGATAATTGTGATTGGATGAACTTGATCGGATTGGTGTGCTTGGATTGATTAGATGATCAAAGGAATGGATTGGTTTGATTAGATAGGAAGAAATAAAAGGTACCACTAGATAGAGCTCAAAAAATTAAGCAATTTTGGTTTTTGAACGAAGTTGATTCGACGTACGGTTTGTAAATGATGGCCCTGGGAAGTTAGGGGCGTGTCCACACTGCAATGCGGGGCTTGGCCGCCCTAGGATGGTCAAATTATTGATAAGAAGAAATGGAAGGTACCATTGGATAGAGATTGAAAAACTAAGCAACTTTGGTTTTTGAACGAAGTTGATTCGACGTACGGTTTGTAAATGGCAGCCCCGGGAAGTTAGGGATGTGTCCACGCTGCAATGCGGGGCGTGGCCGCCTTGGGATGGTCAAATTCTTGATAAGATGAAATGGAAGGTACCACTGGATAGAGCTCAAAAAATTAAGCAACTTTGGTTTTTGAACGAAGTCAATCCAATGCACGGTTTGTAAATGGAAGCCCCGGGAAGTTAAGGGGGCGTAATCAACATTCTGCAGTAAAATCAGGGGCGTAAATAGCTTTCTGGGGCGTTTTCAGCAAAATCAAGGTGTTTACAGCAAAATCAGGGGCATTTTCAGCAAAATCAGGGGCGTTTTTAGCAAAATTAGGGCGTTTACAACAAAATCAGGGGCGTTTTTGAAGTACCCAAAATCTGCAATGTACAACCAACCTCAAAAACTCATTAGAAGGGTTAGTATAACACACAAATCTGCAAATACCTCCATGGAATACATTGAAAATGCTTTCAAAACTGCAACAAATGATAATGTAAAGACTAAAGCATTATGAAAACAAAAGCAAGCTACCTATTCCATGTTGGATTGGTGTCACATGTGCTAGTGACCCTTTCCCAATCCTTGATCAAAGCTCAAATGATGAAAATGCAAATGGAGATGGTGAAGTGATGATGAACAAGATCAAATCTCAAATGAAGAGAGTAACCTTGCTTAAAATTGTGAAGGATTTGCTTGAGGATGATGCACCTATTTAAGGATTTTCAAAATGCCAAGTGTTGAAGAGGGACCAATGTGGGATCAAAAACAAGCCAATGAGTTGAGGACACTTGTCATCATGTGATTAGTTGATGTATATGCAAGATTTAGGAAGAGTGCCCAAGAGGGAAATTTTGAATTCAAATTTGCAATAAATTTTGAGAGGGACAAGAAGAAGAGCAATAAATGCCTGTTGACTTGTCATGTTGAGGGAAAATGAGTGTTTTAATAAATCAATAAAATTGATTTATTGTGCAAGTGGCTAGGTCTAGATAATGCAAGTGGGATGTGATTAGTATTAGATTAGGATTAGATTAATTTAATGATGATTATGCTGATTTAATGCTGATTAACTGATTTGACATTTTGGACTTAAATTTCTGATTTATTGAGATTAGAAAATGATGGAATATGATTTAAGATTTGATTTAAATGGCTTTTTGATTTTAAATAACCTTAGGCAATGAGATTATTTAAATGGATGAAGGTGATGAATGGATCCAATGCAATATCTAGTTCAATTGATAAATGATCCTGATCGAATGCATAATGTAAATTTTGCATGTCTACATTTTGCCCCTCTTTGAAGCAATGTACTTGTTGCGTTGGTTCAAAGAATAACTTGCCGCAATCGAAATTTAAAAAATTTCATGATTTTTCAGATGCCCCAGCAGAAAGAAGTACACTGGTACATTGCCCCCTCGAGAGATCGAGCGAAAAGATTCGGTTTGAGGGTCGATCTCGCGATAAAGAGGTTCAAAATGGGTGATTATGGATGACGATGCAAATGAGATGTTTTCAAGATGCTTAGAATAACAAATCTATATTATTCTAAATAACTTAAATGATGATATGATGTGAGACGGATGAGATGAATGATGTGATATGCTATGATTATGCAATGGATGATTTATGATATGCTTAGACTAACAGATCTATATTATGATGATGTTATGTAGTGCATGTGAAATGATCGATGTTTCCTATGATGTATGATATGAATGACATGTGGTATGCAGTATATTGATGGTTTGCAGATGCAGGATGGATGCATGAAGGATGCATGATGGATGCATGATGTTAGTGCGAGAATGAGATGATGACAAGAGGATCCAACAAGTCCATGATTGGTCAAGACTTTATTAGAGATGATGATGAGAAATGATGATGATAGATGGATGATTTGCTTATCAAGGATTGGGATTTTCAAAGGGTCACTTACTTTATGTTTGATAATACGCCTAAGCACGATGCATCAAGGTATAAAGGACCAGGATGGCGTTGTACTTAGTGTGATGGACTTTGACTCGACAAGTAGATAGGAGTATTCTTGTTCACACTTGACATACGGAAACCTTGCTAGGATGCA
>VDFB02000003.1:250733758-250752785 GCA_007258455.2 Sequoia sempervirens
TCCACTCAATCCTCGAAGAAGAAAGAGAAAGGTGGAAAGAAAGTAAATTTCAAGAGGAATAGAGATAAAGGAGCTGATGGTGCTTCCCCATTCAAGAAGAAGTGGGACCTCTCCAAAGTCCAATGTTTTCATTGTGATATGTTTGGTCACTATGCAAAGGATTGCCCCACCAAGCCTAATCAACATGCTTCATTTGTAGATGTGGATGAGATCTATCCTCAGAAGGATTCTAGGGAATTTCTATTCTAAGCCATGGGCCTGTGTTCAAGCCGTGAAGGTTGTGTGCTAATTTCTACGCAAGAGCAACGTATCTTACTATGTCTAGTATTTGCATCCATCAGAATATTTAAAGAGATAAGTATTCTTTGTTTGCTGATCATTTAGTTGGATCTTGTAATTAGTAAAGAGAGATAGTGGATTCTCTTAAATTGTGTTCACTAGCATAGTGGTTTCATTTATTGCATGCTGGTTGTGAAGATTTATGAGTGTGACTCTAAAATAAAAAAGAGAATTGTAATTTCGATGGTGATTAGTTGGTCACATCGATATCATTCTCTAATGCATGAAGTGTGATAGAGCCTTGAACTCTTGGAGAGAGTTGGTTCTACATGCTAATTGCATATTGCATTCAAGAAATTTGTAGTTGTGCAGATTGTCTTTTTGTTGTGCTGAGTTTGGCACTCTCAAGAGAAGTAAAAGATGGAAGGAAGAGCTATATCAAAATTCAATAAAGATAAGTTTCTTTATCCCTTCATTCCGATCCTTTGATATGTTTCCCTTTAGTTTGATTTACTTATTCATGTTTTAATATTGTTCATAAATTCTTATGTATTCATGCTATAACCTGAGATAATAAATCTTGTATGATTCTAGTCTTGATATTTCTTTTTATAGTTATAAACAGTTAGTAATCTCTCTCTATAATGCTTCCAGAAATATCTTGGGGAAAGAAAGTGATGAGAGATTGCTTAGTGATGAAAAGCTTGAGGAATCTTATGGGGAAGTCATGCCGACCAAAAAAAATGATCAAGTGTGAAGTCAGAACTTGTAGCCATGAGACTGAGTTGATGGCTAGAGGGAGTTCACTTCTAGAAAACTTCTTTGCAATCTATGAAGCAGGGATCAAGAGGGAGCTTTGTAACTCATTGAGAAGAAGTGAAGATTATTGTATTGCAAGGCTAGGTGCTAAACCCTTAGAGGATCCCTTCAACTGCTAAGATCATAATTGCTCAAAACTGTCATCTAGATTTGTCATTGGTAGCTTCACAAACCTATTCAGAATAGAGTGATTTGCAATGAGGTCGAGGAGGTCAACCCTGAACTCTCTACAATACCTGAGGCACATGCACTAGAAAACATTTATCGAAGGCAATCATTTTAGGAAATCTTGGATGATGAGGTCAAAAGGTTGATGCAAGTACTTAAAGATTCAGAGGGAGCCTACTATTGATATTTTGAAGAGATTTGGTATGATGGATTGCAAATCCATGTCTACGCCTATGGAAACCAACTTGTACAAGTTGAAGGAGGCTACAACTAGTTTAGACCTGGCGGATCCCATGATGTATAGGTAGTCGATTGGATCCTTGATGTATCTAGTTAACACTAGACTTGAAATCTGCTATGCAATAAGTGCACTTAGTCAGTTCATGTGTGAATTGAGGCTGGTACATCTTGTTGCAGAAAAACATGTCTTGAGATACTTGCATGGGACAATTGGATATGGGCTGAGATATTCTTCAGGTGTTATCTTGGAGTTGCATGGTTATATAGATTTTGTTTTAGCAGGTTGTGTTGCTGATCAGAAGAGCACCTCTAGATGTTATTTCAGTTTGGGTTCTGCGATGATCTCCTAATGTAGCAGGAAGCAATCTTCAGTGGCACTGAGTACCGTAGAGGTCATGTACATTGCAACATGTGTGGCAGTTTGAGAAGCAATGTGGCTTTAGAAGCTCCTTGCAGGATTAGTTGGACAATCGTTGGAGCCTACTGTCATCCATTGTGTTAATTAAGCTATGTGGAGCCTTCTGTCAATACAATTTTTCATGACAGAACTAAACATATTATTGAGGAAAGCATTTTAGTTGAGGTATATCAACATGATGAGTAGATGATAGACATTCTCACCAACCCTCTCTCCAGAATAAAGTTTGTGTACTTTCAAGATAAGCTTGGTATGGTGGAGAATACAGCCTTAACTGAGAAGGAGTCTCAGTATCAGTGTTCCTCTTTAATTAGTTCTTTTTGAGAGAAGTTTGAGGTGAAATCCCTTGATTAATGAGTTCTTCTCTATGAGAGAAGTTAGAGGTGAAATCCCTTGATTAATGAGTTCTTCTCTGTGAGAGAAGTTCGAGGTGAAATCCCTTGATTAATGAGTTCTTCTGTAAGAGAAGTTCGAGGTGAGATCCCTTGATTCCAACTGAGAGCCATGGTGGGATGTCATGTGTGGGTAAAAGCAGGATCATCATGGAAAAAAGAAATCTTAAGTGGCGTAAAATCGAAAATAAAAGTTTGGGTAACTTGACTTAAAAAATTTGAATAAGCATATCTATATTATTTCAAAAATATGTAAGAATAGAATCTATAGAAAAATTTTAATTTAATTCTAAACTACTAGGTTTGTTTAAAAAAAAATCTATTTGGTGAAAAATTTGAAATTTCAAAGGTAGTAGTACTTAAATTTCGGGAAAAAATAAGTAGGTGTCTTGGTCCACCACCCTAACCACAATAAAATGATAATATTTTTATAATATTTTAGATTTAAGTAGAGGACTCCATGTCCCGGCTGTGATGCATATTTTTTGTAATTTTTTCCAAGTAAATACTCACTATGAATTTTATTACAACTTTCAAAAATATAAAACTCGTATGTCTAACCACCTTAACTTGGTCAAAAACTTCATGAAATTCAATTTTATATTTCCTAATCCTATATTATGAAGATGTATCGTGACACATGTTTTGATTCAAAAATGTGATAATCGCTTTTGAAAGCTATAGATGTTTTTCTAATCACTCATCTATCAGACTTTTAGTTGTGTAATTTGAATAGAAAATGAATAATAATTACTTATTAAATTCAAAGTAAAGCATAATTGATATTGGTGGAAAGCTGAGAATCTCCTTTAAAAACCCTTTTCGTTTGATCAATTTTGGGTAAAAAAAATTCGTCAGCCACATACCCATCATATTGCCACTTTTTGGCCCATCATGATTCTACACATACCCATGTGACTCCATGACAGCATCACGTGAGAGAGTCTGTGATGATTCCTCTTCTACTTGTGTTTTCACCCTCTGCGAGAGCCATGGTGAAAGTCATGTTGAGGTGACAACATCATGCAAGTGATGAAAACTTGTACATACCATACATGGTTGTAGCCATTATGGTTGATATCATGATGAGGTGATATTTGATATCACGATGAGGTGATATCGTTTCTTTTCCACATATGGTTGTAGCCATTGTGGTGGGCATCACGATGAGGTGATGTGTCTTGTGCAATAGGAAGTATTCCTCCCTAGCTGAGAGGGAGTGTTGATGTTATTGCAACTTCAAGCTTCATACTTCCTTATTTATGTGTGATTATTTAATGGCAACATATCTCTAAGATGGATGACCTCCTTTGTAATTATTTTTATGGTGGCCGACTTTGTCCTTGAAAAGGTGCGACCCCTCTAAGCAACATGTATATATAGAAGGTCACTTTCTCTCATTTGTGTATCAAGCAAGTTCGATCTCCTTCTCCATTAAGTGTGAGTTCTTCAAGAAGAGTAGTGTGAATTCATATAGGAGTAGATTGTGAAGTCTCTTAAATATAGATTAAAAGAGCAGACTATTAGTTTGTCTTATAGCCATTGCTGGTGCTGATTATTGGCCTTGTGTGTGGCTTCATTGTAAAGTGACTTGTTGCTTTTGCTTATATATATAAGAGATATATTTGTTGCTAGGTTTTTCTCCCTCAAGAGGAGGATTTTCCCAGGGCATCTGCTATGTTATTGTGTCTGATTTTGAGTTTAATTTTCTGTGCATTAAATTTGATCATAAAACTAACAGTACACATATAATATGGTCAAAAGAAGGTTGAACCTTATTTTCTTTGTGCATAAACGTAGGACTACATTAAAGGAAAGTAAAATAAAGGTAAAAAACCCTAATTTATAAAACATAACAATGTAAAATTAATCATTGATTCAAAACAAATTAAGGAGATTCAAATATGAAAATAAAATATAAATATAAAAAAAGTGCAGATATAAATGTGCTTATTATATATGAAACCTTAGAGTTAAGATTGTTTCAAGTAAGATGCATTGCATTCACAAAAAAATATGAAGGAAAATCAACTTTCCAAGTATGGGCTAACCTAAACTAATTAAGTAATTGCAATCAAATAAGCACAAATTGGCTTAGATTAAATAAGTATACATCGGAATAATAATTATTATATCTTATAATAGCTAAACAAGGAACATAAATATGAAGGGAAATACTTAGATCTATGATCAACAAGTATGGGCTAACAACAAAATTATGGAAGTATACTAATGGTACTTATAAAATGATGTCTCTTTGTTAAATCAATATCTTATATTCTACATTTTAATCTTGGATTTTATTAAGGGTTTAGTCTAGAATTATTAGTTAACAATGAATCCCACTAGGCCTCTTCATTAGAGATAGAAATAAAACTATATGATTATCCTAAGTAATATCATCCATGTTGTTGAAATGAAAGAAATCATCTACTTCTTTACTTGAATCTAAGAAAAATATTTGTGACACTACTTATTGTATATTCTCAACAAACTAGAAAAAATTCTTCCAAAATATCCCTATTAGGTGGTGGATTTGAAATGACTCCTTCTTTGTCACCATGTGAACCACTACACAATATAGAAAAAGGATTAGACTAAAATTATTAGTCTCATGAAACAACTTAAAATCTTGATTAGCTTGGTTGTGAAATGAGTTCACACCAATTTCATGAGAAATGTCTAACATGAGGGATTCATTTCTTTTGATGAGAAACATGGGAATTGAGATCTCAACTTCCCTATCATCATCCAAGTCAATCACACATGATAAAACATCAAACATTTCACACATATCTATAATAGGAGAATTAACATTACCTATCATGAGGGAATATAGGGATGAAATAACATAATCTTCACCTAGAATACCTAGCTCACTCATTTAATTAATCTCAATAGGTTGTAAGGAGACTAAAACATTCTCATTCTTGTCATCATCTAATTTAAAATCTAGTACACATGATGGCTCACTAGAAAACTCATATAGCTTAGGGGAGGTCATGGCTAAATTATATACATTAGATACATAAAAGAAATAGGGAGAAGCACTAGTGAATTTATGAACTATAGATGTGCATAATGAATATACAAGCTAACCAAAATATATATGACTCAAATTATTTTTTTGATAAACTAGAGGAGCCAAAAAAACTAGAGCAAGACCCATGTTTAAATTAAAATTCATGGGGGAACATGCATAATTACATCATTAAGGCATAATATTTTAAACAAGAGAAATTTCCTCTTTGAAGGCATCTTCTATTTTTTTCACGTGTAATGAACACTATAGTCAAACACTAAAGAGAATTTAGAAAATGAGACAAATTAGTGGCATTAAGAATCACAAATGAGAAAACAATTTTGTTTAACATTTTTAAAATCTAAAACTAAAATTATAAATAACTACATATTATTTTGGTGTGTGTGGATTACTCAAAATCCACTTACAAATGAATGAATCTAACAAATTGATATAAAAGAATGTCTCTTGTCTCTTTCCATGAATGAATTGAGCGAGGAGAAAATATTACTTGTACCAAGACAAGGATTCATCAAATTGTGAAGAAACAAACAAATTACATACAAAATTATCATACATTATACCCAAATTTCTTAAATGAGTTACAAAATTCTAATGTATTTTTTAGAAGTAGCTTCTCAATATCCCTAGGACATCATTGATATCACTAGGAATGTGAAGAGGACTACACCCAATATAAGAAAAGCCCATCATAACCAATAAAAGGGAAAAAAGAAAAACATTATATTATGCCCTTTTTCTAACACCATAAATGTTGACCAACAAAACTACATATAGACTACTAATCTCAGGAGTTGAGAACCAACTCCTTTCTTGAATAGAAACTAAAAAAACCTACCCATAGTCTTAGGCTTAACATGTTAGATCTATACAAGGTGTTGACCGTAAAAAAAAATAGCTTGCCAAAACCCTAAAAATTAGCTCAACTCCTATGGCTAGGGATAGTCAACTTCGGACATTGAGCTAGCCCCCAATTATACTTAGACCGGTCAGATATGCATTTTGGCCAGGCACATCACACTAGATTGTAGTCACTCCATAATCCATAATCCAAAGATGAATTATAGTCAAAACAATGCCCTGCACATACTGACCCTCAACTGCCATCTGCAAATCGGCCAGTAACGAAGAAATCAGGGCTGAAATATGGGAAACAGAGCACTGGTAAAAGCAAGCAAAGTAAACATGTACACAAAATGTATCTAACAGAATCTGAAGAGAAGCCATGTCACCGGTGCTTGAAAGAAGGCCATCTTTGCAGTGACCAGCAGCACACTGCTCACAGAATGGTCTAGAACCTTAGCACACCCGCTTCTTATCGTCTTGGATACAGGCAACATGTCTAATACATGTTCCATCACACCACCAGACTCCAAAGTAATCAAATAATACAGCAGCCAGAAAAAACACCATTGACTGGAACAAGAAATAAAAGAATTCAACAGCACCAGAGATAATTGAGACCACAACAGACAGCACAAGGTTCATGCCTCCTGTGAATAGCACGATACTGCTGGCAAAAACACGATTTATGACATCTATGCTCTGCACTGTAAAGTTCTTGCTCTTCAGCAGCAAATCATCCCTAGAGATCTGAAAATCCTCAAATAACTTAAATAAGGCCTCCAATTCTGCCAAAATTGCCCTGAAATCTCTGTGTTTTGAGCCTTGATTCAAATGCTTTGCAGCTTCAGAGTGAAAGGATCGGCGGTTATGGACAGTACAAAAGCAATTGTAAAATTATCAGTGGCCGGCTTCCCTGTAAGCAAATAATGCTTGAAAGAATCTGCAAAATTTGTCAAATTATAACAGTTGAAATTGTCACGGGCGGGGAGATGAGATTCAAAATTGAAATTCAAATCACCACGTCGGCGGAGAGCGCTACGGCAAATGAAACGGGAAACGGAAAGGTTAAAGGGGACCCACACCAGCCACCTAAGCGGTCAACGCTTAGAGTGTGCTGGTTAAGCCAGCCCCAAATGGATCACTGAAATAGATCATAAAGACGTTTAAGAAGACGCACAGCAGATATACAATTCGGGCAAAGATTGAAACTCGGCAAATCGGGATAGAAAGGAATAATGAGGCCATTCGAACGGTACACAGCGTCCAAATCTGTGATGCACTTTCGGGATTTAAAGGTAAAGCTTTCCGAAAATACAGGAACAAGAATATCACTGCTTTCAATTTCCCAGCTAATGTCTCTACCTTGATTATTCTCCCAGCCTCTACATATACGAAGTGACTCGGTGCACAGACTTTGGTCATCCTTCCTGCATATACGAAGAGATTTGTGAAGATGGCCCATCAATGCTTCTCCCATCTCCGCTCCGCAGAAACCAAGGTAGACATGAAACTTCTTCTGCACCAAGCTTCCTAATCCGGCGCTTCTGCAAAAGTTAAGATCCTTTTACTCGCTATTTTACCATGAGACAAAATTTCAAATAATTCAATAGGAAGATATATTCTTTCAAAGTTCTTATATAGAGTCTCTCTACACCAAATTAAATATACCTATAAATGATCTTTTACCTGTTGAACTCCCTAAGCTTGGCTAACTTGACAACGATATGATGAAAGCTTCCTAGGCCTGAGCACCGATTAATGTCTAAAATCCTAAGGTTTGGTAACTTGCCCACCGAGTACGGAAATCTTTCTAAACCTGAACAACAATGCAAATTTAACACCTGCAGTTGTGCCAAGCCGCCAATTGTGTTGGGAAGAATCCTTAAACCTGTACATCTCCTCAAGTCCAACACTTCTAGTTGAGCCAAATTACCTAAAGTGCTGGGAAGGCTTTCTAGTTTTGCACAGCGTCTCAAACACAACTCATTTAGCAGCACCAAGTTCCCCACACTATCAGGAAGGCTTGTTAAACTTTCACAGCAGCAAAAACTGAGCTGTTTGAGTTGTGACAAGTTACCGACTGCGCTTGGAAATGCTGTGAGAGCTTTACAACTACTTATGTACAAGCATTGAAGGTTCACCAAGCTGTTGAGCGTGTTTGGGATTTTCGTGAGAGTTGCACAATGATATAGACTTAAGATCCTGACTTGGGACCAACTGTCATCCAACTGAAGTCTGTTTCTTGAAAATTCACAATTTCCAATTTTTATCCATAGCAAATTCGGAGCTAGCATTCCTATGTTGCCCGCTACTTTTGATTGTTGCAAAAGTAGGTAGCGCAAAGATGGCATGCTATGCAAGCTAACAGGTTCTCTGCCATTCTCTCCTGTGTAAACAAGCATATTCACTTCCTCTGCTCTGTCTCTGTTCAAAGCTTTCTGTGCGCCCATAGGAAGCCACAATCTGCTATTATTATCACTCTGCTCTTGAATTCCTCTTCCCATTTCCCGCAGAAGGTCATGCATATGTAGGAGATCTTTAGGGCCACTGATGTTTATAAGCATTTTCATCGAAAGGTTCTTGATGGCTGTTTGAACTCTATTTGGGTATAAAACTTCCCAGAAAATATCAGCATCTTTTTTCTTTTCACCAACAAAGTAGCAAGCTATATCCAGAAACATTTGCTTCTCGACATGGCTAAGTCCTTCATAGCTGGTTTGAAGGATTCTCGATACGCCTGGATTCTCCCCAATGTTATGGACAGCTTCTTCCCAACATTTGATGTCGTTTGGCTCCTTCTTATCAAACAATTGTGCTCCAATGACTTCTAATGCAAGAGGATTCCCTTGGCAGGCTCTCGCAAGTTTTATAGAAAGCTCTTTGTAAGGGGTCTCCGGGAGTGCTCTAGAGAAAGCATGCCAGCTAAACAACTCGAGAGCTTCATCCTCCCCTAGTCCACTCATTTTAATTACTGATTCGACCTGAGCAAGATTGAGTATATGTTGGTCTCGGGAAGTAATGATGACTCTACTACCATGCCCAAACCAATCCCCATACACTGCATGCAGCTGCATTCTATCATTCACATCATCCAATATCACAATAGCCCGAAGTCCTCGCAGTCTATCTCTCATCAGAAATCTTCCTTCATCAACACTTGATACTTCTCCCTGGTAATTTACCAAACTCCTTAAAATTCTTCCCTGCAAGTCTGTAAGTCTAGTGTTGTTCTGTGCAGTAGCTCCAATGTTGAAGAGAAAGCAACAGGCATCAAATCTGCGATAAATTTTATTGTAAACGGCCTTGGCGAAGGTGGTTTTCCCGACACCGCCTATGCCGCTGATTCCCACTCTCACCAAATGTCTGTCCGTCGAACTCAGATGTAAACTGTTTGTGAGTTCGCGAATACCCTTTTCGAGTCCCACAAGATGCGTAGGAACATCCAGCGGAACCCTCTCTTTCAAGATATCCAACACGCGTTTCACAACTGCTTTTACAAGTCTCCCTTCATGCCTGAGAATCACCACCTCTGTATCAGACCCTACGATGCAAATTTAAAGCTGTAACTAATTACAAAACTATTATTATGGTCATAGAAAGAAAGATATGGAGCATATTAAATTCCACAAATATAGCCAGCTTATAGTATTTCGAAGTATCTAATGAATTTATAAAATGAAAAATGTTTCAAAGACAATTAGGGGTGGTTATTAGGAGAATGGTATATATTGAGGACAGCCAGTAAAGCTATCTGAAGGCTGAATATTACTTTTCTAACATTTGAAGTTGTTGAACCAGTAATAAGCCTGATGTAACTGTTAAGAATGGAGTAATTAGAATATACAAATGTCTAATGCAGGTGGGTGCTGTTAGTTACTAATAAAATGCTGGCGATAATTAACTCTTAAGACCGTTTGTTGTTCTGCTAAGTCATAACGTATACAAAAAGAATCCCTGCTATCCTAATCAGTAGAGAGAGAAGTAACAGATGAGTTGCTTCTAAATAATTTACTACAAATGGCTAATTCGTAGATCACATATTTTTATTTTATTTAAAAAAAATCTCACATTTTTAATGAAAAGAAACTTAACTAGCATAATTGAGTCACTTGATGATCAGATTGATTTGAAAAATTAATAATAAAACAGTTTTCTCGCTGTGCAAAAGGGTTAATTTAATTTTTCACAGATGTTTCAATAAAATAGATTGGCTAGCGAAAATAGATTGCTTACAATTGATGTACACATTTATTCAATTGAACAGGTACAGAACAATAGATGAGGATTTAGTAAACAAAAAGTTTGCTCCCCTAAACAAATGGCTAATATCACGGCAGAGATTTTTAATGCAAATATTTAGGGAGAGGGGTCTATAGTGAAGCATATTAATTCTGCATTTCTCAAAATTATGTGGAAATTTCAAATCACTTCCAATTTTGTACAACAGTTTATTTGGCAACTCACATGCTTCTATATTTCGTTTTAGGGCCACATCATCAAATATGATGCCACATCAGCATGCTTTTTGTTGAGGTATCCAAAAGGCCCAAAAAAAAGTGAGACCGATAGTGGTGCACTAAGTCATGTTTTATTGGTGTGCTGATGTGGCATCACATGATTTGTCACTTTGCATACTTTATAGATAAAAAGTGTTTTGCAATTGGATATTAAAGAGCTCCTCTATGGGGCCCACTGAGGACTACTTTATCCCCACTATTAGACCCTGCTCCATTATAAGCCCTCTCCTTATATCGCTCAGCTTTCCAAATTCTTAGGATATGAATATATAAAGAATTACTCTTTTAAATTTCTATAATTTAACATAATTTTCCTTTGGTTTGGTTCTAAGTATTAAGTTAATTAATGATATCAAGTTTTCACAATTCATTTAAATTGATTTTGGATTTGATTGTGTAAGAAAAATTAGATAGTAGATCAATATCAATCTTAAGAAACAGGTGCAAGGTGGGTTGAACAAAGGTCAAGGAGACAAGACAATTAAAGTTAATTTAATTGCATTTATTATTAAATATAATTGTGATTAAAGAGATGATTTGCATTTGTATTTTGCAGGTAACAAAGAACAATTTAACAGCTGTATAGAAAAAAAAACTACTTAAATTGAAAATTAAAAAATTAATCTATTTTATTTATATCACATTTTGAATTCAATTGTTTAAAATTTTTGCATCAACATCTCAGATCACATTCAGTGATCCATCATCAAATCGAAATTAGAGATGCAAATCTATCTTTATAATTACAATTATATTTAATAATAAACCAATTTCATTCTGCCATATATTCTAGTGTTGGCCTAACAATCAAAAGAAGACATGTAAACTACCTACCCGAATTCTGCTTCCAGGGACCAACCAGAGAAAGAAGAGATTTGATAAAGAGCTCTTTTCCATTCCTCAATTGTATTTTCATCCTGTCGATCTAAATGGTTGTAATGCTTTTGGAATGCCTTGGCGAATGCACCTCCCTCTCTTTGAGGGTAACGAACATCAGAGGGCTCCACATCATAAAACAGGGGAATGATGAAGCCATTGGATCTACACATCCGCGCCGCCTCCTCCAGACACCAAGTTGATTCCGAATAGCGTTTGGAAAATATGGGGATGAGTATGTCACTTGTTTCAATGGCCGCTTGCAAGCTAGAATCGATGCCTTTGCCCTTCTCCAGTTCTTCACTGTCCAGGAAAACCCTGAGTCCCGCTATAGAAAGAGCTTCGTAAAGATGCTCGACAAAAGTATTTCTCACATCTGGTCCGCGAAAGCTGAGAAACACATGAAACTTGTTGTTGACATCGATGGAGATATTGGAGGTGGAAGGCTGATACTCCATCCCTTGTTCTGTAAAAGTTCGAAAAGCTTAACAATATAATCCCAAGTGTGCCACAAATGAGTATTAACACAGGCGAAAATATGGATATACAATCGCTAAAGCAAGGAAGGGAGAATGTAAGCAAATTGAATACGGTTTATGAGTGGAATTTGTGTGGAATTTTCTTGTGAAGTAGATAATTTCTTAGAAAAACTGCCTTTTGGTTGGAAATTAATCAAAATTATGAACTCCTTAATGTCTCGTGCTTTTCGTCGACACTTCTGAGAAAATGTCACGAACCTTCAATTCTCTGACTTCGATATCCACGCGGTTAGAGAGAGACAATTTAAGTCGTACAAAGGTTTACATATTCCACGCCCATTGCTATTCAATATTCTATTTGCATTGACTAGCGTAAGAAGCATTAAATGATTTGTGGGGAAGGTGTTAATACTTTTTGTATAAATATTTTATAATTGTATAATTATTTTTTGAGTGGAGGTTGTATGGGTAATTGTAGAAGTATTTAGTATAGGTGATATATTAGTGGGGCATAGTTTAGGAAGGGTGGGTTAATTTTTTATTTTTATATTGAACAAAGTAAAAATATGAAGAATAAGAGCTATCAATAGGTAAGAGTATTATCTTTTTGATTAAACTATGTGTATATTTTTGGATCAATGTTTTAGATCACACTACATGATTCGTGATCTTTTATCAATAGGTTGTTAATCAAGGTCTAATTATAAAGAGGGTTGAAAGGTAGAGGTAATAAGGAGTCAATGCATGAACTACAAATTTATTCAATGAATATAATGAATATTTTAAGATGTTGATAATGTATTTAATATAGCAAAAACATTAAATGGTTGGGTTTACATGGGAAAGAAAGGCCAATAGTTGTGTGAGGTCTTATTGTTGGTATAGTATATGTAGTTATAGAATTCAGTCTTGCAGCATATTTATATTATATATTGTCAATAAATATTTCACATTTAAATCAAGAAATGACCAAATGGTTGTCAAGATGGACCCTTATATAAACACATGAGAACTTATGAATGTCTTATAAAAAAATCATAATACATTCATTAACAAGTGTAATAAATATATTTTTACTATATATAAAAATATCATAATTATCCAATAAAATTGCGTCATTTATAAAATAAGGTGCTCATCTAACTAAGTATTGTTGTTATGTAGACAAATACTATTCTTATGTGTACAATTATTGGAGTGGAAATATATATGTATTGGAGTATGTCATATTATATGTTTGTCCTATAACAAATGTAAAATATGAGTATAATAAATACCTTATATCTTAAAATGAAATGTGAAAGTTTGTAAAAAGAAATTATGATCATTTAAAGATGACTATAAGTTGTATTTTAAATAAAAAACGTGTTATTTTAATAAAACTAATAAGTATTTTGAGTTCAACTATTGGATCATTTGTGTTGGATATAAAGATTAAAGATAACAAGATTTATGGTTACTAAAAGGTATTGATATCATCTAGGTTGCATATAAGGTATATTTTAAATAAAAGTATGATATTCTAAAAGCAATTTTCTTGCTAAAATTTTGGTCAAAGCTTTAAAAATCATTTTAAGGAAGTTCGTTTCACTACATGTTCTAATATGATGAGTTGTTTGCTATATCACATCTCCAAACCTTGGTTGTAGATGTATACAAGTAGATATAGATATTTTTTAAAATGGAGGTCCCACAAAATTCCATGTAATCACTACATGGTCATAAAGTTATCCTACATGACTACTAGCACCTCTCCCCTAATACATTCAATATTTTAATTAAGCATTAAATATTGATGGTGAAGTGGCCATATTTTTTTTGGAAATCTTGTATAAATCATTGCTACTTACTTTATTATAAGTATAAGGCTTCTATGGGAGTTTATTCATGTCATATTGTACTTGATCATTTCCTCAATGTGAGAGTTGGATATCTTAGATGAGCTAGGAGCTTATAAGTGTATTGTAATATTTTATTATTGAATAATATGTTGGTTTAGGGCTTTGGAGGCTAGGTTTTTTTTGGAAGGATTTTTTCTAAGGTTTATTGGTTTTTCATACTCTTATGTGTGTTTTATTATGATGTATTATTGTTGGTATTTATACTATTGTTATTCTAAAATATTGCCTAAAACTATGTAGATTAGATATTTTGTGACACTCTTCTTGTAGAAATGATTGTGTAAATTGTTTGTACTATTTACTTTTATTTAGTACTATATCCTAGCTATCTTGTTAGCTCATTTTAATGAGGAATAGGGGTTATTTTATTAGTCCTTGTTGTAGTGATATTCTTTTCAAATTAGAGTTATAGAAAGCACATCTAGAATGGGAGAGAAATTCATTGGAGACATATTTGAACCATATGGAAATTGAAGATGGAGGATTCACTTAGGAATAGAGATATATGTGTTGTAATGATAGATAAAAACCATCTAGCATGAAAAATGAATAGTAAAAAGTGTTTGATTGGAAGGAAATGAGACTCATTAAGTCATGCCATACAAACTTAGTTCTCCTAAATATAGTGATGGATTTTACCACCATAAAGGTTTAGGATCATTTTAAGGTACAATGTGGGGTATGTGCAAGATCATCATGGAAAAAGTAGGCCCTTAAGTGGCAAAAATTCAGAAAAAATCGAGTTAGGCAACTTGACATAAAATTTGAATAAGTTATCTATATTATTTCAAAAAATATGAGAATAGAATTTGTAGCAAATTGAATGTAGTTTCTAAACTACTAGGTTTATTTAAATAAAAAATCTCTTTGGTGAAAATTTGAAATTTCAATGCAAAGTACTTAAATTTCAAGGGAAAAATAAGAAGTAGGTGTAATGTCTGACCACCCTAACCACAATAAAACGATAATATTTTTTATGAGATTTTAGATATAAGTAGAGATTCATGTCCCGATGTGATGCATATTTTTTTGTATTTTTTTCCAAGTAAATAATTAATTATGATTTTTATTACAATTTAAAAAAACTCGTATGTCTAACCAATCTTTAACTTGGTCAAAACTTCATGAAATTCATTTCTTTTTTAATCCTATAGTATATGAAGCATAGAATGTGACGATGTTTTGATTCAAAAATGTGATACCGCTTTTGAAAACTATAAAAAAATTCAATCAGTCCATCAATCAAGACTTTAGTTGTAATTCAAATAGAAAATAAATAATAATTATTTATTAAATTCAAAGTAAAACATAATTTTATATTGGAAATCTGAGAATCTCCTTTAAAACCCTTTTCATTTCATCAATTTTGGGTTAAAAAAGTATGTCACCACATACCCTACAAAGCCCATCATATAGCCACTTTTGGCCCATCATGATCCCCGCATTACCCCTGGACCTCAAAGTAGTAAGTAATAATAGAAATTTTTAGGTCTCGTGATATCATCAACATATGTTCTCAATATGTTGACACAGTCATCCCCTTATCATCCACAGGGAAATGTGTAGGCTAAAACTAGCAACAAATTCATTATGAATATTATTAAAAAATCTTGATATAAACAATAAAAGGTGAGATCATATGATAAAATTATCTATATGGGTAGATAGACTAACATATACAAAGGCTATTATAAGGAGCCCATTTGAACTAGTTTATGGTATAGTGGCTAGACTGCCAATCAATCTTGAACTAGCTATCTACAATCTATTACAACAACTTGAATGCGAGAAAAAAGTATCATTTCTCAAAGGGTGTGTGAAATAACTAAGCTAGAAGGAGCTACCTAGAGGGATTCCCATGGGGAAAACCTACTAAAAATTTAGAAAAATGACATATATTTTGATATGAAGAATGTTTGGAGGGATTTTTAGGTGCGATATTTTATTCTTATGTGAAACTCTAGAAGGAAGCTAAGGTAGAAGAAACACTTCCTACACTAATCTTGAGAGGAGGGCTATGCAAAAAATTTCAAATCTTCATAATAACCGTTAAAACTAAATAGAAATAAACATAAATAATATTCATACCATGATAGAGTGATTTACATGGGGAAATATGTTTCAAGAGAAAAATACCACACTTCAAAAGTCGACCAATATATTATTATGAAATCAACAAGATTAAAATATACTTGCAAAGAAATATTTGCATAAGAGTATCACCAACCAAATATTTGGAGGAAACTTAATAGCTATCAAAATCTCACACAATATACAATAGTGCAAATCAAAGTCATAATATAATTCCCTCATAAAATAAGGTTACCTTCTAGGCTGAGAAAATCTAATATAATCTCTACCATCATATTTGTGAGCTAACATTGAATTTTCTAGATTTATAATGAAGAAAAATATACAAAATGTGGCTTTCAAGTCATTGCCCCCAAACTATCACTAGGGCATGTGACCCTCAAACCTCACAAGGGGGTACCCCTATTACAACCCCTCTAGCTCAATATATTAACCTATTATAATCATAAGGTTGAGACACCACTTTCCTAAAAAACTCAATGTCTTAAAAGAAAGGAAAACATGGTAAATTTGAAGGGTGTGTGCACCAATATGTAACACAAAAAAGGTGCCACATTGTTGAAAAAATGTGAAATTAACCATTTTGTGCTCACAAATAAGTTAACCATTTGGCGAGCACCAAGTTTGTTGCTTTCCAAATGCAAAATTACTTTAAAAAATAGTTCATTTTCTTCTCTCTTTTTTGCAAACCACAACCCTAGCTCGCATTTTTTTTCTCTTCCAATGCACACTCGCCAAAAGGAGATTGAATTTTTCTTGCAATTCTTTGTGAGGATTTCACCAAGATGTCAAAGAGGTTGAAGAGATCAAAGAGGTATGTATTTATATTGTTTTAATTTTGAATTTGGATTAGAATGTAGATTGAAATAGGTTTTTTTTTAAACATTAAGTTTTAATTTCTAAGAAATCAATCTCCACCTCCAAATATTAAAAATTCACAATCAGCCCCTCATGAAGAGCCTCCCAAAAATGAACAACCTCAAACCCCTCTGTCAATTCATAGGTATCCACAAGTAACCCAAGAAAATATCTCAAATCAAATTGAAAAAAACAAAAGAGAGATTGAAGAATTGATTGGAAGATTAACTAAGCATGTTGAAACCCACCCTTATAGGAGATGGATTGTCAAATTACTAAAGTTGATTGTATCACATGTAGGAGAAATGAGTGAGAAAATCAATTTTTGGTTGAATAAGAGGGATGAATTAAAAAAAGTTATGTTATTGGTCTTTCATATGCAGATGTGAAAAAATAAATAAATAGCAAACTTGACTTATGTGCCATTTTTTCAGACCCAAGAACCAACACACATTTATCACATGCATGAAAGAAGTTCCCCATCCATTGGTGCCACCATGAATTAATAAAAATAAGTTTTAGGAGTGGTGGTGGATGGTTTTTTACCAACGTCCAACACCCTCCAAAGAAGCTAAACCCTTATTCCAACCCCCATTGCTAGCAGGGTTGTCCTCCATCTATTGCTTCATTGGAGGATGTGAAATCCCCACAGATGAACTAGAGGGAAAGGAGGAAGAGGAGAAAACAGTAGTGGACACCATCAAGGTATTTATCATTTGGAATGTCCATGAATTTGGAAAAGGGTGGGATGTCAAGAAGGGACATTAGAAGGGGAGGCTCAGCCAAAGGAGGAATGAATACCTACACCCACTTCGGGTGAGGATCGTTCATGCTCATAGGGGTAGCTAGGAGCAAAACTAAAGTAGAGGGAATTGAAGCAAGAAGAGTGGAAGAGGATGACACAATAGAAGATTTTGAAGTAGGAGCTATTGGTTCCCCTTCCTTCTTTTGCAAGGAAACCTAGTCAATGGCTAGAGCCTTCCTCCAACACTTGTGCTCATGTGCACAAGGAAATTTCTATGACTCTAGGAGCTAGAGGTCGTGGCCTAAGAAGGGACAAAATACTCTTGTTCATCCATTAGAGTATCCATCACAACCATTTCTGGTAAAGGGAGGGACCCCTAGATGGGAACATGAGGAAGAGACGAAGAGAATGATGGAACAACAACAAGGGGAGTAGGCTCAATTTCCTTAGTGGCGGGCCTCTTCCCATTCACTACCTTAGAGGTGGAGCAGTAGGAGGCTGCAAAGGCCAAGACATAGAAGAAGCTCCACGAGGACCCTTCCCCTTACCATACAAAATGGGTTGAAGCACCGTGAGTAAGATAGGAAGTTTAAATGTTGAACGCTTGGGATTTCACTAAGCAAGCACCATCAAACTCCTTAGCAAGTACATAGGAGTGGAAGTGGATGGTGCCACGATAGGGCAAGAGGAAGTAGTAGGCAGGATAACAGAAGAAGAATAATATCCCTAGCAGACTTCTCATCTTCCCCTTTTCCAATGGCCAAGGCAGCCTCATGTTCCACCTTTATGTAAGCTCTTTGAAAAATGGCATAGGGAGAAGGAGGGTATCTCACCTTTGTTGTTATTCCCCCACTCTTGTATTTCACATGAGTCTGATACAAGTTCTTCTTGGGAGGGATGGAACCAATAGGGGCAGGTGAGAAGTGATCAAGTGAGTAGCCCCCATGTCCAATCATTGGTTTGTAACTAGTGTCATAGTCTACATGCACAAAACCCTCATGGGAAAACTTCAAGCACTTATGAATTACCGAGGGAATTTCATTCATGGAAACTAGCCAAGGAATGCCTAGTTTCACAGTAAATCATTCAAACCTTGGGATGATGTCAAAGAGTGCATTCACAGTCCTAGGCCCAACCAAGATTGACAAGGTGATACAACTAATGGGAGGGACAAAAATCCTATTTTAGGTTGATCCCACAATACTGGTTTATAATTTTTGGCCAAACTGGACACTAAATTGATTTTTTCTAACTAAATCTTCACTTTTGGGCACCTATAGCGGCTAAACTGATAGGAATTTGATGATGCAAACTAGTGATTTGTGGAATTTTTTCTATAGATTCTAAACATATTT
>VDFB02000003.1:250755722-250809124 GCA_007258455.2 Sequoia sempervirens
AACTCTCTAAAAATAGTACTTACATCTTGCAATTTACTGCCTTTGTTAGGTCAGTATCCTCAATTCTTGAAGGAAATTTAGCTAAATTTCCACATGTCTCACAAATTCCTTTTATGCAATTTATTTGAGGTCCATTTTCATGATCACATAATATAGACTTTATGAACAAACTTGCCTATTTAGGAGGTGCATTTTAAAACCCACATCTTTCTTCTCTTATCTTTCGAAACACCTGATAGTAGAGATCAAATTTAATATGATAACGACAACAACGAGTTTCAAAAAACTTTTTATCTTCACATAATATGGCTTTTTAATCCTTGAAACATTGTTTGCCCACCTTATATGAGGATATGCATTACAAAAGTTCATATACATCTCAAATTGTGTTATGTCTAGCCAATGTTTGATATGATTTTCATAAATACTTCAGGTCCAATCTTTGTATCTCATAACATCTCTAGTATTTGATGATGGACGAACATCATGCCAAAACTTGGAGACCAAGTTCCTAACAACATCTTCAACTCGGCTGTAATGGGGAGCTCTACACATAATTGCCCAATTTCCTTCTAAACTTCATCCAAAACTTTCTCTCATATTTTGTATCAATGTGGTTCTACTATAACCAATTTTAGCCGGAAAGTGCTGAAATTTTCTTTTTTTTTCTATATATTGATGTACAATAGATGTCAATATCACCCTTCTTGTAGTGGCCTTATCCACAGTTCGAGATCCTTTCCCAATGGAATCTAAACCCTTTTTAACATTTTGAACAATATCCTTTTGTAATCCCATTTGTTTCTTCTTATTTGATGCCAAATGTACACCCAACAATTGTAATGACTCTTTGAGCTCATCACGAAGAAGTAAACGCGATAACAATTGGGTTTTTCAAGTGTATCAAGATGATTGATCATTCCATTTATAGATTTAGTCATTGACCTCTTTCTCTTATTATAAGGCTGGTTGGCATAATATTTGAGTTTCTCCATATCCATTTCAAGTAAATGATCTAAATTTCTATGAAATTTGTTTCCCTCTCAATTTTCTCAACTAGTTTTATATATGCTCATCCATACCAAAGAGGGAGGAAGTGATCCCACCCCTCTCCAACATGCATTGTTTCAACTTGTGCCTCCCTATCTTCAAGGACCATATACATTCTTGAGTTAGACCATTTGGATCCAATGTCTAGATTTGGCTCACCTGGAGCATGAAAACTTCCTCGCTTGTTGAGCCCTTCCTACACATGTGTCACAAAATATTTTGCAAACAAAAGTGAGAGATGATGTTAAATATATAAGTGAAGTTTATGTATGCAAGCAAACAAATTGATAAAACATGATGAGCTATAAGTGAGAGAAGTTTGTGCTATTTTTATATGCTTATCCATACTAGTAGAAGGAAGTGATCTTGACCCCTCTACAACAAGCATTGTTTGAACTTGGGTCTCCTCCCTAACTTCAAGGTCCATGTGTTCTTCAATGGATTCATTTGATCCAATATCTAAATTTGGCTCGACTCTTGCTTGAGGAATCCCTAGAGCATAAAACATAAAAATAATTTGAGAACATTGAAGTGATGAAAATAAAATATGAAAGACACAAAATACTGTAAATATTGAAACAAAAAGAATTGGCTTAAGGAATTGGAGTCAAGGATCATATAAACATTGCAACTTGCATGACCAAGATGACTTGAGGATATTTAAAAGTATTTATAGTCATTCAAGTGCAATGATGGTTAGAAACCTTCAAAGTAAAAATACTAAACACACACTTGAGAGTGAGAGAGAGAAGAAACAAGCATGTACCTTGTTTCTTTCTATGATAATTTTCCAAGTTTTGATCACCCCTCTTTTGTTCTTCTTCTTTTGACAATTTTCGTTGAGATGCATTTTTTCTTTTTCTTTGTTGTCCCATTTTCTTCTTCAACTTAAAGATGACTCTAAACAAGTCCTCTACCAACTTAGTTAAATTATCCTCCAAATTTTTCCTTGATTGATAAAAATGAAAAGTTGTCGAGCCCCAATATTTGCCTCCTTGATAAATGTGCAAAAACTTCTTCTCCAAAATTTGTGCTCCAAGTGAATCAAAATTATTCAAGTGTACATGGAATAACTAGATCCTAGTTTAAATGAATCAAGTAGTAAACAAACAAGTTATTTCATTGTGGAGTTTGTTGTTATTTAATTCATAGGTATGCACAACATATCTAGTAATTTAGAATTTTGGTAAAGTGTCAAAAATGTATAAATATTAGAGGCACTTGAATTGAAATTTTAATTATATTTTGAAATTGAATTTCAGGTTATTGTCAAAAATGTATAATAGAGGTAATAATTTGAATTAAATTTCTCTTAATTAAATATTTGAATTGAATTTCAAGTTACTTGTAAAAAAACGAGTAATAGCTCGGAGAGCACTTGAATTGAAATTTTCTTTAAAATTATATTTAAATTGAATTTCAAGTTACTTGTCAAAAATATTATATCTTTTTTTCTCATAATCAATGGTTCATGTTGCTTAAGTCATTTTAAAAAATATTTATTGTGATCAACATGAATGAACTTAATTATAAATGCATTGATTTCCCTAAAATTCTACTAGAGATCAAATGTATATTGAATATAAGGAAATGTAAGTTGTAAGAGATCATAAAATAAGAAAACATGTATGTATATTGAATATTTTAAAGCAAATTTTATTACATATATTATGTGTAAACATGTTTAAACCATAAGCAAACACACAAAAATACATGTAAAGGATTCAATACATATAAACATAACTACTAATATAAGCAAAGAGGCAAATGTATGTATATATCATATAAGAAAATATATGTACATATATCATAAAAGCAAAGCAAAATTAAAGATCATCTAATGTCGAATACTAAAGATCAAAAAAAAGCAAATGTATGTATATCATATAAGCAAGTGTAAGTTAGAGATCATCAAATATCAAATACTATTTTAAAGACCGCCATATAATCAAATACACATGTGATAAAGATCATAAATCTAGAATGCATGGCCTAATATGAATGTCTACTCCTGTAATTTAATGGCCATCTGAATGAGAACGATCCTGCTCTGATGGATGTGCTGAGCCCTGCAAATAAAATTGTCTAGAAGATGTGTTAAATACATATAATTTTTATTAAATAAATTTTATGAAAGCTATTTTTAAATGAACTTGTATTTTTAAATATCAATCTAGAACTTGTATTTATCTATGCATACATAAATATATATTTTATGAAAACTCACATGTCCATTGATAGCAGATTCATCCACAGAGTCACATCGATCATGCATATGATCTGGACCAAGGTTAGGAGTGATATGAGGTATGTCTACTTGTAACAATATATATACACATATATATCAACTTACATGAATATCTAGTTAAAAAGAAATTTAAAAAATAATGAAAAAATAATTGAAACATGCACATGCACACATACATGCACATCATCTGATATCAGATGACCTAAGTCCTCTGAAACATTCGCCTTGACCATATGGACCAAATGATCAAGCGACGAATCAATATCTGCATCCATCTGATCTATCCCATGTCGTGCCAGAAATGATGAATGTAGAGGACTATGAAGGTGAGATGGCATTGGTGATGATGAACTAGAACCAATCAACATATCAGTAAAACCCATAGTCTCGCGGCAACACCGTAGATGAACCGTGAGGGTGATTTTGATGCGCACTAGTGCTCAGTTGAGAGTGATGGGATCCTAGAACCGAACGACCTCTATGTCTCAAATGATCTTTAACATGCTCTATACCGATCCCATTGTCTAATGCAATGTGAGCATATGCCTCCAACAGGTCCTCAGCCAAACAATGTAGAGTCATGTATGACATATCTCCTATAAATGCATCAAGTTGTGTAGGAGTAGGGATGCCGACCATTGTAAAAGGATCCATGGTGGTCCACTGTGCTGAAAATGGTGTGGATCAGGAATGTATAGATATCAAATACTGACCTACACGATCATCAGATATCCTAGTGGTGGCAGCCACAATGTCACCTACAGTGTCAATTGCTTCCTTTTGGGAAGCAACAACAACCTCATCTGCTATGGGGGCTAGAGCTGGGGTGAGAGCAGGAGACCTGTCACCAACCAATACCCTAAACATTGGGGTGGTCTATCTGCTCGATGATAGGTGGGCCTATCAACAATCCTACCGTGCCCCTAACCAACATATGGTGGAATGTCTAGGTATAACCTTTGAGGCCTAAATGGACCTCACAAGATACAACTCTGAACAAAATACAATGGAATCTCGTCATTGTTTGGGTATAGACCATGTGCTGCTAGAAATCGTGGGTAGATCAATGAGGCCATAGCATGATCGACACATCTAGTGACCCTGGTATCCCCTAACCTTACACACATTTTGATAAAATGGAAAACAAGTGGCTTTTATCATTTATTTGGTGACACTATCTTGTATTTGTTTAAGGGGAACGTCACCATGTACTTCTTCCCGCATGCGGGAAAGAATAGCAATCACTCTGTCTGGGAATATGCACTAGTCCTCTCAAGTTCATCTTTTAGTTTTTCTAGACTATGCAATATTAACATGCATGGTTCACTATATATCCTCGGGTTTGCACCATGTGCTAATGAATCTCTTAATTTTTTTATCTCATTACTAGTATTTTCATATATATACAATACACCTAAAAAAACAATGAGACTTTGGTAAATAATATATCTAGATAAAAAGAATACAAATCTAAAATAGAACTTGTAATAATTCATCTACTCATCAATAATATTTTCATACTATTAACTTGATTTAAAAAGAATTGGAAGACAACTATAATCTATAACATAGCATCCTTAAATGGTTCAAATTTTAAATGAAACGATGAAAGAAAGAATAAGAATACAAAGATTAAAGTGTAAAATCATTTGAAAATAATTGAGGATAAAAATATTTAATCTAATAGTTGTTAACATAAATGAACTTCAATTATATAGCCTTGAGAACATAAAAAAATTATAGATTGGAAAGCAAAATAAATATGTCATATTACTTGAATCAAATATAATAAAGTTTGACTTCATTGCATACTTGTTATAAATATCTCACATGAACCAATGAAACTCAATGTGTTTCCAAATTACATAAGAAGAGAGAACCTAAATGTGAAAAAGAAAAAGAAATTCAAAATCCATCTTTTTGTAATGAGTTTGTTAAAATTTAAAAACATTCAAGAACCCCAAAATGGTTTGAAATTGATGAGCATAATAGAAATTCTTGAAGGCAAGAGGTCATCACAAACCATTCGGTTGTGGACTTCAAAAATTTCAATGAATGGTTTTCCAATAAGATGTATTAACCAAAATATTCCAAATTTTTATACAATTACTAAAGATGTACAAAATGAGACCTTTACTAAATAAATTTCAAAATGCATCATTAAATGTATATTAACATCATCCGCACTCTAATTAAGAACATTAAAAACAACACCAACACAAAGAGATAAAATTAAAAAGTTCCAACTAATGATGTTATAATAATCCTCCCCAAGTTGATCCTCTCATCCCAATCATCATACTTAATGTTTTGGTACTTGAATCATGTTTATTATATTATGTGCTTCTCAACACTATGTAAATTAGAACTCTTAATAAACATGTTTTTAAAGAGGAAGCATTTTCTCTTTCTATTACCATAACAATTATTCTTGTTTTTGTAACTTGGTATTTCTACTTGTAAATTTTCAACTTTTTATTATGTAAATCATTCTTTGATACCCAAGTAGTTTAAAGGTTTTCTTGAATCTTATTTAGTTTTTAGATTTAAGTGCCTTCTCATTGTCTAATTTCTTAATCAAATCTAAACATTGTTCGATCCTTATTTCCTTCTAATACCAAAATCATCCTCTTTTTCTAACTATAAGAAGTCATAGTTCAATCCCACCATGGTTGTGAATCAAGCTAAAATTGGTATGATTGGGAATATGCATGATACTAGATTTATCATAATGGAGAAGAATCATTTGACCATAAGGCCCTTGTTGAGAAAATGGTAATCAAGATATAGCTTTGATGCACACAACCTTTCTTTGGATCTTGCAAATTTGGCTAGTAATATTAATCCTAGTACAATGATTGATCTCCTTCATATACTATGTTGATTAATAAGCCATGTGGAAAGAAAGTACTTAAAGTTAAATAGGTAAAAGGATAAGCTCAACAATCCCTTTGAGTGATGTGCCATTTTCCCTCCATCCCAAGCTTCTTCTTCATGTATTCCTCCTTATTGTTTTACTCCTATCTATCTTATGCAATTTATTTCTCCTTCCACCAAATCTCCCCAAATTTATCCTCTCCTTTTTCCTAGATCTCATCTTATGCTTACTTATTATGATGCACATAGTTCTCTTGTCTCCACATTAGTTCTCATTAGTTTTGTTTACACTTCCCATGTTCCCCTCACTATGATATTCCTACGCAAGTCTTTGTCACTCCACACTCATTTATTATGTCACGACAAATTTATACACCACCTTCCATTTCTCATCTTGCCACTTTCATTCATGTCCTTAATCCTAGTGTGCCTCTATCTACCCTTGACATTAATGTTTAAAGGCTTATTGAGATGAAAAGTAACGTTGATTCCTTACCTAATGGAAACAAAAAAAGACATGTTGATGGTGTTTTCTGCACAGCAACAACTCAGACAGAATGCAATATTCTATCTCTCTTGAAAGGTTATTTTCAATAACAAATCACTGAAAATCACCCCAAGGTCTCTCGGGTGTCAGGTCATGACAATGCATAAACAACTCAGATAATATGTGAAAATGTTGGTAATCAAAAAGGGACCTTACTACAAGCAAACTGTATCTTTCAATTTATCAGATTTTGCATTGTGATGATCTCCAATCCTAAATCTAACCAGATAATAAAGAAATAGCAAAAGATGGAGGGTGCAAGAATTTGATAAAAATCTAAACTATTCCTAGAATGAACAATGTAAATGACAGATATCTGGAATGGACCTATCTCAAATAACCAGTTCTTGATCAACCCACAATGCAATCTTACAAGAACGGTGCAATCTTCTGAGGTATACAAATTTTCAAATCATAGACATTCATCTACAATCGAACTTAAGCACATTAAATATATGGTCCAGGTTGACTTCACCAACCTACTACAATCAGATAGTTACTAGGAGTATAGACCAAAGATAGCTACAAACATTCCAAATATAAAATCATAAACATCATTCATCAAACTAAAACTAATCTAATTCTGAACACTAAACCCTAAATCTCCAAGCAATTTTAAAGATAAAACAATAGGAACCATGCAAGATGGAATAACACAAGAGATTGCACCAGGAAAGCCACAATGTCTTCAATTGTATTAAATCACCAAAATGTTGCAACAATTCCACTATTTTGATACAGTATTTGCTTCAAGAAACTCACAAAATGCTCTAACTCTATTGTCTCTTCTCCTTAATTTCTAATGTCTAACCCCTTACAATGAGGCAAGAATGCCTATGTATAGCAAGCCCCAAGGCATGTCGGCCCAGCCAAACATTTTTACAAAATAAGAATAACCGCCCAAAACAAGTCGGCCAAGGAAGAAACAAACTAAGGCACACATTAAATGCCATTCACCATCAAGGTCGGCCTTGACACAGTCCCCAATGTAGTATGGTCCAATGCATGCCCTATGATAATAGGGAAGCACAAATCTCAAAATAGGCATTAACTACCACTTCCCTTATCCTTTCTCTGAACCGATGACCCTTGGACCCTCAAAAATGCTCTATCCAACTCGGTGATAGGTGGCAAAGGCAATACTTTAAGCCGACATTTAATAGAATCAATCTCATCTTTTGATTGGTCAACAACCCTATCCCAATCCTCTTTGTTGGCTCTATATTTATCCATCACTGCCAGATATGTGGCTGCATCATCTAACTGGTGGCCTGTTACAACACCTTTAGAATCCGGGGCATAAACTTCATGCCACCACTCTTTCAGCTATTCCAGACTCAGATATTTGGGAGCAATCTTCTTCCTGCCGGTCATGACCTCAAAGAAGGCAATGCATCCATCATACACTGCAGTAAGATTACCATCAATTGACTTCTTCCTTTTTAGGATCTTCTTTATAGCCTTCTGCCTAATCTGCAGAGCCTCAAACCATTCCCGGGGTTCATCTAATCTGGAGGAAGGAAGGATTCCATCCACAGCCAATTGTTCTTTGCCATGCCCTAGGATGACCCTGGATTTCTGCAACAAGAGGTCAATGTCCTCCTTGTCCTGTGATAGCACATACTCCAATAATTCCTTAGCTCGGACTACATCTTTCCCTACAAAAAGGATGTCCTTGATTGTATCATCTCCCCTTGTTTGTACATCCTTTAGCCAATCTATTGCGGTTTGAGCTGAGGTCTTCATTTTCTCAATCCCGAAGATGGTTTCCTTGGGCAGGAAGCCCGGAGTAACTGAAGAAGGGTGGAGGGATTGCAGTGGTTTCATTACCTCTTCTAAACATTTCTTAAGTCTCTCATTCTCCTTTCTCAGCTCATGCTTAGTCTGGGTCTCCTTCCTCAACCTGCCAATGATAACAGCACTGGACCCCTGGACCCCTCATACTCCTCTATGTCTTGCTCCATGGAAGCAGGCCCAAGGTTGATGGTTTGCACACTATAGTCCTGACTGGTGACATCTTCTCTTGTTTTGTCCGCGGCAAGGGTGGAAATATGGATAACCCTGTTATTGGCCTCATCTCTTTCCACCTTTGAAACCACCTTAGCGGCCTTCCTTTTCTTCCCTTTGCCGATTTTAGACAGCATTTTATCCCAATCCAAGGGAGTATCCTTGACAACTACCTGCTTCTTCCTTGCAAGCTCCTTTTCAAGCCAGTCCAGGGCTACAGGTTCTACTCGGATTTCCTATGTTCTTGTTTCTTCTGGTTGTTCTGTCATTTTTTCTTCTTCTTCTGCGGTTATTTTGTCCTCCTCCTTCTCAGGAAGTTGCTCACTTTGATCCCCTTCCTTAGGCTCCATCTCCTGCACTGGTGATGGGGTTCTAACAGGGATGTCCTCTTTCTGCTCAGGGGATCCGTCACCTCGGCCATTCTCTGGAGAATCTTCATACATCACCAGAGGAGAAGGAGCTTCTCAACCTCTTCTGCCTCGAGCTCAGCTGCTTCACCAAAGAGTGTCCCCTCCTTGAATGGCTCCGCCTCTCCGCTAGTGTCATGCTCCTCCGTAATTTCCTCTTCAGGTGCGCTTGGTGGAGGAGAAACAACCTTGGATAGTTCTGTAGTTGGTGATTTTGGCGGAGGATTTGCCTTTGGCACAGTGTCCTTTGGAGAGGGAGTCCTGGATCTCCTTGTGTAAACTTTTGCTTTCTCCCCTCCTGAACTCTCCACATCAACAATAGGAGGCTCATCTTTTGATGTATCTTGACTCTTCTTCTTTGTAGCCCTTGTTGTTCTTGTCTTCTTCGGTGGTGGAGGAACATCTTCCTCTTCTGCTTTTTTTGACCCTTCCTCATCAGAGGACTTACTAATCGTCAAAGTCTTCCATCTCCTCTTTCCTTTTGGCTTCCTTTTTGTTTCAGGCTCACTTTCCTTGGGGCCTCTGATCTTTATCTTAAAAGGAGAGCTCTTTACCGTTTTCCCTTTGGGGTCATCTTCCCCGGATTCTTCTGAGGTAGACATGGGATTTAGGTCTCCCATCAAATTGAAGGTACAAGCCACCTTCTCACTCTCCAGCTGCCAAACCTTATGCTTCAACTAGGAAGAAGTGAATTTCATGACCGGGGCCATTAGGTCCTCCAACTCTGTGACCTCATCATCATTCCTGCTGATATCTCCGATTGACTTGTCCTTCACAGCCTCATAGACATGATCCTGCACCAAGTTTCCATCATCCTCTAATTGGTCTGGGATCAACTTGACATTGTACTGTCTTATTGCCTCCACAGGGAGCCTGGAGTACCTCTTCTTTCTGGCCTCAAGATCATCCTTTATGTTGGCCCAATAATCTTCCAGGTCGTCCTTATGTCGGTACTCCCTAGTGGCTTTCTTCTGTGCCTCTCCTGTGATATCAAAGTTCATCCTTTTGGAGTGGAAGGAGAAACCATATGCTTCCAATTCTTCTCCTGCAGTGTGGGCTGATTGGATGGAAGGGCACATTTCTGCTACACCAATCCCGAGAGGGAAGTCTCCACCAAATCCTGTCTTATGCTTTTCTCTCTTTACAACAGCATCAAATTCACAAATCTGCCTCACAATCTCCAGTAGCACAATGTGATATGTTGGATACCGAGGTAACCTATATGGAGTGACCGAACATCCATCAATTCTAAGGTAGGTGAAGGTGGGGAATTGAATGAACCAGGCTCCGTAGTTCTTTATCAGCCCCTTGGCTCCATCTGACAATCTCATGTGCTCAGCATTCTGCAACATCCGGGTAATATGCATTGTGAATGCATCATTAGCCCTTCTGTAATCCTTATGTCCAAGATGCAACTCCGGATAGACCTCATAGACTATATCTTGTCCAAGTGTCCCTCATGGATTCAGACCCTTGTATGGGTAGAACCTGGCTAACACATACATGACATAAGAGGACATAGTGAACCTCTTAGTCTCCAGAACATTCCTCAGCTGTTTGTCAATTTCAGAACTAATAAGCCCTGCCCAATGGTAGTTAGTTCCTTGCTCAATCTTGGTGATCATGTGCACCATCCAACTCTCTAGCACTCTGGCAATCTTCAGACCAGCTACTCTGCTCAAAAATGTTATTGCATCATAAATGTCTGACCTGAATTTAACTCTATGCAATTGCTTGGGTAGTTTAGAATGATGTGACTTTGGCTTTTCCAACCAAGAGTTGATTATCTGTTGGGCTTTGTTGGGCTCATTCTCATAATATGTTTTGGCCGTGTCTATGTTTAAATCACACACCGAAGGCAGGTCAGGCATGTCAAAGGCCTGAGCAATGGAGACTGGACTGAAGTTGGCCAAAACCCTTCCCTCGGTACTGACTACCCTTTGTGTGTCAAAATCGTACTGCCTGGCACATTCCAATATAAGCTCATAACATTGGATCGCTAGAGGAAACCCAGCCACATGCACAAGTCCGGATTTCATCATGCCATTCCTCAAGGCTAACAAATCCTTCTCAGCTGTCCTCTGCTTAAACTCTTCATACCTCCAAGCCCCAACATTAGTATCAGACACTTCGGACCATACGGAGGATATCCTGCTCTCAGGAAGCTGATTCTTGATATCCAATCTTGATCGTTCTGCCTCAAAAATGGATGACCCCTCTGTGCCACCCTTAGATTTTTCGGCAGCAACTTTGCTTGATTCGGCCTGCACTCACAAAGGACATCATTAGTATTCAATTATTGTTCGCATTCCAACCAAAAGATCAACATAAAATCATATAAAACGATTGAAATCTATTGCAAACTGCTAATCCTTGAAAGTCCAGAAAAATAAAGCAGTCCAAGAAAATATCGCAAACCGAGAAAATCTAGTCGAGGCGGAATTTCAGAGAAATCCGACCCAGACGGATTCCTGCTACCAAAACATCGTTAGCCACATAAATCATTAATTCAACCCAAAAGATCATTAGATTATCATGAAATTCATGCATTGGTAACAAGAAATAAGCATTTAGTATTCACCCCATCAATCCTATCTTTGAAAAATCAATAAGGATAAAGCCAGATAGAGAAACCAGAGAAATCCAGATGGGACGGATTTTCGCGGACAGCTTGAAATGTTTCAGAAATTGCCATGCTCCACGGAATTAGCCTAAACCAGGAAAATCCGGGTGCGCAGAAATTCCGTGGACACCACGGGAACCCGACGATCAGCGACACGTGAGCTGACGACTAAATGATCACATAAACTTCTCTACTTGGATTCAAATGGTCCCAAAATCGACCCCAACATACCAGATTTAGAATGCAAATGAATTCAACTTTCCAAAACCCCTAGATGACCACTCCTCATGGTGACATGGTGACGCCCTAATTTGGATGAATAAACCTACCGCCATGAAAACTAGGGTGAGCTCAAGGTTTGGAAAACTATCCCTAAAGATGAATCCAGATTCCTCTGAGTCCTCATGAGGTAGGGGCTAATTCAATACAGGCAGAAAATTGACAAATCATAAAGAATTCATTATTCTGGGCCGAGCACCGAAAACCCTAACCTTATTCAATATGGAAAAATACACACTTAGGGGACACAAAAAAAAATGACCCAGGACATCATCCAAACGGATTCACCCATCATCCAATGAATAAATACGAGCAAACACATAAGGCACAGGTGATGAGGTCTTACGGAAAGATGGGTCAAACCCCAATTTGATAAAACAAACTCATGACCAAGTATGGGCCGACCTAGAACGACCACCATTCAGCACAGGAAAACTCAATCATTATGCAAAATAAACAGAGGGCCAACGATAACCTACCATGGATCAATCCAGTCAAAAACTCAGGGTCGAAGAAGCAACCACAAAGCAAACACGTCTTGGCAATGCAAATCTAGATACCGACACCCAGCAATCCACACACGAGCCGCTTGAAATCAATCCTCAAAGCTCAAATGAAGCTCTCAATCGCCAGAGCAATCAGCAAGTGAATGGATGAGATCAAAATGACGTTTGAAATGCCCTAAATCCGCCCATATACTTGTCTGAGCAAAGGTACCTCGGTCATTAATGAGCGACAAGACGCGTCTGACAAGTCCAGAAACCCGAGCCTAGGATGAAATTTCAGAAAATCACAGGACACGCGGAAATCCAGATGGGCAGAAATTTTGCGAAAATGTAGAAACCGAGGAAATGACGAAGTTCGGGATTTTGGCACTGTGAGAGGTAAAACCTTTCATTTATCAAATGATTGACAAATATGACATAAATTTGTCAACGTTGAATAAATGAGATAATCCCTCTCCCTATGAAATTATTGAGCAAGCATGAAGGAAATAACGACATCAAACTAACATAAAATGATAAGCAACATAAGCATGACATCCATTCCTAAACTACTCAAACACTATCTCATAGGGGGATTGGTGCTACTTTGATGTGGAAAGTAGCCCTTTCCCAACCCCTTTTTGATAAGCTTAGATGATGAAATTGCTATAGATGATGGAGATGATAAATGAACAAGATAAGTTCTCAAAGAGAATGACCTTGCATCAAGTTGTGGAGATTGTGAAGATTGTGAAGGATTTGCTTGAGGATGATGCACCTATTTAAAGATTTTCAAAATGCTAAGTGTTGAAGATGGACCAATGTGGGATTAAGATTCTGCCAATGAGATAAGGACACTTGTCATCATGTGATTAGTTGATGTATGTGCAAGATTTGGGAAGAGTGCCCAAGAGAGGGAAAATTTGAATTCAAATTTTCCAATAAATGCTGAGTGGGGGACAAGAAAGAAGAGCAATAAATGCCCTGTTTGACTTGTCATGTTGAAAGAAAATGAGATTTTAATAAATCAATAAAATTGATTTATTGTGCAAGTGGCTAGGTCTAGATAATGCAAGTGGGATGTGATTAGTATTAGATTAGGATTAGATGATGATTATGCTGATTTAATGCTGATTAGGTGATTTGACATTTTGGACTTAAATTCTGATTTATTGAGATTAGAAAATGATGGAATATGATTTAAGATTTGATTTAAATGGCTTTTTGATTTTAAATAACCTTAGGCAATGAGATTATTTAAATGGATGAAGGTGATGAATGGATCCAATGCAATATCTAGTTCAATTGATAAATGATCCTGATCGAATGCATAATGTAAATTTTGCATGTCTACATTTTGCCCCTCTTTGAAGCAATGTACTTGTTGCGTTGGTTCAAAGAATAAACTTGCCGCGATCGAAATTTAAAAATTTCATGATTTTTCAGATGCCCCAGCGGAAAGAAGTACACTGGTACATTGCCCCCTCGAGAGATCGAGCGAAAAGATTCGATTTGAGGGTCGATCTCGCGATAAAGAGGTTCAAAATGGGTGGTTATGGATGACGATGCAAAGATGATTTCAAGATGCTTAGAATAACAAATCTATATTATTCTAAACAAATTAAATGATGATATGATATGAGATGGATGAGATGGATGATGTGATATGCGTGATTATAAACGGATGATTTATGATATGCTTAGACTAACAGATCTATATTATGATGATGATATGCAATGTGAAATGATCGATGTTTCCTATGATGTATGATATGAATGATATGTGGTATGCAGCCATTGATGGTTTGCAGATGCGTGATGGATGCATGATGGATGCGATGATGGATGCATGATGGGTGCATGATGGATGCATTGGTGATGTTATGTTAGCACGGAAATGAGATGATGACAAGAGGATCCAACAAGTCCATGATTGGTCAAGACTTTATTAGAGATGATGATGATGATAGATAAAAGATGATGATGATAAATGATGATGATAGATGGATGATTTGCTTATCAAGGATTGGGATTTTCAAAGGGTCACTTACTTTATTTTTGATAACACGCGTAGCACGCATCAAGGTATGAAGGACCAGGATAGCGTTGTACTTAGTGTGATAGACTTTGACTCAACAGCGGATAGGAGTATTCTTGTTCACACTTGACATCACGGAAACCTTGCTAGAGGCATTAACAAAGCAAGTATTCGCCAAGTTATTTTACAAGAACGTCCAACAAGCACAGCCAGACAAAAGATAATGACGCTGCTCCCATTCCTATCTCTAAACTCTTCGCTCGATATCATCGAGGTCCTTGGACCGAGCGCTAATAAGATAAATCAAAAGAAAAGATCAAGTAAACAAACAAGTCAATGTTCTTCATACCCCTAGCCAAAGGGATTTGTTTTGATAGGATAAGAATCCAAGGTGATATCCAAAATGATGCCCATTGTCGGAATGATATATCCTAGGACATGCATTATATAGGATGATGATGGTTTGATAAGCTGATTGATAGGCTGTTGATACAAGGTTGATTGGCATGTTTGCGACTGATCAAGAGTTTGATTTTGTTTTAAAGGTTTGTTGTTTCGATCTTGATTTTACGACGGAAGCTTACATTTCCACTGCTGATTGTTTCTACTTGCATTGCCAAAGGATGAGATGACGCATCAGTTTATTACATGCATGATTGATTATTGCGGGTGCAAGATGAGATCTGATGGACTTTTCTAAATATTTGGATGTTTTTATTATTTTGAAATGTTTTGAGGCTGTTTTGGTGTTTTCAAGATTTTGCAAATGTTTTGATCTTTTGATTTTCCGATGTTTTTGATTTTGATGTTTTTCAAATGTTTTTGGATTTTGATGTTTTTCTAATGTTTTTGGATTTTGATGTTTTCATCGTTTTGGATTTTGATGTTTTTCGAATGTTTCTTTGGATTTTGATGTTTTCTCGAATGTTTTGGATTTTGATGTTTTTCAATGTTTTGGATTTTGATGTTTTCTAATGTTTTTGGATTTTGATGTTTTTCATCGTTTTGGATTTCGAATGTTTTTCTAATGTTTTGGATTTTGATGTTTTTCTAATGTTTTTGATTTTTGATGTTTCGTGGCTGATCAAAGATTAGCCTCGCCTTACTGCCTCAAGCTCGTAGGACTAATGAAATCGGATTTCAATGTTTTTGATGTTTTCTACTTTTTGAGTGTTTTTTGGATTTTTGATATGTTTTGGATGTTTTTGGATTTTTTCACATGATTTTGACGATTTGGATATGGATGTGTAATGATATCAGTGCTTTGTTTGGGATTTTGTTTGAAAACCAAGTTAAGGTTGATTGATCAAATCGATGGATTGATGATGATGATAACATTGTTGAGGATACACAACAATGCAAGGGCTAGATTGATCAGGATTGATAATGATAACATTGTCAAGGATACATGACAATGCAAGGATAGTGTTAAGCAACACAAGGATATCTCGAGATGATGATTTTTTGATTGGATTTGATTGATCATGATTGATGAAGCTTGGTTTCGAACAAAAGATGTTTGGATGATTTGATGTGACGTTTGACGTGCAGCTTAGATGCGACTGATAGTGATTGTTCGAATTGATGTTCGATGAAAGATGAAGCTTGATAAGGACTGTTTTCATCAAAATATGCCATGGGCTAGTGATTCATATTTTTGGATCATAAATGCCTTGACCAATTTGATTTCATGTTTTCCAATGTTCGGATTGCCACATAAGCTGGAGGATATAGACCAAGATTTATTCTCGAAGCAAGATGTACATATTTGCCCCCAATGTCTAGCAATGTATGGAGTGCCATGGGTGGATGCTCAGATAAGTGTATGGATGGATGGATATGGTAAGCACGCAAAGTATCCCAAGGATTATCTTGCGATAAGATAAGGTGTTCGGATAACAAGTGCTCATTTGGATAATGCTTCATAGCTCAGATAATGCTGCATAGGATAGGATCGATGAAAATGACCCATGTCAAGATGTTTTACCATAAGCAAGCATAAAGCGTGCCCCAAAATTGTATCAAGATCAAGATAACTAAGATGATGGATGCAGATATATGCGAATGGATTGGATAAATGGTTCATGGATGGATGGATTTATTGTGGATAAGATGGATGGAATGCTCGATTGGAGTTTATGGATGGATGAGATGTTTATCCGAATCGGGCGACGATGCTCGGATTCTACACATGACGCCTCGCTTGCCGTGTTTTCATCATGGTCTTGCCTAAAGCGCCAATCGTAGTGGTTTTCTACTAGAGGATCTATTTTTATCTTTACTATTTTCAATCCTTTTCTGATTTTTTTGGATTTTCAAGTATTTTTGACTTTTTTGTATTTTTTTCTAAAGATTCAGCTACCAACCACCGGGTGGTGTCACGATGCCCCCGCTGGCGATGTGCCATCGAGCATCCCACGGAAGGAGCTGCTTTTGCTAAGATATCGCACTTGAATGCAGCTTTGGGATTCTTTGATCCGCTTCGCTGATACCTGGGTTAACTCTTGCCTCCGCGGCGCATTAATTGCCATAGATTGCCTTCTGAATCCTTATGATGAAAGGTTGTTGCCAATACACGGTCAATGTAAGAATTGGATATTATGCGTGGAGGCGTGGATGGAGTGTGTTTAGGGATAAGAGATGGATTGGTTGACAGTTTGGAACCTTTGACTCTCCAAACTTGGGAAGATGAGCAATGATGGGTGGATACGGAAGTGTACGTGGAATTAGGACCAACTGCTTGATATACTTTGTACATCGCTTGAAAAGCTTGCTTTTGCTTTTGCGGACATTCTTGATGGATACCTTTCCCTTTTTTATTTTTCCCCATAGTTTCTTTGACTGATGGAGTTTGATAGGGATGATTTTTCTTTGTATTCTTTGGTATCCATTTGTATTTGATTTGTCCATTATGCCTATCAGCTTCTTTTGCTTTAATAACATTCTTTGTACTTTGATTCAAATCTTTCTTTTGACGTTGGTCCCAATTCATGGATGGGGTGATGGGTGGATGACGATTCATGACGTGACTGGTTGTAGTATTGACATCGGTTTCACCATAAGGATTCTTCGTGCTCCCTATGTTGACGTTTGCTTGAGACGAAGTTGCCCCCAGTATGGTGATAGTATCACCTTTATTCATTGATTCTGCTTGTTCCAAGAGCTCTTGTTCAATAAGTGTTCTCTGATAGATGACCACCGTAGGTGACGTTCTTTCAATTTGCTGCTCCGCTAACTCTGGAATATATTGTTCTACCTGATTTTCTTCCTTGAGTGGATAATGTTCAATATCTTTATTCATGATGTCCTCAATCTGAGTTTGGGACATATTCAATCTTGATTTTGACAACTCCATTTGATTGTAGGAGTTAAGAATTTGCTCTTTTTGTGTAACACAATCTTGTTCTAGCTGAAGATCATCTAGGTGTCCATCCATAGAAAGCATCTTATGGGTAGGTGGAGGAGTAAGTGCTATGTGGATGTGATCATCTTGTGTGGATAGGAGAATATCCATTAGATCATTGTAGTATATTGGAGATACAAATTTTTGATCTTGATTTATTTTGGGATTGCTTTCGATATGCTTTGGATCAAGCTCTTGAAATGGGTCGGTTTCAAAGGATGGATCACTTACAAATGGTGCTTGGATATCTTCATTATACATGGTAAGTGGCTCAATATCCTCAAGTGTCAAGTTTAAGGTTCTTTCAGTATCTGTAACCATGCGGTCAAAGGGGATCAACATGTTTTGAAAAGGACCATTGCTAGACTTTGGTGAAAGATTTTGATCATGCTTTGGAATAAATTCTTGAGATATGTCCTCTAACTCGTAAGGTGATGTAGAGACATTTTCAACATGATCATAGGTAAACTGATTGTGCATTATGTCAATAGGATCAAATAATCCCAACACTCCTTGAAAGAGATCACTAAAAAGTGGCTCTTGATGTATGGTGAGTTGATCATCGGATTGTGTAGATATATCTTCAATGTGCTCCTCGATGGAGAGGTTTTGATCATTGTTTTCATCAATTGCGATGGAGAGATTGTGAATGTCTTTGACCATAGAGTCAAGTGATGTTGATATTTCTTGAATTGGCTCATTGTCAAGTTTTGTTGGTGGATTTTGATCGTGATTCAAAAGTGACTCTCGACATATGTCGATTTGATCATTGGATGAAGTAAACATGTGCTCAGTGATGGATTGATCTTGATCCTTGTTTTCAATAGTTGTCATCTTTTGTGTTTGTGCTCGTGTTGGTTGGGTAGCTTGAGAGGCTTGGGAAACTTGAGAGGATTGTTTCACTTGTGTTGCTTGTTGCATGGCTAGATATTGTTGGAATCCCTTTTGAAAAGCAGCTTGTAATGTTGCGTCGTATTGGTTTGATGTGGTGGAAATTGGTGGTGGTGGGGGTGGTGGTGGATTCGAAATCATGTTGGATGTAGTGACAAGTGTTTGAGATACGCTCGGAGTGATCATGGTAGTGAGGGGTTGAGATGTGATGGGTGTGATAGTGGTGTTTGGAATAACCGAGGTGATAGGTCCTTGGGAGACCGTATTTTGATTGGTTGGGATCATCATTGTTGCTTGATTGGATACCATCTGTTGGTGCGATGTCGATGGTATATTCGAAGGATTTGACATGATGGTTTGATTGATGTTAGTTGGATTGAATTGGGTGGATTGATTGGTGCTAGGTAAAGGGGGAAGCCCTAAACCAAGGAATGATGTAGGTAATGGTGGTGGAGATTTCCCTTGGCGCAATGCCTCAACTATTTTGGAAAGTTCCGCAATTTGATCTCGCCAAATTTGTTCTTGATTTTGATCTTGACTCAATTGAGATAGTTGATTTGGCTTGTGTTCAAGTAGTTTTGGCATACATGCTTGCGGTTTTTGAATGGGATTATGGGAAAATTGACTTTGGATAATGTTATGATTTGGGATGATGTTTAGATTTGTCATGATAGGATGAACATTGTTGGTATTGGGAATCATTTTTCCAAAGTTTTCTGAGTTAGGATTCATGTTTCGAAAAAATGCACTTGGTACATCCACATTTGGTTTGTAGGGATTTGGTGGAATGACGTTGTTCATTTCAAGGCTCATGCATTGATTATTCGATTGGTGGATTTGTAGGTTTGGACTTAGATCTATCATTGGGAAATGTGTTCCAAACTTTGACATGGGCATACTCACACTTGTTGTACCATTGATATTTGTCGAAGGCAATGATCCTATGCATGGACTTTGATAATTGATAGGAAATGAAAGGCTTTGAGGATTCAATTGATTTAGATTACTCAAGATGTATGGATCAAGTGTATATTCCATGTTCCTCTTGTGTTATGACCTTTTTATGCGAAAGTGACCTCTAAGATTCTTAGGACCAATGATGAGATGGAGGATGAAATGTGTAAATGATGAGTGATGAACGTTTAGGAACTTTGAATCAATGCTAGACTTAGGGATTTTGATTTTGATTGTTTGATGTGGATGATGAACTTGTAAACCCTAAGATGTTGGATGTTATCTTTAGGATGAACTTATTCAAAAGGTTTGCTAATTCAATTAGATGTATGAGAAAGGATGCATTCCCACACACCTAATTAAACAATTGACTTTGATTTGGTTTAAGGATGTACCCAAGTCTAGAATGATGTTTGAAAAGATCTAAAGTTGTTTTGGTGGGATGATGTTGATAAATGTTTGAGGTGAATGAAGTGTTTGATTTGATCCTAAGAGACTTAGAGAGACTTTGTTTACTAGGCCAAGGTATTGAAGAACACACTTTTTTCTAAGAGCAATCAAAAGACCAATATGACCAAGAGATATCAAGCGTGTGGGGTCCAATTTGTTATATTTGCTTAATGGCTTTATTTTACAAAAAACACTCTTTGATTAAAGTTTCAAACTAAGATGTCCAATGTCTTAATTTCTTTAAACTCCACAAGATATTTTATGTGGAAATTCAATGAACTTAAGGCAAGGGTTTTCCTATTGTTTACTCAAGAAGACAAATTGAGGTATAATCCAATGCTTAGGAACCTCTAAGGACGTGAATCCCAAGGGAAAGCAATAGCATATGGATTGAGTCAATGATATTTGTCTTCAAGAGGGTTTGAAATTTTGAGAATCATGTTGAATGTTTGTTTGCAAAATGTTTTCGAATACACACTGTGTTTTCAAACAAAGAATAATTACAAGCCCTATGGATGTGATAGACAATGTTTGTTGAGTCCCCACTTGACAAGTCCAACACGCCTCACTTCCTTTAGCGGATGGTTAGATGCTTGACCCCACTGGCTCCCTCCACGCACTCACTTATAATGTGGGCAGCTAAGCACCAACACCCATGAAACTCCCATGGCATGCTTTCCATCTCTACTAAAAGCCTAATTGTGGGCGGCTTCGTGAACGACCGTCGGCAACTAACAACAAACAGATTAAGGATTTTGGCAAAATCTAACACATAGGTTCTAGTAAGGACTTTCCGTTCGTAGGAGTTGACCCAACGTGGCAAGAGTCCCCTTTCGGATCCATCTTGTCGGAGCCAACCGCGTGATTATGGCGTTTAACCAAAATCCTCATTTATATCCCGGCTAGAAATACTCTTGGCTTTAGAGGTTAAATGGCTGAGTCAGCCGCTAAGTGAGTAATTTTTCCCAAGCGCAAAGCCCTCTAAGATAAACAAAAGCGAAAGCAAAGACACAATCCGGTGAATCTCCGGACATCTTTGATGGCACAAAGAAAGAGAATATAATGTGAAAATGCCCCTACTCACACTCGCACAAGATGTTCAATTTTTAAGCCCAAATTGAAGTGTTTTAAAGCAATAAAATGTATTTTGAGTGTTTCTCTTGCACCCTAGATCGCACGAAGCGCAAGGGGAGAGGATACGTACTCAAAAGACAATCACACAAATCAAACACTTGTTCGTTTTATACCCTTCAAAGCAATTGTGAATTCGTTTTAAGCACCAAAATGAAGTGTGAAGATTGCTTGTTCAATTTTTAACCCAAAACGAAATCTAGTAAGTGTGTCCTAAGATTCGTTTTAAGCCCTTTGCAATGAAAATGAAATTGTTTGTTTTAGCCCCAATTGAAAACTAATGTTCTAAAACGAAAAGGAAAACAATTTCGTGTAGTGTTGATTAAACACTTAAAGTGTTAAAGAACACATTGTGTTTTCAAAAAAACATTTCCCTCCTTTCGTGAAGTAGTATTGATCAAACATTCAAAGTGTTAAAAAACACATTGTGTTTTCAAACAAGAATCCTCCTCCTTTCGTTTTCATTTGCTAGCCCTCTCTTTCGCCTTGCACCTTTTCGCCTTCGTTTGCTTTTGTACCTATAAAAGAAAAGACAATTTTGTGAGGATCAACATATTAAATTTGTTTTTTGATAATTAATTCCAAATAATAACATGATCTTAATTGGAAGAACAAACAATCTTGATGCTCTTAGTTGCATTATGTATATCCATATAAAGTGAGGAAGCAATTATGCAAGCATAACATCTTTGTTTATCTCAAACTTTCTCAAAGGATATGAGAGAAGATAGTGACAGTTGTGGAATATTTAAGGATGGCCATCTCATCAATGAGCGTTTAGTTGATATGCCCCCTAATCAAAATGCAAACAACCACAACCACATGTTAGAAAGAAAGCACGTTTCTATGTATTATAATGCAGATTTAGGCTTTCAATAAATAAAATGAAAATACTCTACGCCATTTAATGTGCCTTCATCTACATTTGATAGTGGTTATTTGGCGTACAAAATAATGCATTAACTTATATGCTTTAAGCTTCCCCATGCGCCTGCAACTTGCATTAGGCACTCATCTCAACCTCTGACCGCAGACTTTCTGCCTAGTAGACGTGTATGCAATAGGTAGAAGTATAGACAATGCGTGCGAACTATTTCTGGAGAGGTGTGACAGCAAGGACAAGGCGCGTAATCTGTTTGTCAAAAGTTGGAGAAATGTGGCAGTGTCTTGATAACAGCAACACAAATCTCGATCCCTAGTTTCCCGACTACGCCTTTCAAAAAAAAATAGAAAGAGCTGTTGACAAACGCAATTGGCAGGTGTAAAATTGAATACACTAGCCTTTTAACATCCCCTTCGAGCGCGCCAAAACGTGGATCTATAATATATCTGCCATGCTTTTATGTCAGCGAATCAAAACAGATATTTCTGATAGCGCAATCAATATTGGAAGATGATAAAAGTATTGACGAGATAATTCACAAGACAGTCAGAAATTCACAAGTAATCTGCGCATACAGAGAATATTCGAAGCCTGCATCAAAAGGATATTAGAGGGGCTCTAGAAATTTTCAAGCAACTGTAATTGACAGGCGTAAAGTTGATCAGAATGTTAAAAGACCTTTGACCAGTAATTTCTGCCTGTGCGAAAAAACAGAAAGGCGTTTAGAAACTTTCAAGCAAATGGCATTGACAAGTGTAAAACCAGATTCCACAACCTTTGTCAGTATCCTCCCTGTCTGCGCCACAGAATACCAGTGAAATGATGTTACATGAATAGGATGGTGATGTTATCAGGCTGCTAGACGGAATTCTAGGTGGGGCTAGACGACATTATGGTTGCTCCAACCAGCTAGGACTGTTCGGCTGAAAGAACTGTGCACAAACGATGGTCCACGAAGTCTTCTATAGCAATCACCTCCTATCTGGCAGTATGTACTCTCATCTTCATTTGGCGGGTAGAACATTTGAAATCAATGCCTCAGCCTTTATTCAAAGAACGTTTGAAATTGGCAATAAATGTCTGATTGAAAATGATGCATTGTCTGCTCCCAGATTTTGCCGCGCCCCTGTTACTACTGCACACACGTATTCAACAGTGAAAAACAGCGAGTTCTTTTATGAAACAACAATAGGAAATCAACCAAATATCACAAATTGTCAACTCCATCGAGGACTGCGCTCATTAACATGCATTATCATATGATAATTGCTTTCGAGTTATTGTATTTATTTCTGATTTTCGTTGTACACAGAATGTGAGACAGCAAAACAATCCATTTATCAAAGGAAATCATTATAAATTGCTTTCGTGATAATAATGAGAAAGACAATCAATGTTTATGAAAGCATGATGAATTCAAAATAATGAATGAAGATTTTGATTTCTTTCTAGAAAGCGTGCCCTTCAGTTTTGAAAACAAAATCAGCAAACATCTCATGATCTTCTAGGTACGTGGATTGTTTGACAGAATGCTATGGGAAAAATAGAACTCAGTACATACTCCTTAGACCAAGCCATTTACTGAATATATATTCAGCAAACATCTGGCAGAAATCAGTACATACTCTTGCCGTATGGACGCCTAAAATAAATCTGCACATACTCAACAAACATTTGACAGACCGACTGAGAGAAACGCATTCTCATGGTCTTCTAGGTACGCAGTTTGTTTAACAGAATGCCTCAGAGAAATGCGGTTTCATGACATGCCATATTTGCAAGATATGCATAAAACGCAAAAAAAAGGCTTTCAGAAATCTTTTCTGGCAAACGCCAGCTGTGAAAGCATAGACAAAACAAGTGAACTGTTTGACAGAATGCTTCCGGTGAAGGCACAGACAAGGCGCATGAGCTGTGTGACAGAATGCTCCAAAGAAAAGTATAGACAAAACGCGTGAATGTCTGACAGAAAGCCTTAAAGAAATGTCATCCTATGGAGTGCATTGGTCGTTGGTCTCATACTTCTCACAGGCAAGTGAAGGACAAAACATAATGAGGTGTTGTTTTATTTCACATCACAGAATTTATCTCTTAATCACATCACAAGAACTGATGTTACCAGCCACCGCGCGTTTAATGAAATCCCCCCACTGACCCTACCAATAAAGTAATGGAGGGGAGTCCACGGATATTACTGCATGGAAAATCAAGACCCACAGAGAAAAAAATGGCGTTTAATGATGGTGTGCAGCATCCAAAATATGGCGTTTGTCCATTGATTATTGGCAGAAGTTGGGAGCTTGCATGACTGCACTAGTCGACACACTGAGAAGATATCCACAGATTTCCTATTTCAACGTCCTCAAAGGTCTTCAGTTAGTGAGCGAATGAGAGAAAAGTCCTCCAAAATTTGCAGGATATGCGCAGGAGGATAAGGAAATGTAAAAAACATAAATATGTAAGACTATAAACAACAACAAATATGCAGAAGACTTATAGGAACCGTCAAAACATTAGACGCAGCATGTGACTTCAATATGTGCATGATTTAAATCTTCAAGCAGATGTCAAAATCATAATCAATAGTATATGAATATAATACGAGCATGACTTGCCCTCCTTCTAGCGCCAATATGTGAGAGGTAAAACCTTTCATTTATCAAATGATTGACAAATATGACATAAATTTGTCAACATTGAATAAATGAGATAATCCCTCTCCCTATGAAATTATTGAGCAAGCATGAAGGAAATAACGACATCAAACTAACATAAAATGATAAGCAACATAAGCATGACATCCATTCCTAAACTACTCAAACACTATCTCATAGGGGGATTGGTGCTACTTTGATGTGGAAAGTAGCCCTTTCCCAACCCCTTTTTGATAAGCTTAGATGATGAAATTGCTATAGATGATGGAGATGATAAATGAACAAGATAAGTTCTCAAAGAGAATGACCTTGCATCAAGTTGTGGAGATTGTGAAGATTGTGAAGGATTTGCTTGAGGATGATGCACCTATTTAAAGATTTTCAAAATGCTAAGTGTTGAAGATGGACCAATGTGGGACTAAGATTCTGCCAATGAGATAAGGACACTTGTCATCATGTGATTAGTTGATGTATGTGCAAGATTTGGGAAGAGTGCCCAAGAGGGGGAAAATTTGAATTCAAATTTTCCAATAAATGCTGAGTGGGGGACAAGAAAGAAGAGCAATAAATGCCCTGTTTGACTTGTCATGTTGAAAGAAAATGATTTTTTTAATAAATCAATAAAATTGATTTATTGTGCAAGTGGCTAGATCTAGATAATGCAAGTGGGATGTGATTAGCATTAGATTAGGATTAGATGATGATCATGCTGATTAATGCTGATTAGGTGATTTGACTTTTAGGACTTAAAATACTTGATTTATTGAGATTAGAAAATGATGGAATATGATTTAAGATTTGATTTAAATGGCTTTTTGATTTTAAATAACCTTAGGCAATGAGATTATTTAAATGGATGAAGGTGATGAATGGATCCAATGCAATATCTAGTTCAATTGATAAATGATCCTGATCGAATGCATAATGTAAATTTTGCATGTCTACAGGCACAATCCAGGAAAATTCGCAAGAACTGGAAAATCCCGGGATCAAGCAGAAACCTGGATTCGGAGAATCCAGCCAGAAACGAACAAAGAACCAGGGCCCAAAAAAATCCGCCAGAGCTGAAAAGTCCCGGAGTCAGGTGAAAACCCGAATTTTGCTTAAAACTCCATTTTAGTCAATTCAAGCCTCAGGGAAAGGTCAAAGCTAACAAGACCAACATGTCAAGACCTCAAAATTATAAGTTCAATAAAACCAAAGGCCAAAAGACATCCAAAAAGAGGACCCCTACTCCAAGTGGGGTGTGTGTGCAAAAACTGCACAACAAGACATACATATAAAAATCAAACACAATTCAATTTCTATTGAAAATTTTACATATCCATTTTTTGTTGGATTTTTGGATCCTAGATTTGAGACGCACAATGTTAAAGGAGATCCCATGACACATTCAAGGTTCTTTAGTGCTACATATTTGGATTTTGTGTATGATGATAAGTTATTGGCTAAGTTCTTCCCATGAAATTTAATAGTATTATCTTCCATTTGGGTCTATTTTTTAATATTGAAATTGGTCAATGCAAATATTGGGAATGTTGGATTGAAGTTTATTATTTTAGATTTTTTGACTATAAACAAGGATCTACAAAGTATATACATTCTTAACATTTGCATGTGCAAGTGAGATGAATGTTAAGAACTAAAGTTGTTAGAGGCTACCACACTTAATTATGGATCTTCTAATGCTTCATCTACATCATCCTACCCTTGTAAATTTGAAAAGAAAAATTATTTCCAAAAGGATAGTAAAAAATAATGGAAATGACCATTGTACAAACTATACATTATAAATGTTTCTAATATAATTATGACTCTAAAGCCTCCAACTTTTTCCTTTGTAAAATGTGCTTCAAAATTTACTTAGTGCTTGCATGATTACACTTCCTCCTATTAGGCCATTAGATAAATCTAAAGTTATTCCCAAAAGATATAATGAGAAAGAATTTTTTTATTAAATTGTAGAGTTAATTGTAATTATACTCAACATTTTATGGGATTAAGGAATAATTGATTAAGGATTTTATTGATAAAAAAAATTAGGTTGAGGGGGTTAATATTGGGGTCAATCCTTCAATTGTTCCTCCTAATGAAAATTTAAATATTTAACACTAAATAAATCTAATAAAATGGTTTTATATGAGGGTCATGAGATTGAGGTACATATACATGTTGACAAGCTTGAAATCATTGATTCACCTACATGTGAGGAATGATTTGTTGGTATTAATAAAAATTATAAGGGTACTTATTCTTCTTCTTATGTACTAGTGATTGAATTTTATAGAAATTTCTATGGACTAACCAGTATTCAAACTTAGGACCTCCCATTTGGTGTTAGGATGCTCTACTATTGAGCTAATGGCTCACATTGTGATGAGTCCTTTTATGGCTTAGGTGTGTATCATTTCTCCAACACACTCCCTTGAGCCACAACATAGGTGTCAAATGCACCTAGCTTGGCTCTAATACCATGTTGAAATTTCCATGAACTAGTTAGGATGCAAATCTCCACCACTAAGCTACCCACCCACTTTATGACAAGTCAATTTACGGTTTAGGTATGCTAATTTTTTCGACACCTTTTTCACATTGTGAGATATTACCAAATAATTATAATGGTCCTTTGGTTTTGTGTGGATCATGAACCATGTAAGGGTGTGTTTATTGATCTTACTCACCAATAAAATGTATGCATTGAATAATTTTTGTTTTATCATCATTTTATAAACAAGCATATGCATATTTGAGGGTTTATTTAAAATTGACTAATGATATGTTGATTGAAACTATAGGATACATTATTTTACCTTAATTTTTTGGTCTAAAAGATGAGGGAAGTTCTTATTCTATGTCATATTATTTGTTCTTTAGATGTATCTCATATTTTACTTGGGTATCCATGGATAAAACAATATCAAGCAACATCATCTATGTCATGCCATCAAGGTATCAAATATGTTTGAACACTAGTAAAGAGGTTACAATTGCAAGAGATCCGTATATGCCTTTATTTTAGATTAAGTCATTTAACCTTAAATAATTTTAAGAACATACCTAAGGATCCTCTATATAAGTGCAAGGATTCTTTGCCTAATTTGTAAAAATTTCAAAAGGAATAACAATGGTGGGAAAATCAAGACAAGATGCAACAATTTAGAATTCCTAAAGGGTTTACAATTATTAGAGCCAAGGTAGGTTATATGTAGGTTTTATATTATAAAATGATTCAAGAATCTATAAGGCCAAAAGAAACATAAACATTGCAAACTTTAGTTTAGAAGCATAAGGGATTGGATATTTTCATTCCTAAACATGGTTTTCATAAAAAAAATTACTCATGTAGCAAGCACACTATAGAATTGACAAAGAGGGTTAGGGTTTTTAGCTTCATTTGTTATATGGAGATATTTTATTGTAATGTACATAATCAATGATTTGATTCTTGATTTTTTATAAGATTTAATATTATGACACCTTAACAAACCAAGCTATGATTTTCATGGTTCACTCCTACATGTATGAAATTTACATTTTCATCTACAAGTTTGACCCTAAATTTGTAGTTTTAAAATTATTTTGTGACCTTGACCCCTACACTTCTAGTCTTTAGGAATTTATTTATCTCCATTTTTTAGACTATGTTGAGAGCCATTATAATGTTTCTTTGCACTAACTTTGGGAGGAAACTCATTTTTCTTTACTCAAACCCTTGGATTGATTTAAAAAAATTGAACAAGTTAAAATACATGCCAAATATAAATGCAAGTTCAATGGGTGTAGTTTTGAATTATAGACCTCTCATCCCCTAATAGATAGTTGATAGTTTTGATAGGGAAGCAAAATACTATATTGAAAATGCTTTAAAAACTTTCAAACAAATGCAATTTGAATTCATTTTAACCTGTCAATAGTGCTCGATATGCAAACTGGAATGATGAATTTTGAACAGATGAACTCAAATTTTCTTTGGCTGGAAAGAAACACCTTCGTTTGGTCGTTGTCACGCTCTCGGGTCGCTGCACACACCAGGGACAGTAGGGACAGTGACTGGTAAAACAAGTAGTAAAAGTGACAGGGTAAAATGAACGAATTTTTTCTTTTTGTCATATTAGGGGGTTCGGTCGAACCCATGTTCGACCGAACCTATTTAAATATTGTTTTTTTTAGGGTTTCTTTGGTTTGGTCGAAGCATGGGTTCGGCCGAACCCAATGGTTCGGCCGAACCAAAGAAATGGTTTGGTCGAACCATTGGGTTCAGCCAAACCCATGTAATATGGTGAAAAAAAAAATGGGAAATTTCCTTCCTCTAATAAAGTGTAAACCACTATTCTAAAGCCACCCATTTTTTTTAAAAAAATTGGAATCAGATTGCACTTCTTTTTCGATCTCCTTTGAAAACTAGTTTTTTTTCAGTAAACATTATTTTTAAGGATTGATGCTCACCGTATACAACATAATTTGTTTTCCATGAAGGATAAAATTCTATTTTTTTCAAATCTATATTTTTAACTATGATATCTAGTGCTTTCATTTGGTTTCATAGTGTTTTATTGAATATTTTTTCCTTAATCGAGTTTCAAATTCAAACCAATTACAATTCAGAAAAAAGCAAACTATATACAACATAATTTTTTTTGTATATATCAAAATTCAATTTTTTTTGTTGGATCAAGGACTTCAATATCTAGTGCACTGATATCTTTCAATTTTATTTTTAATAATTTTCTAGTTTCCACATGTGCAGAACAAAGAGTTTTATTTTTGGTGAAAAACCTACAATCACAAGAAATAAAAAATAAATATAATAATCAAATTAAATTTATTTAAAATTATACTTTTTGGGAAGCTTATAATAAGCACTACATACTCACAAAAAATAAATTTTAAATGAATTGATTTGATCCCCCAAAAGATAAATCAAAAGTGGTTTTTTATCAACATTTTGATGGGTGTAAAGGAGACTCCATTATAGGTATGGTTTAAAAATAGCAGCGTTCTATCCAAGGGGGTTTGATCTAAGGTGGTTTGATCAAACCCTCTTCAATCGAAATCCTTTAAATTGAACTTTTCAAGGCTTAAATCATTATATTTTCTAAAAATATGTGATTTCAACAAAAATCAGGATCTCTAAGAAAGTGTAAACCAATATTGTGGAATCATCTTATGTGTACATATAGTGCTTCTAGATTCATCATAGCCATCCTTATGTAAAAAATTTATTAATATTATTTCTTCTATAATAATTTTTACCTAACATGTAGGGTCAATGAGAACACTAGTTATGGTATTCCCATTGATACGTGCGGGGATGTACAAGGGAGATGGTTCTATATTATAGTTCATCAATAAATCCTATGAGGTAAATGTTATAGTAGGAGATCCACTCATAGGTTGCACAAATGTGATGGGTAGATGTAGGAAGGAAGCCATCTTTGCGTACACTAGATAAAAATTTCACAGGAGCCCTTAAGGATTTCATAATTAGATGGTGACCCACTCAAGGTTTCATTATGCAATGCTTAGGGAACCTCCTAGCTATGCTACTGGGGGTCGTAGGTTTGGTTTGAAGGCTATGTACCTAAAAAAATCACACCCACGACACTCTTAGATTATGAGGGAAGGGTCTTTCAGTACCACCAAATGGAACCAGAATGTTCACATAGGTTTGCCAAAATGTACGAGGGGGATTGACCACTCAACAACTCCATGTCACGGAGAGTCGAGATTTGAAGGTTACCATGATCTACCTCAACCATGTAAGTGTTTAGGGAATTGTTTGATGTTTAAGGGTAAAGAATTAAGAGAACTCTTAGTTATTTTGTCACTCTATTGACTCGAGAGTTAGACTTGGACTAAGCGAGTAGGTTTTTGAAACCTGAACTATGGCTCTGTCAACTCTCTGCTAGAGGACAACACTACACATGTATGATAGCTCAATGCATTGGCATCTCACAGGTGTGTTGGCATCCATATGGACAAACAGTGAAAATACATAGACAAAATAATAGAAAACCTACTAAACAACTTAGCTAAAATTTTATTGTGATTATAAAAGTAGGAAATATCAAAGAGACTGAGATAATGCAAGGAATGTTATGAAAGAGAGGAGAACAAAGGTGGTGAGAAATAAACTTACATAAGTTCCAATTCTCTCGCAATCTCCACATGAATAAAAACCTACACAAAGAAAAGTAGGGAAAAATGTTGGGGATGTTTTGGGGCTTGCCATAGTCAAACCCTCATTTTGATGTTTCCACCTCCATGAAAGACCAATATAGCAATAGTATAGAAAAGAGATAAAGAAACTATGTTGGAAAGGAAAAGATACCAAATACTACAAGAAGCACTATGCTACTCAAATCCAACAACAATGCAATATTAAGCAAATAATACCACCCTCAACCAAAGGAACTCAAGACCAATGAGAGAGGAATACAAGTCTACAACTGTGGAAAATTTTACTTGGCCACAACGACATCAAAGGAAGCCTCACAAGACACCAAGTTGCAGCTTCTATGGTAGATGTGAAGAATGTTGTGATGTTGAAACAGTTGATATTGCAACAAGTAGCTCAAGAGATGTGAGAGAGTGTGAGAATTGTGAAGAAGCTATCCAAGAATGTCTAGAGAGAGTGAATGAGAATGAAATATTTTCATTTGAAGGTGAGTTTGGGAGGGAAAGAGTCATTCAAAGGTTAGTTAAGAGGTGCATATATGTTACACTTCGGCCCCAATGGCGAACGTAACACCTCTGCAAATTTTAGAGGTAGGAATCTTGTCAGGATGATAGGATGTTGTGCAGAGGTCCATGCATTGTGTGCACATCTCTAAAATAAATTCCCCCACCAACACTATAGACAAGTTCCAAGTGGATGTGGTATGAATGGAGGATGTGGAATTACATTTTCTGGTTTGATTTTTCTAAGGTGAAGGGTGTAAAAGGGGAACTTGCAATGGGGTGAAAATTCACACCTATACAAATAGTAAGAATTATATAGTTCAATAAGGACTCAAAATTTTGTTGATTATCTCATACATTATAAGCCATGACCTACCTCACTATTCTAGTTTTTGTGATTGAATAATTTGTTGTTTTATTTTCAGATGATGTAAGGATGTTGATAGGGAAATGGAGCGTGGTGTATCTTACACAAGAAACAACTGAATGGCTCTCATGGGGGAATGAGGCAGATTAGTAAATTTCAAATTACATTTGTTGTTATAGTTGTTTATTATTGAAAAATCAAATGATTATTGATTTAGTTTAATTTCTATTTGGATGGATTTTATAGGACTTTGGGACACCAGAGCTTGAGCATGTTAATCTTTCGATTGAGGGGAGATATCATTTGGAGGTGGTAAGTGATTATTTTGTTAAATATATCATTTTTTATAATGTAATTTCTATATATTAATGTCTTTACTTTTTTATTGTAACAACTGAAGCTTGATCGACAACTAAATAGGAGCAACCCTCAAGTTCAAAGTAAACAAGTGTCAAACACATCTTCATCCCCCCAACCAACAAAGGTCACCCATCCATTTTCTTCACTTGGAGGGAAATGAATTTTGATTGGGGTCCTATGTTATGTGCCTATATGGAATTTTTGGACATATATTGTATTGCATATACTTGACATTGTATTCCTATATGGCATTCTTGTAATCTTATATGGTTATTTTGTATATATTTTATACTTATATTGACATATATTGATGTATGCCTACATAGATATTTGGTTAATACACATCTATTTTATTGGTGGTGTCCATATTTGCATTATAAATCCATGCTTCAATAGATATTTGTAGATGGTTTACTTCAAATATTTAAAATCCAAGTGTTTTCCATGCACTCTTCTTTTCTATAATTGTAAATATATAATAATATTTGAACATTATTCTCCTGTAAGATTATTGAACATTAAATCAATCATATGAATATAGTAATGCTTCATGCTTCATGCTCCATGCTACCATGCTTCATGCTTCATGTGTATGCTTCATGCTTTATATCATTGAGGAAGACATCTACCATTCCACACGTACGCTTTAGGCTACCATTCACTTGTATGTTTCATGCTTCTTGTGTATACTTCATGTCTTCATGTGTATGATTCATGCTTCATGTGATTACTTCATGTGTTCACATGTATGCTTCATGCTTCCTATGTATACTCCATGCATTATGTGTATTCATGTGTACGATTCATACTTCATAGCTATACTTCACATATTACATTTATTCACATGTACATACTTCATGCTTCCTATGTATACACAACATGTTCACATGTATGCTTCATGCTTACTATGTATACTTCATGTAAATTACATGTATTCACATGTATGCTTCATGCTTCTTGTGTATACTTCACTATTTACCATTATTCATGTGTATGCTTCATGATTCCTATGTATACTTCATGTGTATACTTCATGTATTATATCATTGAAGAATTGCAAATAAATTAATTTAGGTTCTTATGAATATTGATGATATGAACTTGATTGTGAATTTTCAAAGGAAAAAAGTTGTGACCGTTCGAATAGGAAAGACTACAACCCTTTTATAATGAAGGGATGTGACCATGCCTAGTGTAGATGTTCCCACCTAGATGTGTTGGCACTAACTGTTTGGCCCCACAAAGTACAAAACTAAAAAGTAGCCTACTTTGTAACTTTACACTACATGCATCTGACAGTTTTTGAGGCATTAGAAAAACTTTCACGTGTATACTTCATACTTCCAATGCAATGTAGCTCAGACAACTTTGGCATGTTTGGGTGTAAAATATGACCATTCCTAGCCTAAACATACCAATTTGGGCGTGTTGGAACAATTGGTTTGGTTGCATGAGTTGTAGAAAAAAAATTACACCCCTTTACAACTTTACAATGCTTGCATTTGACCCCTTTTTCATCAACTGAAAAGTCAACACCATAGGAAAACACCTCAATAATATAAAAAATCTAGAGGTTATTCTAGAGGGGTACCACATCATCCCATAGCCTCAGATATAATTTTTCTAAGTGGCACAATGTCTAAGTAACTACTCGTCAAAGATTGCTTCCTTTTTGCACTTTGGACTCTTAAAGGATATCGCTAGTGCAATGTAGCTTGGACCACTCTGGCGTGTTTGGGTGTAAAATCGGACAATTCCTAGCCTAAACGTACCCATTTAGATGTGTTGGAATTACCAATTTGCTAACATGAGCTGCATAACGAAAGTTACGCCCCTTTGCAACTTTACACTGCATGTATTTTAACATCTTTCCCATCAACTAAAAAGTTGACACCACAGGAAAATTCCTTAGAGATATCAAAAACTAAGAGAGATTATTTTAGAGGGGTCCACATGATCCCATAGCCTCATACATAATGTTTCTAATTGACAAGTGTCCTTAGAGTAACTACTTGTCAAAGATTGTTGTCTTTTTGCACTTTGGAGTCTTAAGGGATATCGTTGGTGCAATGTAGCTTGGACTATTTTGGTGTGTTTGAGTGTGAAAGAGTACCATACCTTCCCTAAATGTACCCACCTAGATGTGTTAGAACTATCAGTTTGGTCACACGAGTTGCAGAACAAAGGTTAAACCCCTTTGCAACTTTATACTACTTGCATTTGACCCTTTTTCCATCAATTGAAAAGTGGACACCATGGAAAAATGCCTTAGAGATATCAAAAACTAAGAGAGGTTATTATAGAGGGACCCAACATGATCAAGTAGCCTTAAACATAATTTTTCTAAGTGAAACAGTGTCTGAGTAACTTCTCATCAAATATTGCTACCTTTTTGCACTTTGGACTCTTAAGGGATATTGTCAGTGCAATGTAGCTTGGACTATTTCAACATGCTTGGGTGTGAATGAGGACCATTCCTAGCCTACAATTACCCATCTACATGTTTTTGAACTATTGATTTGGTCACACAAATTGTAGAATGAAAGTTACACCCTTTTGCAACTTTACATTGTTTGCATTTGACACTTTTCCATCAACTAAAAAGTTGACGCCATGGGAAAATGCCTTAGAGATATCAAAAACCAAGAGAGATTATTGTAGAGGGTCCCAATTTTATCTCGTAGCCTCATATGGAATTTTTCTAAGCAATATGGTGCCTGAGTAACTACTCGTCAAAGATTGTTGTTTTTTTGTACTTTGGACTTTTAAGGGATATCATTGGTACAATGTATCTCAGATGTTCCAATTTGTTTGGGTGTGAAAGAAGACCATGCCTAGCCTAAACATACCCATTTGGATGTGTTGTAATTTCTATCATTTTGGTCACACAAGTTGAAAAAATAAAGTTACACCCCTTTGCAACTTTACACGCTTGCATTTGACCCTTTTTTCATCAACTAAAAAATGGACACCACGAGAAAACACCTTAGAGATCAAAAACTAAGAGAGGTTATTGTAGAGGGGACCAATGTGATTCCATATCCTTAGATGGAATGTTTCTAAGTGACATGGTGTCCAATGAACTTCCCATCAAAGATTGTTGCCATTTTTCACTTTGGACTCTTAAGGGATATTGTCGATGCAATGTAGCTCAGACTATTTCAGAATTTTTGGGTGTGAAAGAGGACCATTCCTAGCCTAAACATACACATATGGACATGTTTGAAGTTTTGGTTTTGTCACACGAGTTGCAGAATGAAAGTTACACCCCTTTGTAACTTTCATGATGAGTCTTAGTTCACTTATGTATTAGGGTTAAATGGTGTAGATTATATTTCCATTATACATCAAACTTTTATGCCATGCCTATTGCATTTGTTTATGCATCATAATTGAATGAAATTGAATCCTATATTTGATTGTTTGAATGGAGTACAACATATGCGTTAGGTTGAATGACAACATTAAACAACTTTTTGATTTTGTGTTAAGCAACACCATAACTAGTGTTCATTATGGTGTGCTTAGTGTGTTTATTCATGATTACGAATTTTTGAGTGATCAACACACTACATTTATATTATGAGTGATCTTATAAGGGATTCTCACACTAAAAAACTCAACACATATTGAAAAAATAAGGCATGCACTCTATAAATTCGTGCTCCTCCATCCTAATCACCACTATTGTTGCTTGCTCTAATTTGTGTTAGAGCATTCAACATCAATGCATCCACACTCCATGTTGACCTTTGCATATCTTTAAAATATAAATCCTCTTAAGGGACAAGCATTAGCAACATAACAAAAGACCATGAATTTCATTTAGAACATTATCCTTTTGAAGCATTTACACGTGTTGCCACCTATCAAATACATTATTATGAATGCTAATGCTTCATATAAGACAACAATATGGGGAATCTTTATCATGATTGTTGTATTGAGTGCTTTCTTCCATCAACAATGTGATGCATAATCTCAACTCCAAAATTTATCAAGACGATAAAGATCATGCATTAAAGTGGACATTATGCTTGAAACTATGAACTATGGACATTATGCATTGAAACTATGATCATTATGCATGAAACTATGAACTATGAACATTATGCATTGAAACTATGATCATTATGCATGAAACTATGAACTATGAACATTATGCATTGAAGCTATGATCATTATTCATGAAACTATGAACTACATGAACATTATACATTGAAACTATGAAAATTATGCACGAAACTATGAACATTATACATTATGCATTGAAAGGTAGCAAGAGAATATTAACAATAATCAAATACCAATGTAGATTCCAAACCCTAGGTAGTTGATTAACAATAATGCAATATTGCAAACCCTTGTTTATTAAAATTTACACTTAAAAATAAACATCCAAACATCCATAACCCCTTGTACATTCAAACCACATGATATACATGCCTACCCATGATGATGATAGAATAAGCATCCTCAACCCAAATATGCTTTACATTTAGTGAGAAAATGTGAACTACCAACCTATTCTTTCTTGCCATGCATTCCACTTGGAGAGAAAATGTGAACGACTAACCTATTCTTTCCCGCCATAAAGTCCTCAACTACATTGTGAAACATATCACAAATTCTTAACTAGAGATGTGATTGTTGATGTACTTTAAACATGAGATACTGTAGATGGTGTGCATTGAACTTCACTTATGGTTGATGATGTACCCCCAACTTCAAGATGATGTGTCCTCTATGGGCTACAATTTTTGTTCTTCACAAACTTTCCTTTTTGTTTCTCTTCTTCTTTCATTTTTAGCTTCACTTTCATTTGGCGTTAGAGGATTTTCTTGTTTCATTTGAATGACATTGAATGCTACATGTTCACAAACAGACAAAGAACAAATGTAAGTAATGCATTTTATGAAACATATTCATATCACTGATTACATTTCATTTTATGAAACACATTCATTTCACTAATTACAATGCATTACATATCTTTCAAACTCAAAGCATTACTTCATGTTGCATAACTAATAACTAGATAATGATATATCTATGACAAAATTTCAATTGCAATCAAATCACTGCCTTGTCTATGCTACCACATTTTGCATTTGCTTGTCATGCATCACCATGAGACCACATTTCTTTGAGGTATTTTTTCAAACAACTCACTACCATGTCTATGCTACCACATTTTTCATACATGTCTACAAAGGAATTTTATGAAACATGTCTATGCTACCACATTTTTCATACATGTCTATCGAAGCATTTTTCATACATGTCTACCAAAGAATTTTATGAAATATGTCTATGCTACCACATTTTTCATACATGTCTACAAAGCATTTTTCATATATGACTACCAAAGCATTTTTCATACGTCTACCAAAGAATTTTAGAAACAAGGCAGTGAGCTATTTGAAAAATGCCTCAAAGAAATGTGGTCTCATGGTGATGGACATCACCATGACATCACATGTCTCATGTTGATGGAAATCATCATGAGATCACATGTCTCATGGTGATGGAAATCACCAGGAGACCACATTTCTTTGAGGTATTTTTTCAAACAACTCACTACCATTTCTATGTTACCACATTTTCCATACATGTCTACCAAAGCATTTTATGAAAAATATCTATGCTGCCACATTTTTCATACATGTCTACTAAATCATTTTATGAAACAAGGCAGTGATTTTTTTGAAAAAATTCCTCAAAGAAATATGGTCTCATGGTGATGTCCATCACCATGAGACCACATTTCTTTGAGGAATTTTTTCAAACAACTCACAACCTTTTCTATGCTACCACATTTTCCATACATTTCTACCAAAGCATTTTATCAAACAATTCACTTCCTTGTTGCTATGGCTAAAATCCTAAAACAAGTTCTTTCAAACAAATTATGGATGCTTGGAAACAATCTATCAAAGCATAATAGTAAGCAATAGCATAGGCAAGGCAGTGAGCTATTTTTAAAAATGCCTCAAAGAAATGTGGTCTCATGTGATGATGTCCATAGAACAATCATATATACGAAAATTTAAATATTAATCTTGAAATATATACTAAATAGTAAGAAAAATACAAGATACACTACTTTTCAACTATTAAAAACTCAAATAAATTAAGGGTGTGCATAGAATAATCAAAATGCCTCATAATTCCATAAAATTTACAAATAAAATTCAAACCCCATATCCCCAATGATTCTAACATTCCCCATAAATTTGTCACGACAATTAGCTAGTGCTAGCAGAATTATGCCTAAAAATTTAAATTCAAATATAGTTCAAATGGACATGCTTCATAATATTAGTGACATGAATCTCATAATATGTGCAACAAAAGGTGTGTCACTCTCACCTCCCCTGAATACACCCAATGTTGGACATACCGACTATTTTATTCCCACTTCTTGAGACCCTCACTATCTCAAATTTATGTCTAAAGAAATCCGATGGATTACTGTACCACATATAATGCTAGACTTTCTTTTTCGGTTTTTTTTTTTGCAACTCTGAAAGGCATACTAGACTATAGATTAAGTGCAATTTATGCAAATATCATTGTGTTTACTCATGATTTTTTTATTTATCTACAATTTTTTATGTCCACAACATCATCATGTAGAAGGACTTTGGAAAATAATGATATCATAGACGTAGGGAAACTTCTTCAAAAATAATTTTCTCCTAATGCATTCTTTTTAAGGGTTAAATTGCAGCTCACCATGAGACCACATTTCTTTGAGGCATTTTTTCAAACAACTCACTATCTTGTCTATGCTACCACATTTTCCATACATGTCTACCAAAGAATCTTATCAAATAGTTCACTTCCTTATTGCTATGGCTGAAAGCCTAAAATGGGTGCTTTCAAGCAAACTATGGATGCTTGGAAAAAATCCATCAAAGCATAATTTAGTAAGCAATAGCATAGACAAGACAATGAGTTGTTTCAAAAAATTCTTCAAAGAAATTTGGTCTCATAGTCTTCATTTCAATATGCAATAATGTCACAAAGGAAGGATATCTAGTCAAATCATATACAAAACAATAGTCAACTCTAAAGGGCAGTCTTTGACAAAAAAGTGTTGAGAGAAAATGTAGTCATTATGGTTGTAATAGGGTAGAGTTTGGAGTTTGAAAATTTTGACAATCATGATTATAAGGACAATATTCTTTGGTTTTAGTTGTGAAAACATAAGAAGGAATAAAGGATATTGAATTCAAGCTATTTCAAAGGATAGTGATTAGATTACATTGCACATCTTTAAAAATCAAAGCATTACTTCACATTGCATAACTAATGTAACTAGATGTTTATAGATGACAAAATTTCAATTACAATCTAATGTTTTTGAAATTCAAACTATGTGCAACTCTTATGCAATTACTTCACATTGCATAACTAATAACTAGGAGTTGTTGTCAATTGCATTTCTTTTCATTGTGCATTCCATGAGACCGCATTGCTTTGAGGCATTTTTTCAAATCCTCTATATAAGTTCACATGAATCCATCTATTATGTCATATTTTTCATTTTTTATCTTCAAACTCCTAAAAAATAAACTTTTATAAGCAACTTCCATCTAAATCAATGTTGAATTCTATGTATAACAATGAATATGATTTAAATCATCAAATGAATGGTCTATATTATCAAAAGAAAACAAAAAAACTCAATATAAACATCTAGCTAAAATGAAAAATAGTGAATTCCAATAGCCATGATGGAAAAGGACTGCTATAAGCAATGCAAATGGAATTCATATGTAAGTTTTTGTTAAGTTGATAACCTCTATACAATTTTACATGAATTCATCTAAATTGTGTCATGTTTTTTAGTTTTTGTCTTCAAACTCTTAGAAATTAAACTTTTTTATGCAATGTCCATCTATTTCAATGTTGAATTATATGTAAAACTATTATGATTAATAAAATCATGAAAGGAATGGTTTATATTGTCAAAACTAAACAAAAAACATAAATATAAATATTTCAATTGTACAAAAATGAATATATTACCTAAGATAATGAAAAATTATGTAGAAACTTTAAATTATCTTCTTCTACATTGTCTAGCATGCAAATTTGTGCTAAAAGGGTGATGGATCAAGCATAATTTGGTACAACAACAAGTCAACTGCATAATTTAAGGGTGATCCCACAATACTGGTTTACAATTTTTGGCCACACTAGACACTAAACTGATTTTTTCTAACTAAATCTTCACTTTCAGACACCTATAGCGTCTAAACTGTGAGGAATTTGAAGATGGTACAAACTAGTGATTTGTGGCATTTTTTTGTATTCTAAATATATATTTTTCAAAAAAATTGGAATCATATTGCACTTCTTTTTCTATCTCCTTTGAAAAATAGTTTTTTTTAGTAAACACCATTTTTAAGGAGTGACACTCACCGTATAACACATTACCTTTTTTCCATAAAGGATAAATTTTTATTTTTTTTGAATTTAGATTTATAACTATGGTATATAGTGCTTCCAATTGGTTTCATGGTGTTTTATTGAATATTTTTTCCTTAATCAAGTTTTGAAGTCAAACCAATTACAATTCTGACATAGGCAGACCGTATAACACAACTTTTTTTGTATGTATCAAAATTCAATTTATTTTTTGTTAGATCAAGGACTTCAATATCTGGTGCACTCATATTTTTAAATTTTTTTTTATAATATTCTATTTTCCACATGTGTAGAACAGAGAGCTTGATTTTCAGTGAAAAAAAACATTCACAAGAAATAAAAAATAAATATAATAATAAAATTAAAATTATTTAAAATTATACTTTTTGGGAAGCTTATAATAAGGACTACATACGTACAAAAAATAAATTTTAAATGAATTCATTTGATCCCCCAAAATGTAAATCAAAAGTGGTTTTTTATCATCAATTTCATATGTGTAAAAGAGACTTTGTTATAGGTATGGTTTAAAACTAGCAGGTTTCTATCCAAGGGGGTTTGATCTAAGGTAGTTTGACAAAACCATCTTTAATTGGAATGCTTTAAATGGAACTTTGTAAGGCTTAAATCATTATATTTTCTAAAAATATGTGATTTTAGCAAAAATCAAAATTGCCTAGAAATTGTAAACCAATATGATAAAGTGAAAATTGAATCAAATGTAGAGAATTGTGGGCTTGAATCACGAGGTCAACTCATTTTTTACCATTTTTGGAAAAGGAACATTTGGCACTCACCAAATTTGGTGAGCGCCAAATGTGATGCAAGATGTGATACATTGTTAGGACTTCAATATCTAGAACAAGCAAAACTAAGAAAACACCATTTAACTACACCTAGGTATAAGTAAAGGTGATGCATTGTTAGGACTTGAATATTTAGGACTACAATTACAAATATCAATTATGATACTTTGAAGACTTGAATAAAGAGGGATTACGATTGAAAATTAATAATATACCATGAATTGTGATAGAAGATAATAGGTTATAGCCTTCAGAGTGTGGGTTAAGCATCTAGGGTATGACAAATGTAAAAGTGGGCTCCAATATGTATCTTTAGAGATATGTGATCAAAACCCTCAACTGTATACCTTAAACTCTATTCCCTCTAACCTCAAACCTTAAACCCCCAACCCTAATTGATTAACCTTAATCCCTCAATCCTCAAATATTAAACCCTCAACCCTTAAATCGCAATACCTCAACCCTTAACCCTCTACCCTCTACCCTTTGTACATTAAACCCTCAACCCTAATCCCTCAACCCTATACCTTAAAACCTCAAGCCTACTCCCTTAAACCTAAAACCTAAAACCCTCAACTCTTCAACTTTAATCCCTCAACCTCATCCCTTAAACACTCAACCTCCAACCCTCAACACTTAAACCCTCAACCCTTAAACCCCAATACCTTAGCCCTCAACACTCTACCCTATCAATTAAACCCTCAACCCTAGTTGTTCAACCTTAATCCCTGAATCCTCAAACCTTTACCCTAATCTATTAACCATATACCTTAAACCCTAAACCCTCTATCCTACACATTAAACCCTCAACCCCAATCCCTCAACACTATCCCTTAAACCCTAAACCCTAAACCGTAAGCCTGAAACCCTTGACCCCAATCCATCAACCCTATACCTTAAACCCTAAACCCTCAACCCTAATCCCTCAACACTATCCCTTAAACCTTAATTCTTCAACCCTCAACCCTCTACACTATACATTAAAACCTCAACTATAAGTGGGAGAGACTTGAGAGAGAAATAAAGACTTGAGAGAGGGAGTTGGAGTGAGAGAGAGAAAGACCTAAGAGGGAGACTTGAGAGAGAGATGATATGGAGAGAGAAATACAAAGACTTGAGAGAGGGAGTTGGAGTGAGAGAGAGAAAGATCTAAGAGGGAGAGAGAGAGAGAGAGAGAGAGAGAGAGTTATCTAGTTAGGTTTGGGGGGAGAGGCTTGAGAGAGGGAGACACCTGAGAAAGACGCCTTAGAGAGAGATATGAGGAGAGAGAAAGATACATACCTGAGAGAGGGAGTTGAAGTGAGTGAGAGAGAGAGAAAGACCTGAAAGGGATAGAGGGAGTGTGAGAGAGTGGGGTTGGAGTGAGATTTTTCTAGGTAGGGTAGGAGGGAGTGAGACCTAAGAGAGAGAGACTGCTACATTAGAGAGAGAGGGTTATCTAGTTAGGATGGGAGGGAGAGAGGGGGTGGGAGGTATATTTTGAGGGAGAGACCAAAAAGAGAGGGAGTGTGAGAGAGGGGGTTGGAGTGAGAGAGACTAGTCTAGGTAGGGTGGGAGGGAGTGAGACCTGAGAGAGAGACTTGAGAGGGAGAGAGAGAGTTACCTAGTTAGGGTGGGGGGAAAGACTTGAGAGAGGGAGAGGGTTTGGGAGGGATATTTTGAGGGAGAGACTTGAGAGAGAGGGAGTGGAGACCCCTGAGAGAGAGATACTTGAGAGAGAGATAGATGAGAGGGATAGAGAAAGATAAAGACCTAAGAGAGGAGTTGGAGGACAAAGAGAGAGAAAGACCTGAAAGGGAGGGAGAGAGGGAGTGTGAGAGAGGGGCTTGGAATGAGAGAAATTTTTCTAGGTAGATTGAGAGGGATTGAGACTTGAGAGAGAGACTACTACATCAGAGAAAGAGGGTTATCTAGTTAGGATGGGAGGGAGAGACTTGAGAGAGGGAGAGGGGGTGGGAGGGACATTTTGGAGGAGAGACTCGAGGAGAGTGATGAAGCCATTGAATCTACCTAGGGTAGCTTAACATCAGGTGGCACATCATAAAACAGGGGAATGATGAAGCCATTGGATCTACACATCCGCGCCGCCTCCTCCAGACACCAAGTTGATTCCGCATAGCCTTTGGAAAATATAGGGATCAGAATGTCACTTGTTTCAATGGCTGTTTGCAAGCTGGAATCGATGTCTTTGCCCTTCTCCAGTTCTTCGCTGTCCAGGAGGAAAACCCTAAGTCCCGCTACAGAGAGAGCTTCGTAAAGATGGTCGACAAAAGTATTTCTCACGTCCTGTCCTCGAAAGCTGAGAAACACATGAAACTTGTTGTTGACATCGAAGGAGATATTGGGGATGGGAGGGTGATACTCCATCATTTCTTCCAGAATGCCTGAAAAGCTTAACAATATGAGCTCAAGGCCACGTAAACACCGATATGCAATCGCTAAAGTAAGGGGGGTATGTGAATAAAGTTGAACATGGTAAAAGACAAGTGTGGAATTCGTAGAATTTTCTTTGTGAAGTTTTTAGATAATTCTTAGAAACTCCTTTTGATAGAAATTAATCAAATTCTCCACTCTTCTAGTTTTGGGTTTTCTCTGAGAAAAGCATATGAATCTTAAAGTCTCCCTAATTCTAGATCAACGCAGATAAAGAAAGATAACTTAAGCTCCATTAAAAGGTCCCCTTTATTCCACTCGCATTGCTTTGAATAAATATTCCATTTCCATCGGGAATTTAACTTAAAAAAAATTAAGGAATTGGGGGAAATGTGCTAATACATTTTGTATAAATATTTTATAATAGTATAATATTTTGTGTGAGGTTGTATGCATAACTATAAAAATATTTAATGTCTTATATGTTTGAGGGCATGCTTAGTATAAGGAGGTTTTAATTGAATTCATTTAATGAAAAATACTTAATATTTTTAATGTCTTGAAAATGCTTTTAATATTATAAAAGTATTAAATGGTTGGTTCATATAATACATTCAATATTTTTGTTTTGGGACATTGAATATTGGTCATAAACTGGTTAGAAAGTTTCTAGCAATATTATTTTTCATTCACAGTTTTAGCTCATATAACTAGAAGGTTTGGGTAGAAGGTTATTCATGTTATCTTGTGTTTGACTATTTCTTGAGAGTGAGCATTGGTTCTCTTGGAAGAGCTAGTAGTTTGGAAGTGTATTGTAATCATTTTTATTACTAAATAATATGTTAGTTTAGAGCTTTGAAACCTAAGTTTTTTGGAAAAAAAATCCATGGTATATCGATTTCTCATACTCTTGTTTGTGCTTCATTGTGATATTTTATTATTGGTATTTATTTGTACTTTTCTTATTTAATAATACTTTTAAAAATTATGTAGCCCAAATAGCTTGTGATACTCTTTTTGTAAAGTTCATTGTGAATTTTTTTTGCATTATTTCCTTTTATTTAGTATTAAATCCTAACTAGCTTATTAGATCCTTGTGAGGAGGAAGTAGACTTATTTTTGTTAATATTTCCTTGAGTGAAATCTTGTTGTAGTGGTAGATTTATTTAAGTTATAGTCATGGCAAGCACATCTAGAATCAATTTGGAGAAATTCAATTGAAATAAAGTTAAGTTATGGAAGCTTAAGATGGAGGGTTTGTTCAAGGATATAGAGATATATGGGTTGCGATGATAAGTTAAAATCCATCTAGCATGAAAGATGAAGATTAACAAGTGTTTGATTGGAAGGAAATGAATCTCATTAATTCATGTTTTGTATATTCAATTCTCCCAAATATTATGATTGAAACCAATATTAAGAAGCCTTAAGATAAGAAAGAAATTTTATATTAGACAAATTCTCTAGTGAATATTTTTTTTTACAAAAGAGGTTATATTCACTAAATAAGGGTGATGATGAATCATTGACAAATCATCAAAATGTGTTTAACACTTTGGTGAGACAATTGACATAAATGTGGATGTAAATATGAATGATTAGGGATAATGTATTAGCCTCGTATGTTCCTTTCCTCTTATGATGGTGATCAACAACACCACTTCAATGCCGAAGATTAATGAGTTGGTAGGCTTTTTCTTTCTAAACAGATGTGATAGAAGAGTTCATATTAGTCAAAGACCCCTTGATAATGAAACACCATTCCAACAACAAGGGGAAGAACAAAAAAAATGTGTAGATGCTCCAAATTGAGGAGATCTAAGCCTCATGTTATACCTAAGGATGGGCGTTAGAACTATGGTAAGTTGGGGCACTTTAGAGGGGATTGGAAGAAGGCATTTAATAAAGATTAAAAATAATATGGGATTTGAGGAACTCTAATGATGGTGATGGGGATGTTTTTCTTATAGCTCTTGTCACACATGTAATAAAATTACATAACTTATTGACTTGAGAGCCTCTTTTCATATGACTCCCATCAAGGAATGGTCCTCAAATTATGAGAGAATCAATGGTGGTAGTGTGTATTTAAGAGATAACTCTAATCCCAAGATCATTAGATGAGGTAGATTCACACTCATGTTTGTGGATGGAAGGTTCAATAGCCTCTCTAATATTTTGCACATTCTAGGTCTAGTAAGGAACCTTCCCTTGACGAGTAAGAAAAATGATGTTGATGTGTAGATGGTCATTAACAAGAAAGGATGTAGGATGGTGCATGAGGCCATGGTCTTGGCCAAGGGAGTTCAACTATTATAGTTGGATGCTACTATCATTGAATGTAATAGTTTGGGAGTTCTTGATTGAAGTTACCATAAGAATCTTGTATAAATAATTATGTTATGGAAATGAGGAAATGGGCCAAAATAGTGAGAAAATACTAAGGGCCTTAAAAACCAATAATTTAGTAGAGGAACTAATTAATCATTTTTTATATTTTTATTTTTGTGAGCATTCCATATATGGTAAAGAAACTCATTAATTTATCTATGAACTCTACTATACCTAAATGGATTTTAGATTTGATCCATAGTGATTTGTTTGGTCCCATAAATATTCCATCTCTTGGAGAACCTTTGTACTATGTGTCATTTATTGATGAATTCTCTAGGAAGTCATGGGTTTTTTTTTCCTTAAACACAAATAAGAGGCCTTTTGAAGGTTCAAATAGTTTGATTTTCTCATGGAGAATCAAATTGAAAGGAATATCAATATTTTTATATGAATTGATATAATAGGGTAAGTGCACCCAGATGTGATACAAAAAGGAAGTCTTAAAATGTCAATTTTTCTTTTGAAATCACCAAAGTCTAATATTCGATGAGAAAATGAAGATATTTATGCTCAAAATTTGAAGATGCAACAAGAACAAGAGTTGTAGTGCTCCAAATATGCTTTATAAACTACTATTTAAAAAAAATGATTAATATTAAGGGTTTCAAAAAGGGGGAGCACACAAAGTAGTCCTATATATATATATCAAGATCATGATGGAAAAAACAAGCCCTTAAGTGGCAAAAAATTCAAAAAATTCAAAGTTAGGAAACTTGACGTAAAAATTTGAATATGTTATCTATATTATTTCAAAAATATGTAAGAATAGAATGTAAGAATAGAATATGTAGCAAATTGAATGTAGTTTCTAAACTACTAGGTTTATTTTTTTGTAAAAATCTATTTGGTGAAAATTTGAAATTTCAATGTAGTAGTACTTAAATTTCAAGGAAAAAATAAGAAGTGTGTCTATCTGACCACCTTAACCATAATAAAATGATAATATTTTTTTATTATATTTTAGATATAAGTAGAGGACTCATGTCCCGATGTGATGCATATTTTTTTGTAATTTTTTCTAAGTAAATAATTAATTATGAATTTTTTATTACAACTTTTAAAAAAAAAAAAACTGTATGTCTGACCATTTAACTTGGTCAAAGCCTATCATCAGGACTTTAGTCGTAATTTCAAATAGAAAATGAATAATAATTATTTATTAAATTCAAAGTAAAGCATAATTTATATTGGTGGAAAGTTGAGAATATCCTTTAAAATATTTTTTGTTTCATCAATTTTGGATTAAAAAAAGTCTTCATCCACATACCCTATACATACCCATCATATTGCCACTTTTTGGCCCATCATGATCCTGCACATACCCATATATATATATATATATATATAACATAGCTCATCTAGTGTACTCCCCCTAAAATTTCAAATTCTTTTTAGAATTTCAAAAATCGCTTTATCGAGAAATTAGCTAACACCATGTAGTTTATGCCAGATTTTATGGTTAATTTTTAATGAATATATGATTTTTTATGATAAATAGAAATTTGAGTGTGCTTCCCCCCTAAAATTTTTGAAAAATATTTAAATAAATTTTATTCTTTCCAATACATGTAGAATGGAGTCTAGTTTCTAAAAATGTAATTTGTTTCAAAATTCGATGAACGAGTAAAAAACTATACCCATTATACCACATGTTGGTTTTTGACAAAAAATAGACACACTAACAAAAGAAATTAAAGATGAAAACCTTAACATAATCAAAATATGAAAAAAATTATATTGTTAGATAACTAAGAGAGAGCTTAATGTCATCATGGTATTTTTATAATTTGCATTGGAACACGTGCAAACTTGATGGAGAGCATGACCAAAAATGTGTGAATTTTTTTTACTTTTTCAAAAAAATGTCTTTGGAATGAAATGGTCATCCAACCCAAAGGGTTGGTATTTCCCAATGCAAATCATTTGGTGAGTGCCAAATTTGGCTTGGCACTAGCCAAATGAAAATGCATTTTTAGAATGCTAGATCCAAATTCTCTCTCTTTCCCTCTCTCTCTCTCTCCCTCACTTTAATTAAGACTTAGAGTATAGAGTTTATGATTGATGATGAATAGTTAAGGTTTTACCTTTCACTCCCTCTTTGTCTCCTCTCTTTGTTGATACTTCCCTTTCTCTCTCCCTCTCTTCTCTCTCTCACCTCTCTCCCTCCTCTCTAAGTTTTTCCCACCCTCTCTCCCTCTCTACCTTGAGTTCCCTCCTTACCCCCATCTCTATCCTTTCATCCCTACCTCTCTCTTCTTCTCTCTCCCTCTATTGTTTTTTATCTCTCATGTTTCTCCATTCTCTCAATCACTACCTCCCCCTCCCACCCTCTCTAGGTCTCTCCCTCCCTCCCTCTTTACCTCTCTACCTCTCCCTCCTTGTATCATTACCCACCTCTCACCCCCCTATCTCTCACCTCTATATCTCCCCCTATGTCTCTCACCCTTCGAGCTCCCTAGGCTATAAGTCTCTCGCCTCTATATCTCTCCCCTATCTAGTAATTTCCCTCCCTCTCCACCTCTCTCCTTCCCTCCTTACCCCTCTTTCCCTCTTTGTGAACATTTCTCTCGCATTTTATGCTCTCTATCCCTCGCCTCTCTACCTCTCCCCTCTCTAGGTATTTGAGTCACTCCTTGTATACCTCTCCATCTCCATCCCTCCTTATCTCTCTCTTTCTCTTTGTTCTCTCTCTCCTCTTCTCTCCCCCTCCCCTCTCTAGGTCATCACCTCTCTATCTCCTCCTTCATTGGGTTTCTCACTCACTCCATGTCTACCTCTCCCTCCATCCCTTCTTACTCCTCTCTCTCTTTGTTCTTTTATCCCTTCTCTTCTCCCTCCCTCCCCTCTCTAGGATGTCCCCTCCCTTTCTTCCCCTCCCCCTCTTTATCCCCCCTCCATCCTTAAACCCACATCTCTCTCTCCCCCTCCCTCCTTAAACCCCCATCTCACCTCTCTCTCCCCTTGTAAGTCTCTCACCTCTCTTCTCCGCCATCTCCTCTTTCCCCAGGTCTCTCACTCTGTCCACATCTACCTCTCCCTCCACCTCTTCTTACTACTCTCTCTTTGATGATGAATTTTCATTGCAACTATATGGATCACATCATCGACACTCTAATAGATGTTAGGAATCTTCACAATAATCTATGATGTTATCAAAGAATTTTCTATGGTGATCACACATGGATTAACTTATCTATTTAGTGTGAAAAGTAGATGACCTTAAGTGAATCTTAAATAATCTTGGACTTAACTTTTCACATTCTTTGTAAGAAAAATGAGATTCACACCTTTCAAGATCTTTCTCACTATCAAAAGAGGGTATATTGGTAGCATATAAATTATCAAAAGAGATTTTATTTTTTCAGGAGTACAGTGGATGTTGATATCTTGAATGGGAGGGAGATTCTTTTGACCTTCAAAATTTACTTTATCTATAGGATTCTAGTTTGTACATTCTTGAGAAATCCTCTCTTACGTGTGTAACCTTCCTTTATTTTTTTGATGTAGATAAAACTTCCTATAGTTAAAAACGATTATCAAGTTGCCCAAAATTTTATTAACACATTTCTTCCTCAAAGTGCTCTGGTTTCTTTCTTTAGTAGATAAAAATCCTAGGAAACTTTCCTCCTTCATGTTAAGCTTTAAATGCTTGGCAAAACACTTCACAACATCCATATTTTTCATGTGATCTAGTTTGGATGTTCATGGTTTAGGCTTTAGGGTTGATGATGCTAGGAATAAGGTTTAGGGTATAGGTAGGTATAAGGTATAGGGTTGAGGGTGTAGGATTAAGGGTTGATGGTATAGGGGTTGAGGGATAGTGTTCAGGTTTGAGGGTATAGGGTTAAGTGTATATGGTATAGGGATTAGGGTTGAGGATATTGGGTATAGGGTTGAGGGTATTGGGTTTATGATTGAGGGTATAAGGTATCTATTTAGGATTGAGGGTTTAGGGTATAGGATTTAGGGTATATGGTTGAGGGTATAAGTTTTAGGGTATAGTGTTGAGGGTATATGGTTGAGGGTTGAGGATATACTTGGTAGGGTTGAGGGTGTAGGATTTAGGGTTTAAGTGTAGGGTTGAGGGTATAGGGCTTACCTAGGGTTGAGGATATTGGGTAAATTTTTGTGGGAGTAAAATGGAGTTCTAAAGAGGAAGCTTGGTGGAGTTTTATAGCAATCAAATTGGTTATGAAGGTGCATGGTTTAATGGTGTATCCATTGATGTTGGTCCTCTCAAATCATGTGATGGTTGTAGAATTATCAATGTCTAATATGGGTCATTTGAGATAGAAGAAAATCAACCCTTAAGAGAAATCCAATGTTATAATCATTTGAGCATAATACCACCTCTAATACCATTACCCAAAAAATTGATGCAACAATAGAAGACATAGCTATTTTTGAAAAAATGGACATGTGGCTAGGTACTGTTGAGGTCCTCATAAAAGGATATATGATTATGATCCTAAAATTTTCTTTCAACTAGCAAATAATTCATTACTTACATCCTTATGTCGCTCACCCTTACCCCAAGAAGAAGCAAGGACAATTTTTTTCTCCCTAATTTTTTTTATCATCTATATTATCTCCTACTATCACTTGTTCACCTACATTTTCTAAATTATAACATGAAGGTCTTTTGATACCTTTGAAAGCACAAACTGCGTGATCATCAGAAATCCTACTTCTTTTATTTTTGATATCTACAATCAAGCAGGCAAAATTACCAACAATTTCATTGTTAATAACATTTAATCCATCCTTTCTAGTCTATAGGGTATTGTGAAATCCTTTGTTTCAAGCCAAACATTATGGAAAAGGTTATGATTTTAAGTACTAATATTTTCCCCAATCCGTAAGAACCCATTATCCTTTCCACTGGTATTATAAACATTTCTATGAAAACCAACTCTAGTTGTAGGAATGTCAAGTTGGTCTTTCTCTAATTAAACTTTTGAGTTAAGATCTAGGCTAATTTTTTATCCCTTTCTTTCCTTTCTCACTAAATCTAATTGTGCTTCTTTCCATATGATAAGACATACCCCATTGTGAGGAGATTCACTAGTACTTTCAATACTTGTGAAAAGAGGAGCTTCAATAGTAGTATTTATATATTTTTTTGTTCTTTTTTCGCTATGAGGAACTAGGTATATTATTTTGAGAGCTTGTAACATCATAAATAGAAACATGATCTTGAAGCAATACCCCAAAATCAGTGACAACATTATCTATAGTGTTTAACCTATCATTAGTTAGTCCCTCTATCTTGTGATATTGTGATGATATAGGTGAGATATGAGGAGCACTAGCAACTACCTTGTTCATGCTTGACAAGATTTCCTCAAACTTTAACCTTTATTAGGATTGTCCCTATCCCTCTATCTATCTCACCCTCTCTCTTGCTATCTAGGTATAAGATAGAGGGTGTATGATATAGGGTTTAGGGTATAGGGCATAGGGGTTAAGGGTATTGATATAGGTTTTAGGGTATAGGATATAGGAGTTAAGGGTATTAATATAAGGTTTAGGGTACAAGAGTGATGGTACAAGGTTTAGGGAACATAGGGTATAGGGTTTCAGGTTTAGGGTACATAGGGTATAGGGTATAGGATATAGGGTATAGGGTTTAGGGTTTAGGGTACTCGTATATGGTTTAAGGTACAAGATTTATGGTACAAGGTTTAGGGTACATTATAGGGTATAAGGTTTAGGGTTTAGGGTACAATATTGATGATACAAGGTTTAGGGTACATTATAGGGTATAGGGTTTAAGGTATTGGTATAGGCTTTAGGGTAAATATTGATGGTAGTAATGTTTAGGGTACTTAGGGTATATGGTTTAAGGTATTATATGGTTTAAGGTTTATGATATTGGTTTTATGGTTGAGGGTATAAGGTATAACTTATAGGATTGAGGTTTTAGTAAATAGGGTTATAGGGTCAAGGGTGTAGGGTTTATGGTTGATGGTATAAGGTATCTAGGGTTGAGGTGTAGGGTTTAGGGTATTCAGTTTATAGTTGAGAGTATCAATATAGAGTTTATGGTTTACGACTGAGGGTAAAAGGTTTATGGGTGAGGGTCCTTATGTGTGTGTTTCTCTCTCACTCATTCCCTTTCCTTCTATCTTTCTCATTTTCTCTTCTATCTCTCTCTACTTTACCAATTTTTTAAGGGTTGAAAAATATCAATAAAGGTTATTTGGCACTTGCTAAATTTAATGAACCAAATAGCCTACACTAAAAATAGTAAAAAGAGGCATGTGACCCATGTTTTAGGATCACATTCTCTGATTTTGTCTAGTTTCTACGCATTATCCGACAAAGACACACTTTTTCATGGTGTTGACATCTTGCACAAGCATATTTTTCATATTCCATCACCTTCCCACCACCTTTTTGTTTGTTTGATAATGTAGAAGACAAAAATTTGAAAATTTTAGATCAGATTTGATTATATGAGTTAATATTTTCATGTTTCTAGAATCAAAATGTTTGTTATGAGTTTTTTTGTTTAAATTTTAGAAAATAGATCCATTATTTTCATAATTTTTTACTAATCCCATTAGATTTACATAGAATTCAATATTGAACTCGAAGGAAGTTACGTAAAAAGTAAAAAAAATATAGGAGTTTGAAGCACAAAATGAAAGAAAATGGCAATTTATAAATTGTAATATCAAATCTCAAATTTTAAGGTGCATTCTATTTGTCTCTATGCATTTGAACACCATAAAAGAAGACATGCATATTCAAGAGGAACATGAAACATCCATGCAATGTAAGAGAGATGTGGAATTGGCATCACAAAGGAAATGAATGTAAAACCTTCTTGAAATGAGATAATCAAATCCTAAAGTTGGGGGCACATCATTTACCACAAGTCAAGTTGAAGTCACACCATCTAAGACATGTCACATTGAAAGTACAACAACATTCACATCTCAAGTTGAAGGCAAACCATCTTGTACATCTCAATTTCAAGGTATGCCATCCTTTTCATTTCTAGTTGAAGGTACACCATATATCCCCAATGTTGTTGACATTCCTAATGT